>CM060692.1:105968488-106298488 GCA_030686995.1 Artemisia argyi | reverse complement strand
CTCTTGAAGTTGATAGAAAATGATCCCTTTCTAGGAGAAAATCTTAATCCACCCATTAACCCGATTGAATTTGGTAAGGATATGATGATAGGAGCACACCCCTTTGAGCATATAATTCATCCACCACACGTTCCTCACAAGGCATATTTCCACCCTAAGGGTGTGTATCGCTACTTCCACCCTCACTTAATCCTAAGTGTAGGGAAAACTTCCTCTATTTCCGTTAAATAAGGGTAGAGTCAGGCTCGTGACTCGAACAAAAACAAGCGCTTCTTGGGAGGTAACCCATGTTTTGTGTGTTTTTATTTGTTTGTTTGATTTTATTTGTTTCCGTATGCATGTTTTATTTTTATTGTTTGTGGCTCATGTTTCAAAGTAAATTGTGAAAATGCTTTATTTTTTTTAACTTCGTCTTAATTGCATATAAAGGTATTTTGCAAAAGATAAGTGTAAGGGAGATCCAAATTTGTTTATAAGAACGAAATTGAGTATGAACCACAACAATAATAAATGGACATGTGTATTAGTACTTGTTAGAGTCAAATGCTTGTATCGAGTCATAATGATGTTTTGCAGGATTTTCCAGGAAGTAGGACGAAGTTTTTCCATAAATTTTCCGGAAACTTAACATAAGAATTTCTGCAGGTCACTTCTGACGGCGTCACGAGTTAACTCTTGACGGCGTCAAGTGTAAAAATCTGGAAATTTTACCAGTTTTGTTTTTCTAACGGAGTCTTATGGTTTTTGTGAATTATTAAGTTTTATAATCTCCAGGAAATCTGCAAACTTCATTCCACAAGCATTATATCTTATCTTGTTTTCTAGGATTTAGTAACTTATATAGGATGCCGCCGATTTTATGCGAGGTTGTTTTGTCTATTTTCTCAGGATTTACAGGTTATGTATGACAAGAAGATGATTTATATTCTGGAAGGGAAGCTTTGATTGTTCATTTTCTTGGAGGAAGATTTAACCTGGTCACCTTATTATCCATACCGAGTGAATCAGGGGAGTATTTGATTTCATTCTTTTTACTTTTTTCACTTTTACATTCTTTACTTGTACATTGGGGACAATGTTCATCTTAAGTGTAAGGGGAGGGTAAAAAGATGATACCTTACATAGGCACTTTCGCTTGAGTTTGTTTTGTTTGATGGTAGATGTGTAATAAAACTATGAGAAATACTTGTTAGTGTAATTTTAGCGCCAAATTTAAAATTTTTTACAACATTTAGGAGTGAAACTTTAGCCATAGCAAGCGTCTCATGGATAGGAGATTGTATGACTAGCACATAACCGTATATTCAGAAAAATTTTCCACCCAAATATGTGAGGTTCGCCTTTAGATTTGATAGGAAAAGCATTTACTATTAGTGCTTATGAGTGTACCGGTAGCATTTAGATTCTAGAACTTGCGTTAGTGATGCATCCCGAGACCGCTAGTGAGACTACATTCGTGTAGTAGGATTTACTACATGATAAGAGGCATTAGGATCACCCTTGTGTTAAACCCGTATTATAATTACTTGACCATTTAAGTCATATTACTTGGCTAGTTAAGTCAACTAATTTTTCCCACACCCTTAGCGTTGTACTCATTTTTAGTACACGAAACCCCTAGTACACCCCTCCGAGCCTATCTTTTCGTTTCTAACTTTAAGCATTTTACTTAAAGGAAGAATTTGTTACACCCCACTTAAATGTACAACCAAATCGCCTTAGCCTTCCGTGTATGCGCTCATCTTTAGTACATTATTGTTATTTGTTAAACCCTAAGTTAACTTTCTAATTGATTACATGGTTGCTAAGTCGAGTCATATCCTTGTACATATTGTTTTGGGACGATTGGGACTCATGGGTAAAGTACTTGTTTATGGAGTAATGGGAAAGAACATCATTTATTACCTCCATATATGCGTTAATCTTAAAAGTACTCCAAGTGTTTTGATTTTCTTAATTCGAGTCATTAGATTAGTTTAATGTAAAGTATGTAAAGATTCAAGTGTAAGGGGAATGTTCATTCCCTATGATGTATTATTTTGGATGGTAGGTAAGAGTGTATGCAAAAAGAGAGAAAAAAAATCGAAAAAATTAAGAAAAAGAAAAAAAAAAGAAAAAGAAAAAGAAAAAAAACATACGGACTACCATCCCGTTTCATTCTATGTTCATTTTATGTTTTTGTTATTTTTCATTTATTAGCTTAAGTTGAGTCTAGTCTTGGCTTAGCAACGCCATATTGTACATGTAATTAATCAAGATTGTTAACTCGCCACCAGTAAAACTTCCTTTATCCAACAAAACCGTGTATTTCATATCTCTACACCTAACGTTACAACCCTTTAAAAGACCTCTTTGATAGTTTATCCAAGGTGCTTACGCCATGTGGTGGAGGTTTGATCCTTTCCCAAGCCTATGGTAATCTATTTTGCTATGATAGGTAGTGAGAGATGTTTTCCATTTCCATATTGTAATTTATACTTTATTACACCCCGAGAGATGTGAGTATCTAAACACTATTTGTGAGGTGCTAGTGTATGACCTCCGTGCTTGTCTATTGGTCTTTAGTGGAACGATTATTTGTTGTAATTACTTTTATATTAGTGTTAAATGACCCCTAACTTGTATTTTGACTAGAATAAAAGCGCATTTGCTTGAGGACAAGCAAATCTCAAGTGTAAGGGTATATGATGAGGCGAAAAATGAACCACTTTTAGGGGGTCATTTAAGCCCGGAATTGAATTTATTTGATCAAATATTGCCCTAAATCGTTCCTTTTGTGATTTTAGGTACTTTGGGAGTGAAATCTGGAAAAGGAAGCAATTCGGACGTTTTTGGAGCATAAAAGTAAAGAAAACGCCAAAGTCTTAATTTTCCTTGCTGGGAATAGTAGGTGACGGCGTCAAGAAGGAATTCCTGACGGCGTCAAGAGCAAATTTCCATGACGATTCAGTACAGATTTTACGGCGTCACGAAGTAGGGCGTCAAGAGTAAAAGTCATGACGGCCTGGAAATGCACAATACATGATGGCGTCAGAAGTGGATCAAGGCAGTCCGAGGAGAGTTTTGGCGGCGAGGTGACGGCGTCACAAGATTGGTCTTGACGCCGTCAGACCCCTTTTCCTATATATAGTTTTCTAATTTTCACATTAAAAGAGAGAAGTTTTGGAGAAACCCTAAGTACGAACTTGGTGCGAATTTTACAGGGTTTTCAAGGGTTCTAAGCCCTTGATACCTTTCATGTGTAATTGAGATAAGTATTCTTTTAATTCAATCAATATGTCTATGTGTTGGTTGTCTATATCTTGTTCTTGTCTTAATTCCATCATGCTAGGCTAGATCTATCTTGTGTTTGCTTTGATCTAATGAAACCTAGATGTTAATTATGTGTTGATTACTTGTTTATAATTGTACTGGATGAATGATTTATATGTTAGGCTTAAGAAAACTGGCAGATCTCCAATTGGTAACATGCTTGACCGTCTTAAGAAACATGAACCGATGTGCACTAGGTCTTTATTGGTTGTATTTAATGCATGAGCCACTGTTTATAATCCCTATGGTTGTGCTGGGCATGGTGTAGGAGGAGATAAGAGCTCATAGAATTGGGGAGTTAAGTGCGCCACCCCATGAATGATATTAAGGAATACAATCCGTCATCTATGCAACTATAACAAGTAATTAACGTGTAAAAGATGTCTAGGGAGTAGTGAAATCTAAGTAAACACATTTTCTCCACTTATTGCTCACAACTTTAGTATAATTTAGTTTATTTTCATTTCTAGTATTTTATTTTGATTGCATCTTTAGTATTGGGTTAGTTGACTAGCAACTAATTCCGCCCAAATCCTTCAAACCCGAGATTTTTACTTGCTTTCTAAAAAATATAAAAATACAAAAATAATCATCCTTCACCTTTAGAACTAGTATTTAGGTTTTCTAATCCTAGCGACACTATTCCTAGCTGAACGATCAATCCCCCGGTACTTGTCACTATACTATACTACAACGATCAGGTACACTGCCTGGTGGGGGCTGTAAGCTTCTCAAGATCCCTTGAGAGGTAAAGCCTGGTGGATTCCCACGTATCATATATATATATATATATATATATATATATATATATATATATATATATATATATATATATATATATATATATATATATATATATATATATATATATTGATCTTGAGTTTGCATGTAATAGTGAAGTTAGGTGATTTTAGGTATATATAGTGGAAGATTTAAAAGGGACAAGTGTCCCCTTGGACACTCAAAACCGGCCACCTAAGAGAGGTGGTGGGTTTGTATAATTTTTGTGTATTATTTGTTAAATTAGGAGTTATTTTATGTATATTGTTTGTAGTTTTAGTGTTTTTGGGTACCGAGTTAACTAGAAATAAATTTTTACGGAACTAAATGTGACATAATAAAGTCACAAAATTCATAAAAATATATTTTGTATAAGTATTGGGTATATTGTTCATAATTATTGATCGCTTGTTAACGTTTATTTTAAGAATTAAATAAATGTAAATTTAAATATACAACCTACGAGTGGAATATTATGTAAATGATATGGTGATGATATATAGACTAACTATAGTCTATAAAATATACTATGAATGATGTCTCATGATTACGCGACTTAACCCTCACGGTTAGGCGAAATGAATACTCGTAAACCTAGTTTACGTGAAATGATGGATTATAAAATGAATAGTCGTTTGAAAATGACCTAAATTTACGAATTGTGACAGTCTTCCATCCTAAAAGGAATTCAATCCCTGAATTCAGTTCATGTTGGTATCTGGAGGGGTATTGGTGAAAAGATGTGGATACTTGAGTCGCATCTGGTCTTCCCGCTCCTAAGTGAACTCGGAACCTCTTCGAGAATTCCAGCGAACTTTCACGATAGGAATTCGACTTTGCTTTAATTGCTTGACCTCCCGGTCCATGATTTCAGCTGGTTCCTCCATAAAATTAAGTTTATCGTCGAGTTGAATTTCTTCCAATGGAATTACAAGCGATTCATCTGAAAGGTACTTCTTGAGATTTGAAACGTGAAATATGTTGTGTATGCTGCTGAGCTCTGACGGAAGCTCCAGTCTATATGCTACTGGACCGACTCTCTCTAGAATCTTAAACGGTCCAATGTATCTTGGGTTCAACTTCCCGCGTTTTCCGAATCGTATCACGCCTTTCCAAGGCGAGACTTTTAACATAACCATGTCACCAACCTGGAATTCTAATGGTTTGCGTCGTACGTCAGCGTAACTTTTCTATCGGCTTCTAGCAATTTAGAGTCTGTCTCATATCTGAATTATCTTTTCTGTTGTTTCACGAACCATTTCCGGACCAGTGAGTTGTGCTTCTCCCACTTCGGCCCAAAAAACAGGTGATCGACACTTTTGACATAAAGTGCCTCGAATGGTGCGGCTTTTATGCTTGTGTGATAACTATTGTTGTAAGAGAATTCGATTAATGGCAAATGGTTAACCCAACCATTTCCAAAGTCAATCACACAAGCTCTGAGCATATCTTCCAATGTTTGAATCATTCTCTCACTCTGACCATCGGTCTGAGGATGATAGGCAGTGCCCATGTCTAGATTTGTTCTGAATTCGTCTTGTAGTGCTCGCCAAAAGTTTGAAGTGAATCGACTGTCCCTGTCGGAAATAATAGAAACTGGGGCACCGTGCCTTGAGACTATTTCCTTAACGTAGAGTATGGCGAGTTGATCCATGGAATAAGTCTCTCTGATTGGGATAAATGGGCTGACTTGGTGAGACGATCAACTATTACCCAAATAGCGTCATAATCTCCTGTTGTCTTGGGAAGTTTAGTGACAAAGTCCATTGTAATGTGGTATGTGTCATTTTACACATACCTTTGACCTTATTTAACGGACTTAAGTGACCAAAAACCGACCAAAATTGCCAAATATGTTGTGTTTTTGTGTTTTTGAATGTGCAGGTAAGGATATGGTGAATATGGACAAAATAAAGATTAAAACGACAAACATGAGCACGAGAAATGGAAAAAGGTTCAAAAGCCGAGCCGGGGAAGGATTTTTCAAGTCCAGATTAATATTTGAGCTCGAAGTGTCTAAATCAACCTTGAAGAAGCATAGTTTGTCAAAAGTAGCCCTTGGTTAATATTATTGATAATTGGCAGAAGTGGTCCTCTAAATTCCAGAAATTACACTTGTGGTCCTTGTGATTATTTTGTTACATATCAACCGGATTCACAAACACTAATAAACCCAATACCCATTATTCCTTAAAGCCCAATCCCACCACCAATAATAACCCGAGCCCAAATCCTACTTTGGTCAAATCCACACATCAGGGTCAAACTAATAATAAAAACATTATACCCTTTTTTACCCATACATCCCTTCCCCTGAAATCACCATAACCCTAATTCATTTTTACTCCAATCTGTTAATAATTACCCACAATTAACTCTTCTAGAAACCATATCACGTGAGCAGAAGCATGATAAAGTGAATAAAAGTTCATGAGCAGGTCAATGTGGCAATTTAGCAGTATATGATTGGTTAAGCCACGTCAATCCAATCATTGGATACTCATTCTAGAAGCCCTAAGCACGTGTCAGAGAGATTAAATCCAAGGATTACCAGAGTGGACATTTTGAGCTCTCTCATTGGCCTAAACACCTCACCAATTTAATCCAAGGGCTAAAAATAGAGATCAATGATTAAATGATGATCAAGGGCTGATGTTTGATGATCGAGAAGCTTCTAGAGAAGACCTAATCCTCTCCTCACCAGGCTATAAATAGAGACCTCCTCACTACATTTGAGGGTGTTAGCTAGGAGTAGGAGTAGGTAGCTTATAGAGTAACTTTTAGAGTAATTTTATCTTTCACGTATTGTACTTCAGCTTTTATACTTTGTACTCATTTTAGTTTTCAATAAAATTTGAATTTTCATTTACTTCCTTTTCATTTAAATTTCCAGGTAAACTGTTGTTCTTAATTTTTTTTCTAGCCTACCTTAATTGTTCCAATAAGTTCATTCAATCTTCACAATAGTTTGTAGTGAGTTTATGAACTCAGTTTTTGCTTAAAAAGTTAATATTGCTTTGGTCAACAAAAGTCAACCTGGTATGATGATGGTGATTCTGGTTTTTGATCCTTGTTCTGGGATGATGATTGAGCCTATATAAAGATAGGCGATGTTTCAAATGTTTCCTCTGTTCAGCTGAGGAGTAATTTGTGAGTCTCAATTTACTTAATCTAGTCTTAAATTGCCCTATTGAGTAATATAGTGTAGATTGTTAAATTCTGTTTGATTGATGTTTAAATATGTTTGTTTAGATCTTATTAGAGCAATGTTTCAGTAGTTGTTGTCTATTCATAGTTGTTACTAGTTAATTGTAGTTTAACTAATAGGTACTGTTTCATTATCCTTAGTGTTGATCTAGTTGTTCTTGGATTGTTATTTTTGAACATTTAATCTGTAATGCAGTTAGGAATGCTAGATTGATAATAATTTCGTGAGTTTGTAACCTGTAATTGCATATCATTGTTTAACAGATAGATTTAGAGGTGTTTGGTTCAGGCTGGATTTTAGAGTTATTGTTGTTTACTTGTTATCAACTCTGCATAGTTAGTTTACTTTGGCCATTTTCGCTTTAAACTTGCATTAAATCTGTAGTTTACTTGGCAATTAGCCAATAATATCTTTTAAAGTCAATCACTGGTTGTGTAGTTGCTTAATTGAATCTGTGAGAGTATGATTTGATGCTGATTATGTTTGCTCAAGATTATCAAGTACTTTTACACCTTCATTAAACTCACATTGATAGTTTTGATCATTTGAAATACACTTTTGTCGAAGTTGTGTTCATCTACTTAGTCAAACTGCTGGTGCAATTTGTTTTCATGCTGTTATATCTAGAGTTAAATTTACGTGATCTAATGAATTTGAAATGGTATGAAATTGATGCTGGTAAAAGTTCATAGAGCTAACTTGAGATATCAGTGCTTAATCCTTAATTGTGAGCTTGTTTGCCTGGAATTTATTTAACTTCAAGTTCGCCTCATTGGGCTGCAATCTCCCCTGCCCCACTGATTCAGTATCCCTGCAGCCTTCTCATAAGTTCATGATTGTTTGAAACTTGTTTTGTTTGGATTTTGATATGTAGTCTAGCTGCTCTTAGGTTTTTAGATGATGATTTTAGCTTAAGATTAGCTTTTAGGTGCCTGTTAGTAGCTAGCTTGTGACAGCTTATCACTAGTTTTGTGTAGCCATACTAGGCCTGTTTGGTTGCTCTGCTTAATTGGCCTCACTATCAGTCATTTTCGACCCATTTTTACCAACTGTTTTAGCAGTCTCCTTGGCTCACTAGGCCTTCTTCTTTGCTTCATAGCTGCTATTATAGTAGAGTTTTTGGTGTGATTTTTGTTTCTATAGCAAGCCTGTAGTTCCAGCTTCTAATATACATTTTTGGTTTTCATTTTGTTAGCTTGTTTATTAGCTTTTGATTGACTTGTAATAGGACCTCTTGGACTGTTTTTGCATCATTTTGCTTAATGCTTCTCGTACTTTTACTGCTTATCTGCTTCCCTTAGTTTTTTTTCTTAGCTTCTTTAGTCTCTTAGGATTATATTTAGTTGTTGTCAGTTTCTAATAAGTGTGGTATAAGCTTATGCAAGCTTGTACCACTCATTTCCAAATTTCAGTTTTAATTTCATTATAAAAAGGTTTTAAGTAAACTGACTACATATTACTCTTATTTCCCGCTTATTTTCAGTTTTCCAAAAAGCTTATTTTCACAAAAGTTTTCTGTTTTCGTAAGCTTAGCTAGTTACTAAAAGAAAATTTCCAAAAACAATAAGTTTGTGCAAAAAGGAAGGTTCAGGGCTTGAACCCCTGACCTTCTGCAACCATATGCTTCACAACACCACACACAAACCACTTTGCCCGTAGGTCTCTACTTGTTGCCCTTTGCCTTTATAATTGATTTATAGGTTTCTTTTATTTTTCCTTAATAAGTTCTTTTCTGATTTAGCTTTTCATAGCTTATCAATAATAGCTTTTTCATAACTTTAATTTTTCTTAGATTTCACATAGTCTAAAGTAATTTCTATTAAATTTTCATAATTTTTCAAAATCATTTTCTATTTTTCTTGAATTTGTCTCTTTTAAATAGATTTTAATTCATTATAATTAAATAAAAAGTTGAAAAAATATTTTTCTTTTTCTTGAAATTTTCTTTTGTCAATTAGAACGTAGAAAAATTATTTTAATGCTCATAGAATTAGTGTAGCTTAGATTTCACGTTTTATTTCGCACTCGTATGTAGTTTTTAGTTATTTCTCGCGTTTTTATTTTAGATCACATTTTTAGTTTAATTTTTCTTTACGTTATAGTTTTGTAAGCTTTCTAGTAGTTAAAATTACCATCAAATCTCTTTTTCACTATTCATTCACGATTCACGAATCGAATTTCACGATTCCATTCAATCTTCGTTGGGAGAACGACCCGGGGAAATACTTTCCTAAGCATTTCTTCGGAAAAGTAAACCTATACTAAAAACGATTAAATCATAATGCGTTCCCATTTCCACAGTGGAATTTCTGGTTGCTGGAGTAGGCCTGATGGTTTCTAGTATTCGGCTTTTACCTTAGAGCAAGGAAGGCATTTACTAACATAGGTGGCAATGTCGGCTTTCATATTCGGCCACCAATAAAGTTTCTTGAGATCCTGGTACATCTTATCAGAACCTGGATAGATGGAGTATTTTGACTTGTATGACTCGTGCATGATTAACTCCCGTATTCCTCCATACAATGGTACCCAACTTTTATCCTTGAAGCATAACACTTCATCTGATCTCTTTCCAAAGCCATTTTTATTCTCCGGCATACCATAGATTTTCTCACTTGGTCGGTTTTCTTCCTTGAGTGCCTTAACCTGAGCCTTATGGATTTTTGATGGTAAAGGTGAACTGATCGTCATTCCTAATGATCTGACTCTTAAAGGCTTGAGTTACTCCTTCCGGCTAAGAGCATCAGCCACAACATTGGCTTTTCCTGGATGGTATTTAATTTCACAATCATAATCACTGAGCAATTCCAACCAACGACGTTGTCTCATATTGAGCTCCTTCTGATCAAGTATATATTGTAAGCTCTTGTGATCTGTGAACACTGTACACTTAGTACCGTAGAGATAGTGCCTCCAAATCTTGAATGCAAAAACTACGACATTTAACTCGAAGTCATAAGTAGTGTAATTCTTCTCATGAATCTTGAGTTGTCGAGATGCATAAGCTATCACCTTCTTGTTCTGCATTAACACGGCTCTTAGTCCTTTGTATGATGCATCGTAATATACCACAAATTTATCGGTCCCTTCTAGTAGTGCCAAAATCGGTGCACTACAAAGCTTTTGTTTCAATGACTGAAAAGCGAATTCTTGTTTCTTTCCCCATTCGTACTTCTTGTTTTTCTGGGTCAACTTGGTCAATGGTCTGGCTATCTTCGAAAATCCTTCTGATGTGTGGATTGTAGTCTACACGAAAGTTTTACTTCTCAAGGGATCTTGAGAAGCTTACAATCCCCACCAGGCAGTGTACCTGACCGATGTAGTATAGTGAAGTGGCAAGTACCGAGGGATTGATCGTTCTCCACAGGGAATAATGTTCGTTATGATTGAAATTAATCTAACTAGGTTTAGAGGTGAGGAATGATTCTTTTGGTTTTTTATATTTTATGAAAAGCAAGTAAAAATCTCGAGTTTTGGAAGAGTGGGCGGAATTAGTTGCTAGTCAACTATCCCGAATAGCTACTAATGCAATAAAAATAAAATAACAATAAAATAAAATGTAATGTGAAACTGTATATGGAGAAAACGTGTTTGCTTAGATTTCATTACTCCATAGTTATCTTTTATTGATTGATAAGCTTGTTACAATTGCGTGGGTGACGGGTTGTATTCCATAATACCAATTGTGGGGCCGTGTACGATCTTCCCCAACTCTATAAGCTCCTATCTTTTCCTATGGCGACACGTCAAGTATCCATACCAGCCTCCTTAATAGTTACTTATTCATTAAATACAATCATTAAAATCGTAGTACACATCCGATTTAGGTTTCTTAAGACGTTCAAGCAAGTTACCGAATAGGAGATTAGCCAGTTTTCTTAAGCCTAACATCGATTAACAATCACCCAACAACAATGAATAACCAACCATCAATCAACAATCAATAACTAGGTTTCACTACATCTAAGCAAACACAAATAAACCTAGCCTGACATGTTAAAAGAAAGACAAGCGTAAGATAAAATCAAACAACACATAGACATATTGAATGATTGATAGATTACTTATCTTCAATTAAATATGGAATAGACAAGGGTATGAAACCCTTAAAAACTTCTGAAATTTGACCTAGGGTTTATGTGACAAAGTACCTCTCCAAAGTTGCACACTAATGAATGAAAAATCTAAAATTATATATAGATTTACAAGGGCGACGGCGTCACCTTTTGATGGTTGACGCCGTCATCTCACCGCAGCTAGGGTTTCTTTTCGTCCAATCCAACTTCTTGACGCCGTCTCGTTCTATGGGTTCTGGGCCGTCACGTTTTAAGAGTTACACGTGACGACCTTCTTCAGGTAAAGGCTGACGCCGTCAGGTGTTATGCCCAAAACGTCTTTTGGCGCGTCAAGTGTAAAAGTAATTTCCACCTGTTGATCAATAAGTGACGACATCACGTTGTGACTCTTGACACCGTCAGGTACTGTTTCCAACTTGGATTCTTGACTTTGTCATTTTCTTCACTTTTATGCTCCAAAAACGTCCAAAATGCTATATTGATGCGTGGGAATTGCACCAGGCTTTACCTCTCGAGGGATCTCGAGAAGCTTACAACCCCCACCATGCAGTGTACCTGATCGTTGTAGTATAGTATAGTGACAAGTACCGGGGGATTGATCGTTCAGCTCAGGAATAGTGTCGCTAGGATTAGAAAGCCTAAAAACTAGGTCTAGAGGTGAGGGATGATTCTTTTTGTATTTTTATATTTTATGAAAAGCAATTAAAAATCTCGGGTTTTGGAAGAGTGGGCGGAATTAGTTGCTAGTCAACTAACCCAATAACTAAGATGCAATCATAATAAAATAACAAAAATGTAAATAAAGCTAATTAAACTAGTGGTGTGAACAATAAATGGAAAAGTTGTGCTTACTTAGATTTCATTACTCCCTAGATATCTCATACAGGTTGATAGTTTGTTACAATTGCGTGGATGACGGGTTATATTCCTTAATACCAATCGTGGGTGGCGTACGTACTTCCCCATCTCTATAAGCTCCTACTTCACTCGTATGTCGAGCCTGCAAGAAGCTCCTAACATGGGATCACTAGAATTCGCTCATGCATTAAATACAACCATAAAAACCTAGTACGCATTGGTTCATGTTTCTTAAGACGTTCAAGCAAGTTACACTATGGAAGTCTACCAGTTTTCTTAAGCCTAACATCGAAATCATTCATCCGTAACAACTATAAACAAGCAATCAACCCATAATCAACATCTAGGTTTCATTACATCTAAGCAAACACACAAGAGATCTAGCCTAGCATGTTAAAATCAAGACAAGCGTAAGATATATTCAAACAACACATAGACATATTGAATGAATTGAAAGGATACTTATCTTAATTGAACATGAAAGGATTCAAGGGGTGAAAACCCTTGAAAATACTGTAAAAATCGTGCTAGGGTTTCTCCAAGTCGTTCCTAAAATTGTCCTCTCTTAATAAATGAAAATTACAAAACTATATATAGATTTTCCAAGGTGACGGTGTCAAGAAGGAAATTCTGACGCCGTCAACCCGCCGCCCATAATAAAATTGGATTGCCTAAATCCAGATCTGACGCCGTCAAGAGCATTTTTCCTCTGTGCCGTTACGTGTTAAAGGGCCATGACGGCCTATGGTGACGCCGTCAGGCCCTAGTGCAAAAACATTATGGACCGTCATGGACTCCATCCTCTTCACCTCTTGTTTTTCCTCATGACGTCGTCATTAAGAAACTTGTGACGCCGTCAGGTACTGTTCCCAGCAAGGAAAATTAAGACCTTGCCGTTTTCTTCTTTTTTATGCTCCAAAAACGTCCAAAATGCTTCCTTTTCCAGAATTCACTCCAAAAGTACCTAAAATCACAAAAGGAACGATTTAGGGCAATATTTGATCAAATAAATTCAATTCCGGGCTTAAATGACCCCCTAAAAATGGATCATTTTTCGCCTCATCATATACCCTTACACTTGAGATTTGTTTGTCCTCAAGCAAATGCGCTTTTATTCTAATCAAAATACAAGTTAGGGGTCATTTAACACTAATATAAAAGTAATTACAACAAATAATCGTTCCACTAAAGACCAAAGACAAGCAAGGAGGTCATATACTAGCACCTCACAAATAGTGTTTAGATACTCACATCTCTCGGGTGTAATAAAGTATATATCACAATATGAAAATGGAAAACATCTCTCACTACCTGTCATAACAAAATAGATTACCATAGGCTTGGGAAAGGATCAAACCTCCACCACATGGCGTAAGAACCTAGGATAAACTATCAAAGAGGTCTTTTTAAAAGGTTATAACGTTAGGTGTAGGGATATGGAATACACGGTTTTGTTGGATAAAGGCAATCTTTACTGGTGACGAGTTAATCATCTTAGTTAATTACATGTACAATATGGCGTTGCTAAGCCAAGACTAGACTCGACTTAAGCTAATAAATCAAAAATAACAAAAACATAATTTTCTAGTTTTTTTTTTTTTTTTTTTTTTTTTTTTTTTTTTTTTTTTTTTTCATACACTCTTACCATACCATCCAAAATAATACATCATAGGGAATGAACATTCCACTTACACTTGAATTTTTACATACTTTACAATAAACTAATCTAATGACTCGAATTAAGATAATCAAAACACTTGGAGTACTTTTAAGATTAACGCACATATGGGGGTAATAAATGATGTTCTTCCCCATTACTCCATAACATTAGTACTTTACCCGTGAGTCCCAATCGTCCCAAAACAATATGTACAAGGATATGACTCGACTTAGCAACCATGTAATCAATTAGATAATTAACTAAGGGTTTAAACAAATAACAATAATGCACTAAAGATGAGTGCATACACGGAAGGCTAAGGCGATTTGGGTGTACATTTAAGTGGGGTGTAACAAATTCTTCCTTTAAGTAAGATGCTTAAAGTTAGAAACAAAAAGATAGGCTCGGAGGGGTGTACTAGGGGTTTCGTGTACTAAAAATGAGTACAACGCTAAGGTGTGGGAAAAAATAGTTGACATAACTAGCCAAGTAATATGACTTAAATGGTCAAGTAATTATGATACGGGTTTAACACAAGGGTGATCCTAATGCCTCTTATCATGTAGTAAATCCTACTACACGAATGTAGTCTCACTAGCGGTCTCGGGATGCATCACTAACGCAAGTTCTAGAATCTAAATGCTACAGGTACACTCATAAGCACTAATAGTTATTCCTATCAAATCTAAAGGCGAACCTCACGTATTTGGGTGGAAAATTTTTCTGAATAGTACAGTTTTGTGCTAGTCATACGACTCCTATCCATGAGACGCTTGCTAAGGCTAAAGTTTCACTCCTAAATGTTGTAAAAAATTTTAAATTTGGCGCTAAAATTACACTAACAAGTATTTCTCCTAGTTTTATTAGACACCTACCATCGAACAAACAAACTCAAGTGAAAGTGTATCCCATAAGGTATCATCAATCATTTACCCTCCCCTTACACTTAGGATGAACATTGTCCCCAATGTTCAATTAAAGAATGTAAAAGTAAAATAGGTAAAAGAATGAAATCAAATACTCCCCTGATTCGCTCGGTGTGGATAGTTTGGTAACAAGGTTAGATCTTCCTCCAAGAAAATGAACAATCAAAGCTTCCCTTCCAGAATATAAATCATCTTCTTGTCATACATAACTTGTTAAACCTGAGAAAACAAACAAGGCAACCTCACGTAAAATCGGCGGCAATCTATATATATTAACAAATCCTAGAAAACAAAGTAAGATATAATGCTTGTGGAATGAATGTTTGCAGATTTCCTGGAGTTTATAAAACTAAAGAATTAACAAAAACTTTAAGACTCCGTTAGAAAAACAAAACTAGCAAAATTTCCAGAATTTTACACATGACGCCGTCAGGAATTAATTCCTGACGCCGTCAGAAGTGACCTGCAGAAATCATTATGTTAAGTTTCCGGAAAATTTCTGGAAAAACTTATGTCCTACTTCCTGGAAAATCCTGCAAAATATCATTATGACTCTATACAAGCATTTGACTCTAACAAATACGAATATACATGTTCATTTAATATTGTGGAGAAGCATGATCAATTTTGTTTCTTAAAAACATATTTGGGGTTTCCCTTTACACTTATCTTTTGCGAAATATCTTTGGATGAAGTTAAGACAAAGCCACACGACAAAATAAAGTATTTTCACCATTTTAGTTTTGAAACATGATCTACCAACAATAAAAATAAAACATGCATATGAAAACAAATAACAATCAAACAAATAAAAATCACACATATCATGGGTTGCCTCCCAAGAAGCGCTTTTCTTTATTTACGAGTCTTGTAGCTAGACTCAAGGTCATGGGTTAGCGTGTGTCGCTTATGCTCACATAACCAAGGGTGAGCCATCTAATAGTCGCCTTATCTTTCTTATAATCATCACTTAACTCTAAACATCCATGATAGTATCTTTTATTTTTTTTCATGAGTATATTTAAGCCCTTTTCTTTTATCATTCTCACTTAGCATTTCTAGGGGCGGATACCTACTACACTTCTCCATGGAAAAATCCTTGAACCTAGGGTGTGCACGAGGTATGTGGTAGACAAAATCTTCATCCCCATCCGAGAATGTAATTAACCCTTCCATAAGTTTTTCATCAAGGTTGGTCAATCTTTTGAAAGGTTTCCCAAACACAACTTGGGTTAACTTACTATCGATAAATTCTCCTAGATTCTCCATAACCATGAACTCAACAAGATAAACAAAGCTTCCTACAAACACATGCAATGACATTGCCCTAGAAATAACATTATCTCCTTTGTATTCTAACTCATCTACCATGACTTTATTATATTCACTACGCGAGATTATGTTCATTGGGAGAGATGAGTTAAGGTAGGCATCAAAGCTCCTAAACCCAATCTTACAAGGAAATTGCATATTGAATGAGCTATCACTCTCAATCCTTGTACTAGGGTCGACATACCTAAGAGGGTTCACTTCATCTTCCATCATATCCTCATTAATCACATCACCATCATCTAGATCCTCATCGGAGTCTAAATAGTAAAAAGGACTAGCCCTATGGTCATCATCATGGTCAGACTCCTCCAATTTAGAATTATTGTCAAAGTGGTGGTTAGGCGATAGGTTAGGTGGGTTCTCACTTTCCACTAAAGGGATTGGGGCGGGCATTTGGAAAATCCTGCGACGAAAAACACGAATAACAGGAATCAAACAATCAATGTTATTGTTATCCATCGAGATAGTTTACGAACAAAGGAAACAAAGAAATAAGATAAACTAAAGAAAATCCTAAAAATAAAAAATAAAATCTTACTAGAAAGGAATCTAGCAAGTGGACCTAATAAAAAGAAATTCTAACCTAGACAATAACTATTCCCCGGGCTGCGGCGCCAAAAACTTGATGCGTGGGAATTGCACCAGGCTTTACCTCTCGAGGGATCTTGAGAGGCTTACAACCCCCACCAGGCAGTGTACCTGATCGTTGTAGTATAGTATAGTGACAAGTACCGGGGGATTGATCGTTCAACTCAGGAATAGTGTCGCTAGGATTAGAAAGCCTAAAAACTAGGTCTAGAGGTGAGGGATGATTCTTTTTGTATTTTTATATTTTATGAAAAACAATTAAAAATCTCGGGTTTTGGAAGAGTGGGCGGAATTAGTTGCTAGTCAACTAACCCAATAACTAAGATGCAATCAAAATAAAATAACAAAAATGTAAATAAAGCTAATTAAACTAGTTGTATGAACAATAAATGGAAAAGTTGTGCTTACTTAGATTTCATTACTCCCTAGATATCTTTTACAGGTTGATAGTTTGTTACAGTTGCGTGGATGACGGGTTATATTCCTTAATACCAATCGTGGGGTGGCGTACGTACTTCCCCATCTCTATAAGCTTATACTTCACTCCTATGTCGAGCCTGCAAGAAGCTCCTAACATGGGATCACTAGAATTCGCTCATGCATTAAATACAACCATAAAAACCTAGTACGCATTGGTTCATGTTTCTTAAGACGTTCAAGCAAGTTACACTATGGAAGTCTGCCAGTTTTCTTAAGCCTAACATCAAAATCATTCATCCGTAACAACTATAAACAAGCAATCAACCCATAATCAACATCTACGTTTCATTACATCTAAGCAAACACACAAGAGATCTAGCCTAGCATGTTAAAATCAAGACAAGTGTAAGATATATTCAAACAACACATAGACATATTGAATGAATTGAAAGGATACTTATCTTAATTGAACATGAAAGGATTCAAGGGGTGAAAACCCTTGAAAATACTGTAAAAATCGTGCTAGGGTTTCTCCAAGTCGTTCCTAAAGTTGTCCTCTCTTAATGAATGAAAAATTACAAAACTATATATAGATTTTCTAAGGTGACGGCGACAAGAAGGAAATTCTGACGCTGTCAACCCGCCGCCCATAATAAAATCGGATTGCCTAGATCCAGATCTGACGTCGTCAAGAGCATTTTTCCTTTGGGCCGTCACGTGTTAAGGGGCCATGACGGCCTATGGTGACGCCGTCAGGCCCTAGTGCAAAAACATTCTGGACCGTCATGGACTCCATCCTCTTCACCTCTTGTTTTTCCTCATGACGCCGTCATTAAGAAACTTGTGACGCCGTCAGGTACTGTTCCCAGCAAGGAAAAGTAAGACTTTGCCGTTATCTTCACTTTTATGCTCTAAAAACGTCCAAAATGCTTCCTTTTCCAGAATTCACTCCAAAAGTACCTAAAATCACAAAAGGAACAATTTAGGGCAATATTTGATCAAATAAATTCAATTCCGGGCTTAAATGACACCCTAAAACCGGATGATTTTTTTCCTCATCATATATTTTCCAGAATTCTTCTCAAAAGTACCTAAAATGACAAAAGGAACGATTTAGGGTAATAATTGATCACATTATCACGATTTAAGGCTTAAATGACCCCTTAAAAGCGTAACAAATTTCGTCTCATCAAATACTCTTACACTTGAGATTTGCTTGTCCTCAAGCAAATGGGATTTTATTCTAATCAAAATACAAGTTAGAGGTCATTTAACATTAATATGAAAGTAATTACAACACATGATCGTTCCACCTCAATCAAAACAAGCACGGAGTTTATATACTAGCACATCAAAAATAGTGTTTGGATACTCTCATCTCTCGGGTATCATAAAATAAAATATGACTAATGGAAATGGAAAAATATCACTCACTACCTGTCATAGCAAATAGATTACCATAGGCTTGGGAAAGGATCAAAAACCTCCACCACTTGGCGTAAGCACCTAGGAAAAACTATCAGAGAGGTCTTTTTTCAAGGGTTATAATGTTAGGTGTAGGGATATGGAAAACACGGTGTATTGGATAAAGGGATATGTTACTGGTGGCAAGTGAATTATCTTAGTTAATTACATGTACAATGTGGTGTTGCTAAGCAAGACACGACTCAACTTAGGCTAATAAATTGATAACATAAACTTAAATGAAAACAAAAAGAAATGGGATGGTAGTCCCCTTACACCTAGGAAAAACTATCAAAGAGGTATATATATTGATTGGGCCCAAACGGTCAACCTAAATTGACCAGGTGAATGGTCAACTAAGTCAAACATCTCAGACCAAATCTCCGGGGAAGTATAGGGTTTCCCCGGGTCGTTATGTCCCGACGAGGTGTGATGGTAATCGAAACGGGTTTGTGATCGGGTGAATTTGGACAGGAATAAGGGTTTGAGTGAGTGATATGATTAAACTAAGATATAAGGAATGAAAATAACTTAGAAACACTATATTAACAAATTTTTTTTTGAACAAACACTATATTAACAATTACTGATGAACAGATATCCTAAAAACGTAAGTAAACCTAAAAACGCGCGTTTGAATTTAAAGTTACGTAGACGTACGAAGTAAAACGCGAGTTTTCGTGAAATAAAATACCAACGGATATGAAAATTACATTTTTACAATCCTAATGATAAAAGAAAATTTTTAGAAAAAGAAAAAAAAAAATAATTTTTACACTACTTAATTAATTACTATTAATTAATTACTATTTAATTACTAATTAATAATATTTAAATTAAACTAATTATGAAATTAAGCTAGAAAAATGAAAATTTAATTCTAAAAATTCTAAAATAATATAAAAGTGATTTTAAAACTAAAAATATATTTTTCCTACTTTTTCTCTATTTATTATTAATTAACTACTATTTATTAATAACTTTAAACTAACTAAAATTAAGAAAAATAGAAAATGAATAGTGAAAATTATGAAAAATTTCCTAAAATTATTTTATGATATATAAAACCTAGGAAAAATGTAAAAAAGTACTGTTGTTAAATAAAAATTAATAAGCCTATTTAATTAACTAATATTACTTAATTATTATTAAACTAATATTAATTATAATAAATACTAAATGAAAGAAGAAAAATCTGAAAAAATTCCTACAAATACTTTAATATACTAGGAATTTAAGAAAAATATAAAATCAGATAAGTACTTGACAAAAATTTAAAAAGAAAAATTATGTTAAATAGAAGCTATCACTAAAAATTAAATTTGGTTTTTCTGGGATTTTACTTTACAAATCTATTAAACAACTGAAATAAAGAAACTTTTGCAAATACAAACTTTCAGAAGCTCAAAAATAAGCTTTGTGGGAGCTTATAATTACCACAGATAAGCTTTGAGGCTTAAAATGATATTTGAGCTTGCAAAAGCTCACAATAAGCTGATACAATGGAGCCAAGGAATAAAATAGGCTAAAAAAAGTGCAAAGAACTGAGAACAAGCTGAAACATCCAGAATATCACACTGAATAAGCCATGAGTATGCAATAAGCAATTCCCTACAAATGAAACCCAAGCAGGCCACAAGGGCAACTGCAGCCCTTGTTTTAGCTTATCAAATAAGCTTTGGAGACCAAGGGAAGCTTGGATTCAACAACTAGGGTTAGTGGGCTACTCAAAGAACCCATAAGCTCAAAATAAGCCTAACAGATAAGCTCATTAGGGGGCTTGTGAAGTTGCCTTAAGTACACTGATGAATCAGTATTCATGGTGAAATGATAAGACTTGAATGCTACAAATAAGCAGATAAATAAGCAGTGAAATGAGGTATAAGCACATGAGCATGTATCCTGCCAGAAGGGCCTCCAAAAACCACACTAAGCTTAAGCTAATTTGCACAGATAAGCTTATAAGAAGCTCATGAAAACCACCTTATTCTCCTGGTGCAGGGCATGCAATCTTTCACATAGGCAAGTTCACAAGAGCTTTTTAATAAGCAAAAGGGTTGCAAAATAAGATTTTCTTATTGAAATAGTTTAACAAGCTACCAAATATCTCAAAACAACAAAAATCAATTACTTCTAAACTTTAATAAACCCTGTGCATAACCAAGAAAATCTGTCTGTTTTGACAGTTAAGAACTTTGACTTTTTTTCATGAACATGCAATTTTGACTAATGTGAGTTTCAATCTAATCCTAATGACTTATTATGTTATTTTAAGCTATTAAGATATGCAATTGAACTATATTATCAGTTAATGAAAAGATGTGATGAGATTTAAACCCAAAAGCCTTAACAGTTAAGAAAACATGAGATTTAAAAGTAAATTTTGACTTTTATCCAAGTTACCTACTGTTTTATGCTAGATTTAACTCTAATGGATCTAATATGAACTAAACCTACTGCTGAATTCACTAACAAATAACTAAAACTGAACCAAAATCTGAGATCCAAACACCCCCTTAACAGGCTAACTGATATGAAGATTAAGCTAAATGGGGCTGCATAAGCAGTAAAAAAAAATTGAAAAGCCCTGGGTAACCTAGAATCAACAACACGTTACTACAACCTATCCTAATCCAGCAGTTTCACTATATGCAACTAGTAGGCTAAACTTAAGCAACCAAATAAACCCAAAATTACTAGGCAAACACAAACACTTAAAGATAAGCTAGCAAAGAGTAAAGGGAACTAGTTTCAGCTCCTGATAAGCTTATTATAAGCTTCTACACAGGGGTGTTTTGGCTTGGGTGACTGATGTGCAGGGGTGAAACAGGCTTATGGGGCTCACTTTGGGCTTATTTAATAAGCTGAAAGAAAATTCATAAAAATAAATAAAAAAGATGTTCATGTAAACAAGCTGACAAACTATTTGTAAACCAAAATTCAGGTCATTTGGTGCTCACATGAAGAATTTAAAAGTCCTTGATTGAGGGGCAGTGCACCATGTAAGCTGATGAACCAGTGGGTTCAAATGGGTCAAATGGGTGAGATTGGGATTTTATAACCAAAGGAACCTCAAAAACAGATGTAACTAAGTTTTACTAACCTAAATGACTAAGTGAAACCAAAAGATTAACCTTTAAAGTGTTGAAACAGACTTCACCTATACCATGGTTTCAAAAACAGTTACAAAAATTTCTTTTGGAAAGCTACTTAAGAAGCATGAAAACTAATTAGTAATTGTAAATAATTACTTAAAAACAACTTACAAAAGTGAAACTCAGCTCCTTGTGAACTGAAGATGGTCAATAACTACTTTTTGGGCTTTCAACACCCCTTGTCCCAAACACCCCTTCAAGGTTGAGCTGTTGAAATTTCACACTAGGGTTGGGACTTTTAAAGCTAGAACCTGAAGAGAAATGACTTAAGAGCTATAAC
Organism: Artemisia argyi; assembly: GCA_030686995.1. Classification (NCBI taxonomy): domain Eukaryota; kingdom Viridiplantae; phylum Streptophyta; class Magnoliopsida; order Asterales; family Asteraceae; genus Artemisia; species Artemisia argyi. The sequence continues at coordinate 106,276,429 of CM060692.1, read as the reverse complement.
CAACCTTAATGAGTATAGGTAAACAAGAAACATGCACTAAAAACAAGTAAAACTAGAATATGGCAATTTAGGATAAATGGTAAATAAATTTGACAACTAAATAGAAGAACACTTGAAAATGGCATTAACTGAAATTTTTTTAAAAGTATAGAAGCTTAGAAATGATTCAAAAACTTAAACTAAGTGAAATTACATTAACTATTTCTACTCTAAAACCCTACTGCCATACAATGGCATACAAATTATCTTTTTATACTAAAAATTCTAGGGTTTACAACTTTCTTGTGCCTCTCTGACTTCCCCACTTTTCCTCTGAACCCTTGGATGAGCTTCCATTGATCTTGACCGTTTATATCAATTTTGGCAGGAAAAGAAATTACCACTTGGGACTGATAAATTGTAGCAGTGGGATAAATTTGGAGGTTAGTGGTGGAAAGTGAGGGGTAAGAGTGGCTTGTGGGAGTAGTGGTGATGATGAGGTTGGCAATGGCAGAGAAGTAGCAGGGGGTCACGGGTTTGTGTTGGGATAAGGGGGAGGGTTTGACTGATGGTTTGACCTAGGGTGGATAATATTAAACGGTTTGTGTTTATTTTTGGGTTTGGGCTTTGTGTGATGGGCCAGGGGTTATAAGGGTGGATTGGGTTAGTTTGTGGTTTGGATTGGATTGGGAGTAGTAATATTAGATGGTCCGTTTATTTCACAAGGATCATTTATGTAACTTGGCTGAAAATGAGGGACTGAAATTGACAACTTCTCCAAAGTATTCCAAGGATCAAACCTGCCATATAATAATAATCAAAGGACCAAAGTTGTAAATTTCCAATATTTTAAACCCAGGGACCATTTTTGCCAAATTTCAAACTGCAGGGACCAAACATGTAATTTTCTCAAAATTTTCACCCAAGGACTTGTTTTGATAATTTTTGAATTCCAAAAGGACTTGGGTTGACTTTTCTTTCATTTCAAACTTCCAGGGACTAGTTTTGTCAAATTTTGAAACTTGAGGGACTGAAACTGCCAATTATGCAAACTTTGTTCGTTTTTCATTTGTTTTTAAACATTTTGCATCTAAAACGTATAAAACACAATTTTGGAATATTCTTAGTATTTTGATGCATTACTGAGTGTTTTTGGATGTTTTGACAGTTCAGATACGATAAAAATGATGAGTATTTACACACTCATCATATATATTTTTTTATTTTCTTGATTTTTTTGATTTTTATTATTATTATTATTATTATTATTATTATTATTATTATTATTATTATTATTATTATTATTATTATTATTATTATTATTATTATTATTATTATTGCATACATTCTTGCTCTACCATCCAAAATAATATATCAAGGGGGCTCGGTTCTCCCCTTACACTTGAACTTTTACATACTTTACATGTAACTAATTTAAAGACTCGAATCAAGATGCTATAAGTGGTGAGTCTGCTGTAGAGTCAACTGATGTCAAAACTACAATAGGAAGTGGCAAGGTATTCTCCACGTCGGAGTCTGAAGTAAGGTCAATGATGGGCTGGGTGTCTGAAGAAATGATTATGTGACAATCAATGTGAAATGAAGTGAATATCCCGCATAATAAATGTATGAAATAACATGAATAATGAATATGCACTTATGATATAATGATGTGATGCTTTATGATGCTGTAGTTATAGTTTAGGGTCAATGATGCATCCTAATTCTCTATAACCTTTGCTCTGATGCCAATCTGTCACACCCCTAAATACATGATTTGATACACTTACTTGGAAGATTAGAGAATTTTTGGTGATTAATACCTAATTACTTATTGAGTTTTTATTTCAAAACTCTTAAAGAAGCACTAATAATAATAGGTTAATACATGATCTCGAAAAAATGATGGATTTTCTTCTTGTTTTGTTGCCTAGTCGATCACACAAAGAGAGGAGAGGGAGAATATATATATATATATATATATATATATATATATATATATATATATATATATATATAACAGGAGGCGTTACACGTAGATAATGTCACGTAAACGCCACCTCATTGCCCAGTAATTCATTATGTGCCATGTCATCACATTGTTGCCATGTAAGCAATTTTTAATTTATTTTATTTTAAGTTATTTAATTAATTTCGAAAATTAGGCCTTCTTTTTTTAAAATTCGTTATTTGTTCAGTTTTTATTATTTATTATGTAATTATTTTTTTTTATTATTTAAAAAAGTTTATGCCAAGATTTGAACCTATGACCTATTGGTTCATAATAAGTATCTTTACCATTAGATAAACTTATTTTTTGTGTTATATCATGCAAACCCAAAAATATAATGTTAAGCAAAAAAATTTAAACCGTATTTCAGAAAAAACATACAAAATAGGATTAAATTTGGTTTGTTCCTTTATTTTTGGGAAATATACAAGAAGATATACTGCACCATTCATTCCCTCAGAAATTCTTAAAACCCTGATTTTTCAATATTACTGCGCCATGATAGTAAACGATCTGCATGTATTTTTTCTTTTGATTTTATGTTTGAAGAGACCACAGGGTGCTCATACATATTTATTTTACACATATGAATTCAGGGTTCAAGAACACACATGGGAAACACAAAGACTCTGTGCAAATAATGATTCTAAGATTTATTTTGGGTTTTTTGTGATCAACATTGATATTGTTCATTAGGTTTTTTATTTATTAACTTTTATAAATTTGTTGTTGTTTTGTTTATAGGGATAAAGTGCTAATATCTTCTATTGATTTTTTAAAGGTACTTATTATAAGGCTTTTCCTAATAATAGGCTTTTAATTATGGCTTTTAATTATGTCTTTTTCTATTGCATGTTGATTTTTTATTCATTATATGTTTTTACGTGTTCGAATTTGATTTGCATCATATATGAAACTGGTGCATATATAGAACATTATGCTGAGATTATTAGTATTATTTGTATTTGAAAATTATTTTTATTTGATTATGATTGAATGCTGAGATTATTAGTATTATTTGGTTTTCACAACTTCCAACTTATCCTACTGCTATGTTCAATAGTGTCAGAGATGGTGAGGGGTTAAACCTTGTGCTATATTTCAAACTTTCAGAAATATACGAGACTGATGCATCTTCTCAGTTTCAAGAGAGGTTCAAGGTAACTACGACAACACATGTCTTTTGTTTATTCTTAAGAAACAACTTTTCTATACTATGTAGACAAGAGCTCAAAGAAGTTCTTCTATTAGGCATACAAAGTTTCTAAATGGGGTATTGAATATGAAGGACCTGTTGGCGATACTTTTCTAAAAGGGGGATAGATGTAAGCTCCTTTTGGTGGATTGTGTCTTTGGTGGTGGCCAAATTCAATAGGGCACACTGTAGATCACTGACCTTAGTAGTGTCATACTACTCTCCTCACACAAAAAATATAGTCGCATATGCACAAAATATACTGTCTCATTTTCATGGAAGTTCATTGTGTCTCTTCGATGTACTTGGTATATCAGTAAGCTGCAATGTGATGTTTATTTAATTTGGCGTGATGAAGGAAATGTGGTGTCTAAGAGAAAGTACAACCTTTTTTTTGCCAAAGGAAATCTTATTAAACATCTAATTAAGAGGTTTGAAATAGTGATTACAACTGATTTTTGATTTTCATAGTACATATTAATTGAAATGGTATCCTTGCTTATGATGGAGGCGAGTGGCTAACCACTACTTTCTTACAATCTCATGCTTATCGTTTACACCTGTCAGGTATGCATTTTCAAGACGGATGAAGCTTTTAAATCCCTAATGCTATGCAAACAGGATATCTAAAAAAGGTGTTCTATTATATTGACAATGTTAATGACATAATTAATATTGTTGTTTCAAGCATTGACAATGTTTTTTATTTGGTAGGAACTAAATTACAGTCGTACACTCAAGTAATGATTCTGATATTATGATATTGTGTTAGAGTTGGATGATTATGTGTTTGTTGTTTAGGAGGAAGGGTCGTTATCCACAATACATAAAAAGATGTCATTTGTAATTCATTTTTAAGCATGATAACTAAATTTATGTGTGAAAAGTTGTTTTCATTGGTGGATGATTATTTAATGTGTGTGTGCTATGCAGTGATGGTAGTATGATACATTGATACCACGTACAGGAAGAGTTAAATAAAATAGCTTCTTGCACGATCGTTGTGCTTCATTCGCTTAAGACCTGCATATTTTTAATAACTATTGTTATTTAAATATAAAGTTTAAAGTTTTTTTTATTTATGTGATATGTCTCAACTACTAATCTTTTAGCCTTTTTTTCCTATAGGTTTCGTTTGCTAACTTTTATATTCCAAGTAGACGATGGAGGAGGAAAGTTGAAATTATATAGCCTGTCGAGATCTTTTATTTTACATATTCCAAGTAACTTTTTAGATATGTATGACAATAGAAAATTTAAAAAGAGTGAGTTTGTACTTAAGTGTCTATGCACGTATTTGATATTTAGTGCTGGCCAAAACAAGCAGTTTGACACGTAAGTACTTCTTTGTATGGTTTTTATAAAAAGTTTATACATGATTATACCGTCAATTCTGCTTACAAAATCAATATTATTACAATAACACTTCAAGAATGGACGTGTTGGGTAATGGGTCGAAAGGGATAATTTTGGTGGTGGTGAAAACAACTCGACCCTAAACACATATTATTTCAATAAAGTAGCATCTCAAATATGGTTATAACCATAAGATTTTTTTTACAATAAGATAGTAACCACCTCAATTTACTTTAGAGTATCTCACTATTGTGTTGTTTAAGCACTAAATTGTTCATTGATTATTTCTGCAGTTAGTACTAGAACTTTTGAACATGAATCGGTAGTTTCAGGTGTTATCACAAAAGGGTATCAATCTATCGTTGTTAGTTCAGATGGAAAACATCTTGCTGTAGGTGATTCTGATGGAAACCTGCATATTTTTAACTTATTCACATCTGACTATACATGCATACAGATTTGGAATCATATAACAATACTTTTATAATTCATAATATCTTCTATGCATTTTTTGACACTAACCACACAGATTGGCTTCGGAGTATTTTAAATTGTTGGATTCAGGGGTGTTTGAATTTGTCTTTATAGCTGAATACATGGATGTTTGGAACTGTTTTTAATAGCAATTTTTATACAAATTTCTGTCTTCTTGTATTTTTTAGGTTATGTTTTATATGTGAGTGGTCAAATAGGTTAAGATAATATAGTTAACTAAAAGAAAATGGCTCAACAGGTTGAGCGGATTGGAATTAATCCAAATTGTATTCCATAAAAAAAAGGTATCTTACGTTTGTAAGATGGTATATGCAGCACGTTATATAATGATAAAACTGAAAAGACAACAGATGTGCTTGTGGGTTATCCCGACCAGACCCAACCTGTTTTGCCACACATAAACCCATTTGCTGTTGGTACAGTTGAACCATTGCTCTAACCTTGAATACAGGACAAAGTGATTACCGGTCTTAATGAGCAGTTGGTTGAGGATTCACGCGTTCTTGCACACCTTCAAATTCAGTTGATGGAAGAGAAAATCAAGCTTTGATCAAGTCGGCAACAGATCATGTGCTGATATCGATTAGTTTAGACAAAGAACTGAAACGCCACATTATGAAGGAACACCACCAACATATTCTTCAACCCAATGCCATATGCTATTTTTTTTTCTAACTCCATTTTATTGTGATTTGCAGGTCGAAATCAGTACTGAAAAATTCTTTAAATGTTATACAGAAGGAAGGTAGTATGTAAATTCCTGACCAAAAATGCTATTGCAGAAGGACTGGCCTCCATCTGATAACTACTCCCCAACTGTCTCCATTTCATGTTTCATCAAACAAAAATGGTCTACGATGCAGAAAAAAAAATCCCAAATCCAAACAATGTGCTTATGAGCTTATAAGACAGGATCCTTTTGAGAAACAAGGAGTATCTCATGTTATCATCTTTGATTGAGTAAATTTCTTTAACGTTCATTTATATTTGTTTACTTCCCAGTACTGATTTTTTTCATTGTTTTCTATAACTTGAATGTGCCAATCGTTAGGACCAACTTAAAAAGAGCTTTCAGGTAATTGGTATATGCATTTGTACATGCACTAATATACACTAAACTTTTATGAAATTTATCTGATGACATAGCTTTTTCAGCTGATAGATATGCATATAACTGCTTCAATGTGAGTAACTCTGAAACGATTTGTGTGGCAAGAACTCTTGGAGCTATAACTTTAGGAAGTGTGGCTGCAGATAAGGGAATGGGATAAGACGCTCCTGCTGCACCTGTCGCGTTGGGGGAGAATTTCTAGAATCTTTTATTTTCGCAACCACATATTGATGTCACCCAGGTTTGATTAGGTGATTATGTCTTAAAGTTATATTTATTACTTTTACCAAGTTAATTTTAAAATGGCGCATTACACTACCTGTGTGATCCAAGATCTTTTTTTAGTTTCTGACTTTATGCATTTGAGCAACATGTTAATCCTTCTGAAGACGTTTCAAACGTCTTTAAAGTTGGAGGTGTCAGTGGCAAGGTGGCACGGGGAATATGCATCACAAAAAGCTCTTTAAAGCCCTATATGTATATCCAGTTGTTGGGTCATATATCCTCCTAGATGTAACATCACTGTTAAACACTTATTTTTAAACTTATTGAAACTTTTTAGTTGCTGCTTTCTGACTCATTAAGACCGTTAATCACTTTGTCCTGTATTCAAGGTTAGAGAGATGGTTCAACTCTACCAACAGCAAATGGGTATTTTTTATGTGTGGAAAAACAGGTTGGGTCTGGTCGGGCTAACCCGCAAGCACATCTTTTGTCTTTTCAGTTTTATCATTATATTACAGATTATGAAGCTACTCATGCTCTTGGGATTCGTTACGCCCCACCTGATCCAACCTTACAGTGAAGGTAATTGATTTCGCTTAATTATTGATTTGTTATTTTCGGTAAACAACTCACATTTAAAGTGTATGAGATCGCAATGGCTAATGCTGCTCCAGCTGTCCCAAACCCAACCTTGAAAACTAGAGCCCAGCATACGGGTACATGGAGAACAAGTACAACAATGGACCTCCACAGCATAGGAAAAATGAGACTTTGTGACAACAAGTATTGGATGATTAGTTGGAGTATGGCGTATGGGAAAAAAGGTACACACTCAAACAAAAAAGTTGTAACATTTGATATTAGTATTATAAAAACAACTCTCGATCTTTGGCTTGAAAGTGAAATTTTGAGTTGTGATATTGAATCATATAATTAACTGTGAAAAAATGCATTGGCTTAAACATTATAATATATTCTGAGTTAGAGCAACCTACCTGGTGAATTATTTCAGTGACTTTTGATCCGTTTTAACCAGTATGACGTTTTGGCCTATGTGGTATACAGGGTGAAGGTAAGTCTCATGATGATCTTGACTGCTATTAACTTTTTTTAAAGAAGAAATGTGACTGTAATCAACTGATTATCTGGTTCAAGTGTATAACAGATACATCTAATCACATCATAAATAAAATGTGTTTCAATCTTGCATTGTGCATTTGTGTTACTATCCTTTATCTAAACTTCTTTAATATTATTTACTTTTTTAATTTCTGTAGGAAGGGGATGTTGTAGTGGCCCATTTCACGTACCACAAACGTGCTATAACATCCATTGAATGGAGTCCGCATGAAACTTACACTTTGGCGGTATCATCTGATGATAATCAACTCACATAAGAATCCTTTTAACAGGTACCGTAAACCATTTGAATGACTTTTACAAAGTTATCCCTTTAAGTATGACATCTTACATGGTTGAATTTCAGTATATGGGATCTTTCTTTAGAACAAGATGATGAAGAGGAAGCCAAGTTCATAGCCAAAACACAAGAGTGAGTACACGCACACACTGACCCGCATCCACAAGGTCAGTTAGCATTACAGTCCACTGTTTGAACCTGTTGGGTGTAAAGGGAGCTAATAAAGATTCATCAGGGTTAAATGCAAGACAATTGGCTAAGGTAGTTGGAGGTGTTGTTTTAGCAGTTGAGTTATCTTTAATGTTCGCTATTTCTATGGTTAGTGGAAAAAGTGGTGTTGGTATAACTGAATCTATTCACTAAAAGGTTTTTATGTTAGCATATCAGCTTCAAGAATTTTCTCAAAGGTTTGTATTTCAATATAGTAAAACTTTGAAATTATTGGTTGTTTTTTTATGATAACGTCTTTGCATAGAAAGTTAAACGTTTGTTTTGAATAACCGAGAAGGAACAACAAGACCAATTAAGTAAATACGAGTATGTTGTGAAAAAGTTGTTATGTAATAGATACGTGTGGTGATTGTTTATATGAAAGAAGAAGAATAATGTGTAGGGTATTGGGCCGCTGATTCGTCTTAGCAGAAGTCTTTCTCTTCAGGTTAGTTCCATTTATCGACTCTATTTAAAGCCTATTACGCAATTTGGCTATTGCTAGAGACAAACGCATAGCAGATATTATCATTGATACCGGGTTACCTAACAAATGGGCTACTCAGATGTTACATGTAAATGAAACGAGTGTTGAGCACACATACACCACATTGATATATCCATAATCCAGATAGGTGTTATATTGAAAAATAACATATGGAGAACCGCTGGTCACCTACTTATCAAATAAGAAAATGCAGTTGTTCATCAATGTGCTGATGACAAGTATAGGAAGCGTGTTCACATATTTCCAATTGATATTCTTAAGTAGATTTTTTACTTTGACCCATTAATGCTAATATATAACCCAAATCAACCTTTTTCTAATTATGTGAGGAAAGCATCTCCCACCACCAATTTTGTTGACGATCTCAACTCAGTTTTTGAAGGTATATTTTGATTTAATTTTTTTATGAGATAATTCTCTACTTCTTCCATCACATTTTGTACTTGCTAACATGATCTTATTCTAGAAGCTGTTACGCCAGCTACAAAGTTCCAGGATGTTGAAGGGGAAATTGAGCACAAACCAAGGGCCAGGCTTGAAAGATAACAACGCACATAAGAGCGTGTGGTATGTAATTTTGAACAACATATTCTTATGAGTCACTTTTTTATAGGGACAGCTTAATCAGAAGTGAAATGATAACGTGTAAATGAATTTTGAGTCCAAATGTTTGGGTTTTCATTCATAGGCTAAAGCATTGGCCGAAAATAATCAACGGGATCTGCAAAATCAGAAGGAACAAGAAGAACGACAAGTGAGCATTCTACATGCATCTTCCTTTTTTGTTTCATTTTTCTTTTAAGGTCAGCTATGTAGACCTCCAATATTTTTGAACATGATTTCTCACCACTTGAACGGCCGATTGACCAAATAGTCAAGTTACCTTTAATGTTATGTTTAACGTTATTTTCAGAATCAGGACTGTTTGGCTCAGTTATATACCAAAGACATCACTGCAGGAACTTGATGAGGCTTTGCATAGAGAAGTAAGTACTAACTAAGTAACTATATGACTAAAAACCAAGTCTATACTATCCAATCCTTAATTCTTTATTACATTATTTAACAGAAAATATTTTGTGATCTCGACTACCAATTGAGGAAAATAAGCTGTTTATACCAGTTGGGAACTTATTTACTTTCTTCTTAATGTATTTAAAAAAAATCCCTTAAACCATTATAATGAGACTCAGGTATCACCATATATGTATTTTATTTATTTATTTATAGATTACTAGAGAATCTATTTGCGATATTAGGTTATCTAATTTGAATATATATTATAAAAGTCATACTTAGAGTACAAAAAACATCTTAAATCACTTTTTCCACCCCCATTTACTTATGTATGGGTCGCTTTGGGTTATGCTTTACGAAAAAATTGTTTGTTGCCCAACCCACCTTTACTTTGTTCTAGCGTACCACTTAAAACTTTTTTTCCTCTCATATTCGATAACAATTTATTTCTTTTCGTTCTTAATACCTATGTTTTAAAACGTAATTTTACTACCCTTCTTTTAGTATACAAAAAAATTCCAATGATATTTATACATCATGCCCGCCCATCGGGCGGGCTTCGAAATCTAGTATATATATATATATATATATATATATATATATATATATATATATATATATATATATATATATATATATATATATATATATATATATATATATATATATATATATATATATATATATATATATATATATATATATATATCTTTACTACCTTATAATGTATTTAGGACATCTAAATTTAGAAGTCTTAAAAAAATAAGACCAAAAACATTTCCACAAAAAGAAAGTTATAAAGAGGTTTCAACCCAAAGTTAAATGTATTAATTTTGCTATTAAAAATTCAAACTTGTAACATCCAGGAAATTAAATGTATTGTAACAGTCCATTAAAGCTTAAAAGTTCAGCTATTTCAAATATGTAACATTTACAGCCTATTATAAGTCTATTGTAACCACCAACCAATACTTGTAACAATTGAAATTAGTATGTATTGAAAATAAAAATGCAGGAGATATATATAGTGTAAAAAGAAAAATATTTGCTCACCATAAAAATAGTTATCGGGTACCCGCCGCCGCATTGCGCGGGTACCCTTCTATATATATATATATATATATATATATATATATATATATATATATATATATATATATATATATATATATATATATATATATAACAGGAGGCGTTACACGCGTATTGCCACCTCATTGTCCAGTCATTGCCATGTAATTCAATTTCTGCCATGTCATCACATTCTGTCCATGTCATCACATTATGTAATTTGTATAATTAATTTCATGTTTTTATAATTAATTGCCGCATATTTAATTTTTTTTTTCATTTATTAAAATTCATACGGGTCAATATTTTTTTTTTTTAAATTCAGCTGCATGGAGGGAACAAGATTTGAACTTAGGCATCTACTAATATTAACAAATGTCTCAGCCACTAGAGCAACACAACATTTGTTTTATAGTTTGCAGAACACAATTGATAAAGATATGCTATGTCAATCTTAAACCCTACAACTTAGCTAACCCTAATCAAACATATACGGGGAAAAATGCAGGTTCATTCATAATATACTTTTCTCAAAACCCTAAATATCCTTTTTTTCATCATAATCTCCTCTAATGATCTGCAGAAAATAGAGGTAACCCTAATGTTTGTATGTTTTCTATTGAATGTATAGACCAATATTAATTAACAGGTTCTTTTGTTTATGTCAGGACTGAAGACGTATCAAAGATTCATCATATCAAGGAATGTCTTCTCAGATCGAAGCTTAAAGGTCAGTAAAGTATAAAGAGGATTATGAGGTGCTGTGTTTTGTTTAAAAGGTTACTAATTAAGATGATCATTCAATATTTTTATTATTTTTTAGCTTAATAGTTTTTGTGGTTCGGATGTAAGATTATCTTATTCTTGAAGTAAATATTGGGCTTAATTTAAGATGTACTTTTATTTGACATTAGCTTCTTCTTGATCATTTAAATCATTCATTGTCTACATTAGGGATAAATATGAGAATGTGTGGATGGTGATCATTCTTGATCAATATTACTGCGACTAAAACAAAGCATGTCCAAACAAGGTACATATTACCTGATTACCTCTTTTGTTTTTGCCACTTTCAGTGTGTTTGGCACTGTTAAGACTGCTGGCAGTCGTTGTTGATCTGTGGGTAAATACAAAGTTCAAGGGTAAGGCAACATATCCTTAATAGTATGGCCGTAAGGCATCTGTTTTTTGGTGTTTGCAAACATCATTGTTATTGATGTTACAATATTTATTTAGGGTATGCTCTAAGTGTTTGAAATATCGTTAATGACAGCTCATGTTATTATTCCACATTTTCTTGTCAATCACATACTGTTGTGCAACAGAATGTCTGTGGGAGGTTTTGATGGAATTTGCTAAAAAGGTAACTAACTGCTTGCTGAAACTGAGTAAATCATGTTAATATGTTATTTCATTGTATCATTACACTTCCTAATGAGCTTTTTAACTTTTACACAAAACTATGGATTTGGTAGGGATGGAATAAAACTAATGGGGTCCCTGTCAACTATTTAACTTCAAATTCGGTAACAATTTAATAAGTTGGCTGATGTCTGCACGAAGACACTAGGATCTGATGGTAATGTTGCCCTTTATCGTGGACTACAGTTCCGTTTGTATGAGTCTTTAAAACCAGAATTTAGGTACGGTTATCAGAAGTGACATACAGTTATCCTTGCAGCGTTGACATTATTCACATCTACGGTGAGCGCATCTCATGACCCTATATAGCTGTCATTACAACGTACGAGGGGAAACACCATCACGATTTAAAACAACAGCAACAATATAAATCCCCATGCGGTAGCATCTACTTAAAACAACATTTTCCTCAATGTGGTTCAAAGTGCATAGCTCCTTGATAGCTCTAAGCTAACCTGCATCAGGAATTTTAGGTTTTTTACGCATTTCAATAGGACATGTGTGGATAGCGAGGCCAATCAAGTGTGGACATGTGTGGCAAGCAGTAGCAGCAGCTGTGATGTAGCAGGACCGGCATCAGTAAAAGTGAAAGGAAATGCAACGATGAAGATAAAAGCAAATGATGTCGTATCTTAGCGACCAGTAAAGCATTAGTCTTTACGAAGATCATCGAGCTCTTTTTCGACAGTTGCCAGGTCGTGAAGCTGTATCTTAAAAAATGTTGAGAAGAAGGTGGAAAACTTAACTATTGAACTGATGACGGCAAAAGTCACTAAACACCGAGCTTGAGATAGAGAAGCCAGCACTTGCCACAATTAACCAAAAAGAAGGGATGTATGCAGTGGCAGTTGCTTCTCCTGAAGCTGCGCTAAACAGGACAGGATCAGAATATGTATATTAGGTGATGTTTTTGTTCATGTTTATAATCTTTTACGGTATGAACAGTTATGTAGGTGATTTTAAGATTGAACTTTTTTTATTAGAATATAAGAAACACAATGTGACTCAAAAGTCATGCCCGAGACATGTAATATCTCCTTTTAGTGCATGGTTTTAGTTCATTATGTCTAATGCACCTTGATTATGATCACATCAGTTTTATATATGTTTTCGCTTATCAGACTCCATATAATAAACTTTTATATCAGTCGTCCTATTCTTATCTATGATTTTTGCATTTTCATTTTTTTCTTCCTTACTCTTTTATATATCCCTTTTTTATCGTATTTATATTTGTTTCATCTTTATTTAAACTTTCAGGTTCATGTGTGTTTGCGCTGAAGGCTACGTTTGTATCAACTAAAATGGACTTTGTGAGGAAGATCATGGTGTTCTGGTAATCACTGAACATGCAACTATTGGTTATTGTAGAATCTCTTTTAGTCACTGTTTACTATTATTGAGATGTAGATTGATGTTATACTTTTTGTTGGATTATATGCAGCAGCTGATTCACTTCGTATTGATTCATCGAGTGCCAATGACATAGAGAAGCTTGCCATTAATGAACCTTTTGAGGTGAGACGAGCTGTTTATCTAAAGTTTACATTTGCTTTCGTTGACTACTTTTATATTAAAATAGAGGTAATTTGAGGTCTGGAATCATAAAAATATAATTCAAGGAAAGTTATATAATATTCTAGGTGGTGACCTGAGGGCATAGTACCTTTTGAGTTAGGTGATTTTAAGCGGTCCAATAGTTTAAGCATATAAGAGTGTGACCAGTACATAAGTAAGTGAACTTTAACCAGATTTTGTATTTGTGTTGTATTCAACTAATTATCAAACTCCATTAAGGTCTAACAAACAACTAATTTAGTAGCTAGCATGATAAGAGTACATCAGTTTGTCTACAGAATTGTGATAATCAGGTTGTTGACATTTTATAAATTGAAAAAGTGTATTTGTGTATATAGGTTGCTGTTAAAGAAAGCAAGAACGGTTCTTTGCTTTTGTTTGTGAAAGATATAGGAAAATGAAAAACTATGCTGGGAGATACTGAGGCCTATGGTTCCTTTAAAAGTAAGCTTGAGAGCCTACCCGGGAATGTCATTGTCATTGCTTCACACACTGAGATGGACAGTCGCAAGGAAAAAGTAAGCAGTGGCCGTTCTAAATTCTTGATGTATACATACACACACATTTAACTATATTATCTACATGTCATATTATTCAATCCTCTAACTTGCAAAACATTTCGCTAGACTGCATGATAAGAGCAAACAAAAACGATGAAGCATCTCACTCGTCTTACCCCAAACAAAGTGACTATGCGGATCCCTCAGGTAAGTAAAAGCTTTTTTTTATGTACACACATGTTTATGGACCTCAATTGATCTTTTTAGAATCATGGTGTTACAAAATGGAAGCAACAGGTGGATCGTGATATAGAAACATTGAAATCACAGTTAATTATTGTCAACATCCATGCAATGAGTATCTCTTCATAAAAGGTTTTTTTTTTTTTTTTTTTTTTTTTTTTTTTTTTTTTTTTTTTTTTTCATCACACCGTCACTTAAGAAAATTTTTGTGTGCTTGGACGATCAATGTTTACATAAGATATATAGCTAAGCTGGGAACAAAGCTATAATGGATTTCACTTGGTTGTTTCAATTTTGTAGGCACAATTTATAGGGGCTGTTTGGATGTGAAGTCGAAAAATAAGCATCTGATAATGTTTTTTTATTCAAGGTTCATTCTATGTTGGTAATTATTTCAGTCACTAAATTCTATGATAATATTACTAACATAATTTACTTATGTTTCTTTGCAGCGGGACGATGAATTATATATTTAATAGTTTTGTTGACACACGAGCATTTTGTGAAGTAGTGGTCGAAGTAAAAGTAGCAAGTTACACTGAACCAGACGTCCTCCGAATGCTGCTCTTAAACCTTAACAAGTTGATGGGCTGTTAAGAAAGAGTTACCACAAAAGGAGATTTCCATCGCTACAACAATGCAAAAGGAGACGGAAAAGACTTCTCTTTTGACCTTCTTGATTCGGATAGTAGGTAGATACATATGACCTGTTTTAATGATGTTTTTGATCTCTTCTATGATGTCATTGAAGTTGGGGAAGTGTACATGATATCAAAAGGAAGTTTAAAGCCTGCCAAGAAAAACTTCAACCATTTGAACAACTTATTCTATTTTTTTTTTGTTTGGATCAATTGGTAGTAATTCATTCATGTTACTTGTGGTATTTCAAGTAAAATACCATCCTCTTGGGCAACATGAAATCGGGTACAAAAAACATTAAGCCATTGTAGCCTTTTTTATCTACTCGATGATTGGCTCAATTCACAATTTGTGTAAGCCCCTGAATATTATGTGTATTTATATTTGTTTAAAGCAAAATTTTGGACCATTTAAGATATAAAATGAGTCAATGTGTGTTACTTATATCTGTAATTAAAGAGTGATAAGGTTAAGAAAGTGGAGATATTAGCTATAAACCTTATATTGGTTCAAAGTCCTTCAAAGGGGGGAATTTAGGTTTGGCTCATTGAGTTTCGATGGAATTTAATGTGATCATTGCAACATAATCACAGAAAGTTGGTTAGTAAATCACCATTACTTTTCCCTAATCTTCATTTTTGGATTCGACGGTTACAAGCTACAAATCAAAGAAGCCGTTTGTTTATCATGTGTGTGTATGGTTTTTTAGTGTACTACGTTTAGATTTTTAATTACCCTCCAGTAGATCTGGATTTACGAAATCAAAGAAGCAAATTGTATATTATATACGGGTCTACTATAAGCAAATGTATTTGTATAGTTTTGGCTTTTCCGTTTTCTATTTTATCAGTTTTAATTATTAAATATCTTGCTATTCGTAAAGTAACGCATTCACCTAATAATTTTTAAAACCTTTGTATAATAAATAATTTTTTAACACCAATATTTAGCTAAACAAAAAAATGTAAACAATAATTATAACTCATGCCCGCTCATTGGGCGGGCTTCAAAATCTAGTATATATATATATATATATATATATATATATATATATATATATATATATATATATATATATATATATATATATATTGATCTTGAGTTTGCATGTAAAAGAGACAAGTGTCGCCTTGAACACTCAAAACCGGCCACCTAAGTGAGGTGGTGGGTTTGCATAATTTTTGTGTATTATTTGTTAAATTAGGAGTTATTTGATGTATATTGTTTGTAGTTTTAGTGTTTTCGGGTACCGGGTTAACTAGAAATAAATTTTAACGGGGCTAAACGTGACATAATAAAGTCACAAAATTCATAAAAATATATTTTGTATAAGTATTGGGTGCGTTGTTCATAATTATTGATCGTTTGTTAACGTTTATTTTAAGAATTAAATAAACGTAAATCTAAATATACAACCTACGAGTGGAATAGTATGCAAATGATGTAGTGATGATATGTAGACTAACTCTAGTCTATGAAATGTACTATAAATGATGTCTCATGATTACGTGACTTAACCCTCACGGTTACGCGAAATGAATACTCGTAAACCTAGTTTACATGAATTGATGAATAATAAAATGAATAGTGATTTGAAAATGACCTGAATTTACGAATTGAAACAACGTACTCAACTAAAACCTTGGTACAAACGAGCCAAGTGCTTTGCCTTGATGTAAAGCATATCCCATGCAGGAAAGGATGCGTTTACGCAAAGTGACATTTGACTTATTTTGACCAATAAGGGAGTAAACTCGTTACGTGATTAGAGAAGATGTAAGCACGGGCTATGAGAATATGAATGCTTTCCCTTGATATTACATGAAATATATAAGCTCTCTAGG
Organism: Artemisia argyi; assembly: GCA_030686995.1. Classification (NCBI taxonomy): domain Eukaryota; kingdom Viridiplantae; phylum Streptophyta; class Magnoliopsida; order Asterales; family Asteraceae; genus Artemisia; species Artemisia argyi. Next base: position 106,259,605 of record CM060692.1, on the reverse strand, counting down.
TTTAAAAAGGCCTTGGCTAGAGGCGAGAGTTAGAAAACATGAGTTGGCATTTTCCCGAAAACAGGTAGTTTAAAAGTTGGATCTCTCTAATCCTAAAACTCGTTTCGAGTGTTCTCAGTTAAGTACATAACATATTCATACCTGTATTGAAAGATCCACATTTGTCGGGTAAGGGGAAAGCCGACTTTAAAAATTCGTCCCGAAGACGCCTGGCGCGTCGCCCAAGCGTTAACGCGCTGGCAACGCACCCGTATCAGATATTAAGTCGGGGAATTTTGGCTAACGTTTGTTATTTTATGTGTTTCGAAGGTTTATTTGTCATCATTAAAACATTAAGGGTTCTCGTCAATGTTGCCTCAACAGGGTGCTTAGCCTTTAAGTCCTCAAGAGTGGCATCACTATAATTAGCAACACCAGAAGAAGAAAGAACTCTTACAGCCACCCACCATCACAAATCTTCCTCTTACACTGCTTGACATTACGCCCACCCAAGTTCAAATTTTCCTCATCAATATTAGACCATGTTGGGGAGGGTTCGGCTAAAACCTTTCTCACAAGTTGCAAACCACCACAAGGAATACTCCAAGATCGAATGACATTAGTAATATACTCTTCCTGGCGTTGGCGCTTAATAGCAGACATACACTCAAGATTTCCAAATTATTATTATTATTATTATTATTATTATTATTATTATTATTATTATTATTATTATTATTATTATTATTATTATACCCGTAGTTTTCATTGATGATAACATAGATTACATAGAAAGTAGATCCAGAAACAGATCTACCCCATAGATTACTCATACAAATAAGAAAACCTGAATAATCTAACAACTCTATCATTTTCTCTAGCTTCTCGCTTCCGCGCTTCAACGTCCCAAACAATTTTACTAAGAAGGGCAATCGCCAATGTTTCCTGGTTGTAGGGGGCAGTGGCCTTGAAAGTGAAACCATAGAAAGCCAAAGAGAGAGGAATGAGAGGAAAGGAGAGGGAAAGAGAGAGAGATAGATCGCAAGCCATAAAGAGGAAAAGAGACGAAAGATAGGGAAGAAAACTTGAATCATCTAATAACTCTATCATTTTCTCTAGCTTCTTGCTTCGACGTCCCAAACAATTCCACTAAGAAGGGCAATCGCCAATGTTTCCTGGTTGTAGGGGGCGGTGGCCTTGAAAGTAAGACCGTAGAAAGCCCAAGTGAGAGGAACGAGAGAGAGAGAGAGAGAGAGAGAGAGAGAGAGAGAGAGAGAGAGAGAGAGAGAGAGAGAGAGAGAGAGAGAGCAAGCCATAAAGAGGAAAAGAGAGGAAAGAGAGAGAGAGAGGAAGAGGCGGCGGTTGAGTTATCCGGACCACCGGCATATAGCCGGTGGCCGGAGGAGGAGGCGGCGGCTGAATAAGATCTAGGGTTAGGGTTAGAGGCGGCTGAATAAGATCGGTTGTTACTAGTTCAAGTCTATTATTATTATTATTATTATTATTATTAACAAACTTGTTGATAGTAATCTACCATTTTATTGTAAATATATTTGATCTATTATACATAATATAACAATAATAACATCTATGATGAATTTATTTATTATATTCGTATATGAGATAAGATGATTACTCCGTATTTTAAAGGTTAAATATTGTCTTGATATATTGTTTTTGATAATATAGTTCATTTTGAACCTCTAATTATTGTATATTTGAAACAAATGTTGTTTTTGCTGTTTATATAATTATAATTATCATAAATTAGAGTTTAAAATTATATTAAATAATTATGTTGATATATATAATATATTAAAGGTTTGTAAATGATATATATGTACTTACGAAAGTTTTGAAATGATACATATATGCAATTCTAAGTTTGTAAAAAAATATAAATGCAATTTATAGTTTAAGTTAAATATACATGATGATTTTAAAATTTTGAAATGATATATATAAAATTTAAAAACGACAATTAAACATAAACGGTTTGACATTTCACCACAATCTAAGGCTATGTTAACAATCTCCTAAAATATAGTAATTATCACCGAACCAAACACAAAATCAGTTATCACTTATTTACCGTATCAAAAACATTCAATTTGTCTTCTCTCTTTTTACACAACTCCTCACTGATCAAAACATTCCGAACCTTAACATTCAATCATCAAAATATCATATAATCAGATCGAGAATTAGATAAATGGAAGGCGATGATGACGTGGCAATGAGGGATGTAAGTGAAGAAGAAGGTTTATTAGACTGGAAATTTTCACAGGTTTTTGGTGAACGTGCTGCTGGTGAAGATGTTCAAGACGGTATAATTAATTTTATTTAATTAATTAATTTTATTTTAAGGTTTTGTTTGATTTATTTCTTATCATTGACTTTATTTAATTAATTTTGATTTGATAGATGCTTTAAATTCAGGTGTTATTATTTAGATACTACTGGTATTTGTTTTATGAAATGTAGATATTTTATTTGACTTTAGTAAGTCAACACAGATTTTTTGTTTTTGTTTTGCTGGAATAAGTATTTCAGTATTTGATAATCTTCGCGTTATGATGAATGTGTTGGACTTCTTAATTTAGTTTATAGTGGTGGAGTTTGGACTTGGCGTTAAAGTAGAGCATCCTAAGGGTTTAAGTGGCGTGGAAACCTGACCCCGTGCACCCCTTATGGTTGTCGACTGACCCTTCTCCATGCAATGAGCGCCACCGATGAATACTTTGTTATACTAGATATGCCACTGAATTGTTGTTTCTTATGCGCTGACGAATGAAAGGTGATAGAGAGAACCTTTGATTGATTTCTCTTTGAGTTTGAACTAGAAATTAGTTGTAATTTAATAATGACTTTTACCTCTGATGCATTAATATATAATAACGATATCACTATGTTCCTACATGTTGTCCAAACAAAAAAGTGGAATGCCATACAAGTATGCAACAACATCTATGTCAATCGTATACGTACTTTTTAAATAGAAAATGGTGTCCGCTTTCGTAATTGATGAGACTACGTGAGGTGTTAGTGCATAGCTAGTATTTGGGATTTTTTTTTTTTTTAAATATGGGGGTTGTAGAAGATGCCGGGCCACCGATCTATAAAATGCAGATTGAAGACATTTGTTGGAATGTTGGATATCATCATCACATATGAGGACATTTATTGACTAGACCACAATAATTCATTGACATCAAAGGATAAGCTCTTAAACCTACTGAGACATGTGTGTTACACTGTTTGCGTAATGGTTAGATTATATATGCATGAAACTTTGAAAGTAGGGCATATCTTTATTCAAGCTGTAAGCAAACAGTTATGTTCAGTTTAACAATAGCAAGCATCATTGTGCAAACCTATTTAAAGTCAAAATTCTTGCTTTGGATATCATTTTGTCAGCCGACATTGTTTACAAGTACCTAAATGCAATAATATATCCTATAGACGGGTGCCATACATTACATGAAACTTTAATCATATCTGGGTCATAAAAGAAATACAAGCAGCTCATAAATTAATTAGTTAAGACTTAAGAAGTAAGGTGAGAACTAAAACCTGTACTCAATTGTTTATAGTGGCGTATTTGGACTAAGCATACAAGTAGGAGTCATGAATATACTGTTATGCTAGATATGCCACTGAACAGTATGCAGTACTGAAAAAACTTGAAATGTTATCAATATTGGGTGTGCTTTATTCCACACTGATAAATGATAGTTGATAGAGAGAACCTTGATTTTTTTACTTTTTTATTAAAAAAATGGTATTTGGCGGAACCATCTCAAGTCCGTGTACCTTTTTGGTACCGAGCCCTCCACCCAACAAGGAAGGCATATCCCGGTAAATTACCTAGGCAACACTGGCTGACCAAGTTGGAGTCCGGATTCTAACCCCCGCCTTTTTTTATTATTTATTATTATTTTTACTTTTTTTATTATTTATTATTATTTTTTTATTTTTTGAAATTGATAGTAGGAATTATGTACTTGCACATTAGGTTATTGTAATTTAAAAAATAATTTTACTTCTCATGCATTAGTATATAATCATTAATGGGTCTGAAAAGAAATTACAAGTTGTGAACTATTCAATTACAGTCATATTGTTACATGTACGATGTATTAGAAGTGGAACATGCTAGTAGTCCGTTAAGCAAAAGGTGTAAGCTTCAAGAGATGATCATATACTTGCAGTCATATTGATGCCAATGTAGTAGTTCATACCAAGTTCGGTACAGTCTGCTCCTTGTTTTCGAATGTGTGTACCTATGCACTGAATGAGAAATGTTAAGACCGTAAGAACTCTTTCCCCAGCCTTTAAGGAAGTGAAAATTACTATTATTTTCACAACACAATAGCGAAATAAAATTTTATAGTGCAAGTGGATAATTTTTCATTTTTATATTTTTTGAAAGGCATAAACCATGCCATCTACCATACATTTTGCAAGTTGAGAAAAGTAAATGCAATTGATTAAGATTGTTGACTTAGTTGGACCATTTTGGAATGACAAAGTATGAAATAGTGTTGAATCTTGAGAAATAGATGATTTTAGAACTCATCTTGACATCACTTGCATAAGGTTAGTTTCATTAATTTTTTTGCTAAATAAGGCACGGATGAATTGGTGGCAGTATGAACGTATCATGCTTGTTAAGAAGGGATACTGGATTCTATCGTGCTTGAAATGTAGTCATTGATCATGTTTGGTCATATAATTTGCTATGTGATCCGGTCTCTTTTGCTGATTAGCTGATTTTATATATGATATATGTGTACTGCTGATGGCTTAATTGTTTGGGAAGGGGCTTGTCCAAAAGGTTTTTTTTTTTTTTTTTTTTTTTTTTTTTTTTTGGGGGGGGGGGGGTTTGCATATGTAGGTGACACAGTAACTATCAAGTCTCTTTCGTTCTCTGTTTTACCTTTGATGTGGTTTCCAGATTCTAGTACTATAATCACCATATCAAAGAGTAAAATAACACTGTGCGGGCATGAAAAGGGTACATAAACAATGAACCAGTATATACTTTTGTAGAACACACATCAACATCCCAATTCAAGAAATTCATCGCTCGTTGCCTAACTTAACCCATCCGAATTGCTGAGTATGTGACATAGATCTTAAACCATATACTTAACACTTGACATTTTTTCATGTTCTATCTGCAGTTGATATTATTTCAGCTATAGAATTTGATAAATCTGGGGACCTTCTTGCTACTGGAGACCGTGGTGGTCGTGTAGTTTTGTTTGAAAGATTTGACAGAACAGATGTATGTTATTAACTTAATCTGATAATAATTTGTTTCTTCTGATTTATTGTAAGATATAGCTCTATCGTGTTCACTGATTCAACTACTAACATGAGCTTCTACAACATAGCATGCTGATAGTCGAAGACATCTGGAGGGGATGGATTGTTCCAGCAGCCGACACCCTGAATTTCGATATAAAACTGAATTCCAAAGCCATGAGCCAGAGGTTCTTTTTTGTTCATACTAGAGACAATTTCGTATGCTCTTTCTCATTCGTTCAAGATTTTATTCAGTCCTCACTGATTTTATGTTTATGTTCCAGTTCGACTATCTAAAGAGCTTGGAAATTGAAGAGAAAATTAACCAGATCAGATGGTGTCATACAACCAATGGTGCCATGTTTCTGCTCTCCACTAATGAAAAGACTATAAAGTGCTGGAAGGTAGAAAATTGGAGTAGTTCGATCTTCTACATTGTTTATTTTATAAAAACTGGATACTTAATGTATCTTAAGTATTATTAAGTTGCAAATTATGAACATTGTGTGCTATTTTTTAATACAGTTTTGTTGTACCAGGTTCAAGAGAAGAAGATCAAGAAAGTATGGAACATGAATATAGAGCCTCCCAAATCTACAATTAATGGTTTTGTTACCGGTTCAAATGCACCGACAATGTCTAAGCCACATACTGCAAATGGAGGTGGCATTGACAAACACTCGAGTTCATTCCCTTGGGGGAAGATTTCATCTCTACGTTTACCCATGGTAGTTGTACCCATCGCAATTATATACCATTAGAGCATGTTTTCATGCATATATGCATTAAACTTTCAAGTCTAGCAAATATATTTGGTTTGAGTTTTTCCAGCTATAAGTCCCAATTACATTCTTGATGTACTGTTAAACCATTAGCATCCTCTTAATACTTATAATGTTTTATTGGGATAATATCCAATACGTGACTTAACACTAACATGTTTTCCATTTTTCATGATTAGATAACCGCTAATGAAACAAGCTCTGTAGCTAGATGTCGTAGAACATTCGCCCATGCCCATGAGTTCCATATAAATTCCATCTCAAATAACAGGTGGATTCCCTTCTTCTATATCAGCTATCTATATTGCACTTATGTATCAGAATCCACACGATGTACAGATAAGACACATTGTCCTTCTATGAATTAGACGATTAGAAAGAAATCAAAGTATTTTTCAGTTTACTCTACTAGAATGAGTTTTTGCAGGGGTTGAATGTACATCTTATTAATATCAGGTTTTCTAGGGACAGTGAACACTCAATATGAGATATTCACTAGTCTGTTATGGACATAAACTGGTGTAGTGAATCCCTTACTCTGTCTTTCAATAATGATATTGAGTACAGAAGGAAAGGCTTATTTAGTTATACTAATTCTGGAAAGTATTGAGTCATCATGCACCAAATTACCCTCATAGTTTAGTTTGGATTGATGGCCATTTAGAAGCATCTCTGAATTCCGTAGATACAACGGCTGTCCATGTACCCACTTTTCACTTTAATGCAGATCTTCATTTCTGGCATGTTATATTGATCCCAAAATACTTCTAAATTTGCAAACTAGAGTTTCTTCATTGGGTAATTCTTTGTTATTTAATCCGGGTATATAAATGACAATGTGATGTTTTGCAAGTTCCATAGTTATGTTAACTTTCCAGTAAAGTGGATGCATGTACCTTTGTTTTGTTGGTGAACCTAATTGTAGCATAATAAGAAAAGCAATTGGGGATTTTGGATTGGAGGTGCAGGAGATCATAAGAAGATACAAAGAGAGAAGCCACATGCTCAGAAATACACCTAATAACATAAAGATTAATAAATATAAGCGCAACGGAAGCTAATTAAAGCCTAATTATAGAAAATTCTAAAATAGAAGGCGTGCATTAGAAGTTCAAACATACAAGGCTTAGGAATCTAAGGGTATAGTCTAGGAAAATAAATGGAGAGTCAAAACAAATTTAGCATGCGAAAAGTAGGTGAGAAGAAAAGCAAAGCAACTAAAAAATCAATATAGTGTTAATCTCTTCATTTAAGATATTAGATATTGAATTTACTTATCTTTGTCCAAGGTGTAACATCTTGCTTGATTTCAACGATATTCACTGAACGAAACTTTATCTTTCCATCTTTGTAGTGACGGTGAAACCTTTATTTCGGCTGATGATCTGCGCATAAACCTCTGGAACTTGGAAAATAATAGTCAGAGTTTCAACATCGTTGATGTGAAGCCTGCAAACATGGATGATTTAACTGGTAGAACTGAATATTAATGACTTGTGTTATAGTCACATACTGGTCGTATCAAATTTTCTACTAAAAAAGGGCTACCTGGAAAAAAACTTGTTAGTCAAGTAATGTTGGGTCTAGTGATATGTTCTTTGTGGATAATGATCTTCGTTTTACTGGTCTGACAAATTTTGTTGGCGTTCTTCTACAAACAGAATGAGTTATGTTGCTAGGTTTATATGTAGTGACCATGCCTCTTGAATTAAAATCGCCTGTTCTTTTCTTTGAGATATGCAGCCTTGATGTCTCTTTCTTGTCTCTTGTCTTGTGTCGTGTTAAAATAAGTCAGGGCCATAATGATGTAAAGTTCAGGGCTTGAACTTCTCTCAACATGTATACTTTTTTTCTTTTCCTCCTTTCTGAGGGAGAAAATGTTTATATCCTTTATTATTTGTAAGCTGTTTATTCGATTCACTGACACCTCTTTGGATGTGTTTTTGCAGAGGTGATAACTGCAGCAGAATTTCATCCTTCACACTGCCATACATTGGCATATAGCAGCTCAAAAGGCTCAATAAGGCTTCTTGATCTACGACAATCAGCTTTATGTGATAGTCATAGTAAATTGTAAGTGGATATCATTTCCCATAAAACTATACATGGGTCTTCAATTGTGCAAGGTTAAGAGAGAGATGGACACAAATGCACATAAGACATCATACGTGGGCCAATTTCATAATTGTAATTTAAGTAGTAAATTTTCCATATTTGTATTATATTAAATGCATTGCCTATATATTTTTTGTGCATGAAATTTTAGCTAGAATAATTAAATTATTCAACATACAGTATAATAGGATTTACATAGAGGTGGAAAGGCAAATGAGCAACAAGTTGCGCCACTAGCCCTTTTTGGATGGCAAAACTAATTCTTTTGAAAACAACATTCGTGGATCTAGGTGTCGTGGATCTTTATATCTATTTACTATAAAGTACTTTTGTTTAGAAACAAATAAAAGTGTAATCCAATTGGGGTTAGCCATTTCATTTTGTATCTACAGATTACAAGAACAAGAGGCTCCAGGTTCGAGATCTTTCTTTACAGATATTATTTCCTCAATTTCTGATATCAAGTTTGCGAAGGGAGGAAGGCATATCCTAAGTCGTGACTACATGACTCTAAAGGTATATTTTTTACTTTTACATAAACCCCGAGTCAAATTGTAATCCCTTTCAGTACTACTTAGATAATGGTTGCCAATTCTGATTATGAAGATCCATTTAATTTATGTTCAGTTATTTTTGACATTTCTATAACTAATTCAAAATTAGAAACTTTGCTGTCAGTGGTCATATTTACGTCAAAAACTACTGAAATTCTAGAAATTTATAAAAAAGTTCGGATTTCCATTCTTTTCTGTGTTTGTGGAAAGAGGGAGGGGAGTTGTTAACAAAGAAAATCTGTTGTCAAGGTGTTCTGTGCTACACATACCATATATACTGGTTCTCATAGTGGATATTCTATAATACATGTCAGCTGTGGGATATAAATATGGATTCTGCTCCAGTGGCAACCTTCCAGGTTCACGATTACTTGAGACCTAAGGTAAATATAAATTTTACAAATTCCAATGCCATGATTTATGACTATATTTACGAAACAGATTTCTCTGCAAATCACTTTCTCTAACTCTTCGTATTTCTATTAGCTGTGTGATATGTATGAAAATGATTCAATATTCGACAAGTTTGACTGTTGTCTGAGTGGAGATGGAAAACGGGTGGCAACTGGTTCATACAGGTCTGATTTGCAGTTTCCTGTTTAATCTCACATTGAATATTTAATTGTTTTCATGATGTATGCTAGAGGCTTAATGATGTTGCAGTAGTCAATTGTGAACAATGCTATACCTCATATATCCTTTGTTAAGTTTTGCTTAGGTTATCGTGGATTTGCAACTAGTATTTTTCCAGTATGAGTTAAGTTTTTTGATATTCAAATGAAAATTAATTACAGGTGACATTAATGTCCTATTTACTTGTAAATGGGTAGATTTGGGTTGGCTTTTATAATCAACAGGTCAATTGGCGAGATAGAAAACATTTGCTAAAAAGGAAAAGGGTCAAATGAGTTGAAAATCGACATAAGTGTCGCTTAACAATGTGCATATAACATTCTAATTTGTTTTCACTAAAGATTTGGATTATCACTGTCATGAAAAAATTGTAATCATGATTATAAATTATCTTTTACTTGACAAAAATAGTGTTTGTGTCAACCCAACCCACACACCCATCATTTCCCAACTAAAACTAGTAGAATTTTGGACAATTAGATGCAAACATGGACCACCATGTCAACACATGACTAATTTATATGGATTTTTTTTTTTTTTTTTTTTTTTTTTTTTTTTTTTTTTTTTTTTTTTTCCTATCAACACCCAACATTATGATTTTGTACTGACGAAATATCATGATCCAGCAATTTGTTTCGTGTTTTTGGGTGTTCTGAGGGAAGCTCTGAAGAAACAACTTTGGAGGCAACTAAGAATCCCACCAGGTATTTCCCTTAAGTTTCGGTTGACTTCAGTAAAATTCATTACTTCATGCTGTTCGTTAAACTTGTCATGATAACTTCTTTCTTTTAGGAGACAAATACAAACCCCGCCAAGATTCCCAAGATCCCCTGGAACCCTTCCACGCGTTAGCAGGCGAGGTATGTTTGCCTCTTCCACTGATGGTCACTTCACCGGTGCATCATCTTGCCAGCCAAATTTTAGGCAGGCAATTGGCATGCACAACTTGGCAAATGTTATCATAAGTTCTGATTTTAGAACTTCACAATTTACCTCGGCTATCACACCGAAAATGGCATTTACATAAAAATTTCAGAAGAATTTTAAACAAAATATTTACGACTCCAAAAGTAACCGTGAACTGGAATTCGTCAAAAAGATTAAATTTTGTTCTTGTTAAGGGAAATCCAGAAATCTAATTGCCCTTTGTTGAGACAGAGAAAATAACTCGTACTTGAAAGTAAGTTATGCACTCCTTTCAGACAAAGATGTATACCTAATAGGCTCATACACTAGAGGTGGCAATTTCAAACTTTTTACTTATAAATGTGTCTTTTTGGGCTATGCTTTTGGCTCTAACAAGTCAAACCCGTAACTTAGGAAACATAGCTGAGAATGAAACAGGCTTAAAGTGGCCTAAGTTGTATACATAAACTCCTAAACCATTCGTTCATAATGCCTGTAAATAAAATAGCATAACATTTATAAGCATAGTTTACATTTTAGACTAATTGTTTATATTAAAAAAAAAATGAAAAAAAGAAAAAGGGAAATCCTAGAGAACTGTGGACAAAAAGTATTTCTTCCCAACCCAATGGACAAAAATTTACCCGTTACCCTACCCACCCACCCATTTCTGAACTCTATTATATGCACACTAATTTTGTTCATATTTTCTTCTGAAGGATCAGATAACTCTGGCATTGACATTAACGGAAGCACTTATGATTTCTCAACGAAGCTGCTCCATCTTGCATGGCACCCAAACGAAAACTCAATTGCATGTGCTGCTTCAAACAGCCTGTACATGTATTACGCATGAAGGTCAAATATAAGATTTTGTACATTTATACATTATAAACACCTGTAGAAGTTATAAAATGCTTATAGGAAGTCAATGAAGATCCACCATCAAATTCTTCAGGGTTTAGGTCAACTCAAATTTTGCTTCTAGTCAAGAAAGCTGACTATCCGATCAGAAAGTAGCTGCAGTTTTTTATTCGTATTATTATGATGGTTATTGATATTATAGTTTTAGATAGAACGATCATAAGCTCTCCTACAACTGCGAATTGGAAATCCCAATTGGTGGATTTTTTGTATTCAATTCTGGATTTGCAGGGGGAAGTCGGTGTGCATAAATCTTGTTAAAGAAGAGATTTAAACTGTACATTTGTTTTTTCTTAGTATTGTGGTATTGAGCAATTTTGGTCTCTTAGTCCATATAGTGATTCATGCAAAACGTCCTTTCATATAAACCAGATTTTCTTTCTTCCAAATTAGTGAATGTTGAACTGTGCAAAATGTGGTACAAAACAATGGTAGGTTTTGGTTTGAAAGCAATAGCATTAACAAGTGTAACCACGAAGGCGTCAAACACCATTGATGCATGCCACTACACTAGTCGGCCATCTTCCTAGATAACACTTGAACAAAAATTATGTGAACACCTAATCATCACTTGTAGGAGTGGAGATTGCTTATCAAGAAGCTCGAGAAACCAACTGGTAATCGTTCATAAGTTTCTTGATCGGGTACTTTTCCCATCATAGTATTCATTAGTACTTTTCCCATCCAACAGGGTCAATCCGCTTTGATTAGTTCATAGCATTCATTAGTACTTTTCCCATCCAACAGGGTCAGTCCTTTATAGAGTTATCTCAATAGAGAGAGTTATACTCTTCAATGAGTAAACTCATCAACATGTTCTCATCAACACATAGTACTCTTCAGCATGTTGTACTCTTTAGCAGGTATGCTCTTCAGGGAGTATGCTAATGAGTGATTATGCTGCTAAATGGAACAAGCTCAAGTTAGCTTGTAATTGTTTTGACCTTTTAATGGGCAATTTATTATTTGAATTAAGACCCATAATGAATCGGTCTTGTAACCACTATTACTATTATGGACTATGGAGGAACATTATAAGGAGAATAATTGGCCGATTAATTCTCATAATTCCATTGAAGGAATATCTTTTCTATATAAAGAGAAATATGATGCATGAGAAAACACACTGAAATCTAAACACCCATAAGCGAAAGGGTTCTTGTATTTGTGCCCAAATCAAGAACTATGAATTATCCAAAGAGATATTCGTGTAACTCAGGCAAATAGGGTTGAATAGTTTCTTTTGAAAAGTAATTACACGATTCATTGAGATATTCGGTTATTGATTATCTTACCATACTAGTGAATAACCTCCAACGATCAAAATAAACTATTTTTTGCGATAATCAATGGCGGCTACAATGAAGCATATGGCGCCTAATTTCTCCAAAGCGGAAAAGTTTGAAGGAACGGATTTTAGGAGATGGCATGAGAAGATGCACTTCTTCCTTTCCAGCGTGTGTGTGGTGTATGTTCTTAGCATACCAATTCCAGAAGATGCCGGTGATGATGCTAATGTGGAGCACATTCGTAAGAGGAGCAAATTGGAGAACAATGACTACGTGTGTCGTGGTTTGATCATCAATGGTATGTTTGATTCCCCTTTTGATATTTATCAAAACCATGAAACTGCTAAAGAACTATGAGACTCATTCGAAACTAAGTATATGTCGAAAATGATTCTAGTAAAAAGTTCCTAGTGAGTAATTGATGTGTGTTTCGTTATAGGTATTTTTTTTATTCAAGTTTTAATATTTATATTTAGCTAGACTTATACCTTAAAGACACGCTTTCACGGGCAGTGTACCCGATCAGATGTAGCCAGTGGGGTAAGTACGAGGTCGATCTCGGGAATAGTATGCTTAGATCATGTATAGTGTATTTTACAAGTTGCAAAGGTGATTTTGATTGATATGATTAATTAACTACTAAAAAGCATTAAATGTACACTAGACTAAATTATACTAAAGTTACGATCAATTAGAGAAAGAAGTGATAGCCATGTTAATCCTATTCCATTCTAGTTATCCGTTTATGAGTGCAATGATCTATTTATAAAGTACTGGTGATGTCAGTATATGTGAGAAATGTCTCCTTGGTCCAGACAATACCCCCACAATCCTATCTAACCTAAACTAGTCCACTTGGTCCATGCAACTAGCTACTATGCATGCAATCCCCTAGGTCATTTGGTCCATGCACCTATTGGACTACAAGCATGCATTAAGTTGTGTCAACTAATCTATGTGATTTATCAGCGGTATCAACTTGGTCCATGCGATACCTTACCAATTCCCTATTTTGTCCATGCAAGAAAGGTAAGCGCCTACTTAAATGTTCTCATAATATACATCCAATACCCACTTGGTCCATGAGATACTAGACTTAAACTATTCAAACAAATAAACGAGCATTTAAACGATAAACACATAATCTAAACAATACTAAACATTAGATCTTAGTAAACGAAATAATAAAATTAGGGATAATCCCAAAAATGCCCAAGTTGCCCAATTGATTTGCTTTTTTGACCTTCGCTCAGAAAGTTCCGAAACTACCCATTAGGCAACCAGGCAACTTTTTTTTAACCAATGAGGGGACGCCAAGTGTCCAAAATTTTGGGCAACGCCTCCATTTTTTGGGCAACTTGGGACACTTGGCGTCTTATGGTTTGAAACACTAGAGTTGCTCGATTGCCAAGTGGGTAGTTTCAGAACTTTCTGAGCGAAGGGCAAAAAAACAAATCAATTAGGCAACTTAAGCATTTTTGGCATTATCCCATAAAATTATAATAGTCATAACATGGCTAACACCAATAGGTTTTAGCCCATAATATCAATAAACATAATAAAGTATAGATCAAACGATACACCAAACGAGTTCATAATAAATTCAATTGTGCAAACGGAATAATTAATAAAAGTTACGATGATTATTGATGTCCTTTGTGGTTGTAGAGCGGGTCTTGAACCAAACACTTTTTCTTCTTTTATCTCGTGCCTACTTGCCTGCTTCGAATTAAAAGTCACCAAAACAGGACCACAATTCCAAACGAATGGAATTTATAATGCTTCCTCGGTAAGCGTGTCAATGTCTTCTTCTTTGTCGTCGAATGGAACAGTGGGGTCGGGCCCCCTTTTGCGGTTTTTGCTTCCACCTGAATATATCCGTCCCTTAAGTTAATGTGTAGTATTTATAAGTATTATTTTGCTTGGGCTCCACACATTGTATATTCTATCTTTTATGCTTTGCTCCTTTTTTCCAAATAAACTTCTTCAGTTAAAGGATATACTCCCCTTTTTTTTGGTCTTGGTTCCTTCCTGCCGTTCCAAATACAACCCACGACCCACAAGCAGCTTGCTTGTGGGCTTACTTTCATTAACTCTTGTATTGGATAGCCTAAGACAAAACGAAAGGCCCAATTTGTGATATTGAACTTCCAAATAGATAAGTAATATATATGGCATATTCCATAAGTGGATACTCCGTTCTAGGCACGATCAAGTGTTGAAATCTTCATAATAAAATATACGGTATATTCCCATACGCCATATTCTTCCTCCAAAAATAGTGTTTGCTAATTATCTTCATTTTAACTCCAAATAATGCCGTTAGTCACATCTTTTCAAATATTGCTCCATAAATACTGAAAACAACAATTTAGGTAATTAAGCATCAATTCAGTAATAAACATATAATATATGAGCAATAATCATGTGATAAGTATTCAACAATATAGGACTTATCATATATCCCCCACTTAATTTCTGCTTGTCCTCAAGTAGACTCTAGATTAAGCAATTAGAAAAACATCCAAAACCGTAGTTAAAGAATTAAGCATCAAAGAAAGTAACTCAACCAATAGTGCATAACCATTACACCTCACGAAATAGGAAATGAAATTCGCTCATCTCTCGTAACTAATCTAGGGTGTTTATTTAGTTGTACACTTAATTGCACAGTTTGGTGAGTATTCTATCTTAGGCTTGGCAATGATACACATCTCCACCACTAGAGTCTAGGACAATAACCAATTTTAAAGGCAAAATGGGTTAAAATAGTGAAGGCTTAAGGGTTCTATTAGGCTTATGTTTTAACATTTCACACAAAGACAAAATAGATCGCTAGTGCGAAATCTCAATTTACTCAAACAACGAATGGTCACTAGAGCATATCTCGGATCGCTGGCGCTTTATTTTCATAACGGATGGTCACCAAAATACACACCAGATCGCTGGTGCGTCATTCGATTAGTTAAAAACTAGGATGGTCACTAAAATATCAATGCACTAGACATTTTCATAAAGCCATTTGGTAAGGGTATAGGTAAAGCATGGAAAACATTTATAATTGGTGTAAAGAAAAAATAAACAAAACAGATAGATTAATTTCGACACATCCAATTGCTACTAGTTACTACCTTGCCACAAACCCGAAAGAGACATTTATCATCGACTAACTCACGCTTTAACACGGAAAAAAATACGCTTTAATGAAACATGAATAAGACTCAAGAATACCTCAATCAACATCATCAACAATCTAAGTTGGCTATCCTGAATTACCAACTACCATAAGATCCCAAAAATATACAACAATAGTGGCAAATTTACGGACATTGTACACTAATCATAAGTGGTTTATACTACGTACCACTTAAAACATGGTTGATAACCGCACATCAAGTTTTTGGTGCCGCTGCCGAGGATTTGTGTTTATATGTGTTTTAGGGTTACAGCATTAAAACCCTAAAAATCGTGATGGAGTTTTCTTCATGGAGAGAATTTTAATAATTAGGGTTTTTCTTTTGTGAAAAAATATACGTCCGGATTTTAATAATGGATGAAACGTTTTGTATGGTATTATTACCGTAAAAAATACTTATCTCATTAACATGGTCAATATTTAGTTGCATGGGTTTATAGATTTGGTTTTGCAAGATATAATCAAAAAATGTGTTGGTCTAGTGGTAATCATGTTTGTTTGTAGACTAAAAGACCCAGGTTCAAATCCAACTCCATGCATGATTTTTTTGAATTAAAAAAAATCCGAAAAAATTAATATATTAATAAATCCGGAAAAAAAAATATAAAAAACACATGAATTAATTATGAATACATGTAAATCAAAAATTTAAAAACTGATGACATGACACTCAAAAACTGATGACTGAGCATTGACCGTGCTTATTTGGCATTAAATGGTCAAACGCCTCCTGTTATATATATATATATATATATATATATATATATATATATATATATATATATATATATATATATATATATATATATATATATATATATATATATATATATATATATATATTAATGCTCTAAGGATACCAAACTAACACATCTAAATGACTTTTAAAACACAAAAGAGCCTTAGCTGATCTTTGTATTACATGATTGACACATCATATAGAATACATTCTGCAAAACTATTTCATAAACACTAATTAGGTTCGGATCAGTATCTTAGTGTGATATCCCTGACATCAAGGCAAGCCTGAAGTCTCTCGCTACATCTACTACACCCTTCGCATTGTCTACTGACAAAAGACTATCCAATATTGAGGCTTCTCAATCTACATTGGCTTGTGATCTCTCATCTGTGTCATCTCAGACATCTAAGATATCATTTCAAGATATACTCAACTTACTTCAGTTGGCAGTCCTAGTTGGTGGTTCGTCAACTCGTAGTTCTTTAGCCCCAACAACTACTGAGGGGGAGAAGCCTAATGAGACTGTCATCCTAAACCTTCATCAAACGTCATCACTAACAAATCTCCATTTGAAGAAAGTCCACAGACCTCTGAACCATCACAAATTGAAGCCAAGGCTTTGGTTATCTACCAAGTCCCTCATCAGCAAGTGAAGGGGATAAAATGTATGACTATGACATCCCTAAGCCTAACTCATCATTCAAATCTTGTCAGGACATCCCTAGCTCTTCTTCTGCACAACCATCAAAAGACAACAAAGGTAAGAAGAAGATGTTTGGCATTGAAGATAGTATGCTCTCTAAGCTTGAAGAGACTAAACTTCACATCCCCGAAGTCAACCTTGTTTAATCATCATCTGGTCAACCAACCTAGCTGAATCCTCATCATGCCCTGACCTGATTGACTACCAAGACGAATCTAGGGACGTAGTCAAGGTCACTGAACAGGAGCTAGGTGAACTCCTCGAAGTTGAACAAAGTAAGAAGAAGGCCTTAGATGATGTTGCCTCTATCAAGAAGATTACTAAGGTAGCCACTACGGAAGTTAAGGCAACAAATCATGTTGTCAAGACCACTAAAGTATTAGACGATTAGATTATGGCCCAAACCCGGTTATGGGTTTGAGTCATAATCTAATCCTGTAGGTTATAATGTTTATTGAGACATAATATATAGAGATTACATAACCTAGAAACCCTAATGGACCCAAACTTACAGATGGGCTCGGGCCTTATAATCTATTGCCTAATACTCCCCCGCAAATCGAGCAGCGAAATCACAAAAACTCGAATTGTAGTGTAAACTTAAAAAGAAATATTTACGCAATAAAAACATAATTTTTGATGAAGAAATCGGCAGCAAGCGGAAGCAATTCTTCAAGCAGCAGCAAAAGTAGTAGCAAAAGCAAATAACATATTTGTTGATGAAGACATCCGACAACAGCAAGCGGAGACAAATCTTCATCTGTAGCAGCAACAAAAGCAAAGAAACAAAAAATAAAAGCAAAACATAGACATGGATAAATGGTGGCGGCTATAGGGTTTGACAGGGTGACATAAAGGAGGCGGCTCAACTTAGCCACTATAGGTCTGAGGATCAGACCCGCTCTGATACCATGTTAAATAACAAAAATACATTTATTGATGTGTTCTTTTTATGATTTACATAATTGAATATCATCTCTATTTATAATAAAACATATTTTGGAGAATAAGCCAACTAACCATAAACCTAATGGACTCAAACCCACAACTGGGTTTGGGCCATAATCTAATCGTCTAATACTCCCCCGCAGTTTGAACGGCAGTATTGTGGACATGCAAACTGGAATGAATGTTGAAAGCCGCTTCTTCTTTTCTTCATCTTCTTTTTTTGTTTGTTCGAGCGGAAGCATAATTGTATTTGGCGGCATAGTTGTGTATTGCTTGCGGCATCCTTCTTTGTGTGATGATTGCTTTTACGCCATGGCTTGCTTTGCCTTTAGAAGAGAACGGCAATTTGATGATCAACTTTTGTTGTCAAGAACAATGATGTTCGACAATAAAAACAAATAGATGATGAAGAAAAAAATATAGTGGGTCGATGGCAACTCAACATTTTTTTTGACGGCTAGAGTTTAGGGTTTATAAATAAAATACGAAAATAAAATCCCATATAAAAAAACTATAAAGCGGAAAAAAACATGATCCCTCCGGACCGCCGACAAGTAGCCGATGACCAGAGGTTACAAAGATATATTTATTGATGTGTGTGTGGTTTTTTTTTTTTTTTTTTTTTTTTTTTTTTTTTTTTTTTTATTTTTATGATTTACATAATTGAATATTATATCTATTTATAATAAAACATATTTTGGAGAATAAGCCAACTAACCATAAACCTAATGGACTCAAACCCACAACCAGGTTTGGGCCATAATCTATTGCCTAATAATCAATAGGTACGGCGAAAATAGATCTAACGTAACAACATACCTTTACCTGGGACTGCTCTTGGTGCCTGCTTTCGAATGATTGTTTGTTCACCTTCAACATGTTGTTTCCTGCAATCCTGCATAGCAAAGCAATCATTAAATAAATAATTGATAAAAAAAAATTCAAATATTTACATGTGAAAAAAACTTTGTAACATGCTTAGGCTGAGTTGCGTGGCCGTCTTCTATCTTTGCAACAATTGCTGATCATTTGTTTGAAGAAGACATACATAAGATGAGAATTCGCATGACTAGATATCAGATTTATGTGGAAAAGTTTTGTAAAACCAATTATATAAAAACTGAGGCAACTGAAGAGTCATGAACTAAATTTGGAGGTTGTATTGTTCAGTATATATTTTTATTTTTTAAAATATTCTATTCATATTATCTTTAAGCTTATAGAGTATGCCAATCATAACCTAAATTGAAATTCGAAAATATTTTTATTTTGCTAAAACACAGTGACTGCAAAGTCAAGTTAAAACTGGATCGGGTAACTTTGGGTAATGATTGTGCTGGAAAACCATTTTTGTCGTATTTTTTGTTAAACGTTAACCTTCCACATACTGGTACAGTAAAATCACTTGCAAAAAAGAATTTTATATTTTATATGCATCGACCTTTCGTTGAGAGTTTCAATATATTTCATATTAATCCAAGTTTTTCAATGTAAACCTTTTAACACGATAAAAGCATATCACAACCCAAAATAACTAATTGAAAAGAAAATGAGTACTGAAATAAAAAATTCTTAACAACAAAAGATAATATGGTTGCCAACTACAGTCTCAGAAGCCAACCATGAGAAGAACAATACCTGACTATAACGATTAGCCAGCGCAAGAACAATGATTCGAATAACATCGCCGGAAACAACATGATTACCATAAGGACCAGGTGCAGTAAGAGAGATATTTGAATTAGGTATTCTGCCCATCCGTAGAGCTTTTCTAAAACCTTAATTGCATAAAAAATGGTCATCCACGACCGCAACCTCTAAACAACAACATTTTATAGACTACGTTATGACACAACCGTTCAAAAACATATAAGGTTTAAGCAGATTTAGCTAACTGTCCCAATAATGGATCTCAGATAGTAGGAACCAAATTAATGAATTCTGTGGCACTTGAATTGCTTTATTTTGCAAAACTAACCATCCAACAGAATTTTCAAAAACCTCCCCAGATTTACCAACCCGAGTATATGTAGTGGTGTCTCATATTTATGTAAGTCAATAAACAAACAAATTATACCAATCCAAACAACTGTGTAACTAAGACAATTATCAAGCAGCTAAAATTTAAACCATGTAAAAGTAAAAGAGCAAAGATATAAAATCTGTGCGAATTATAAACACAAGCAATGTAATTATGTAAATAGAATCCACAAATATGATTATAACAATGATATGCCCCTTATGCGAAGTCTTGAGAAGATCCTGAAGATTCAGAGGCTTCCTTGTAGCAATCCCAACAAAACTTTTCTTGTTCCATGATTTTTTTAAATCTTTTTCCCAGGGTCTTGATCAGTTTAGCAGCATTACCTTCTTTCTTCTTATTTGTGACAACCATATTTCCCATTCCTTATACCCAAAGAGACTTCATTTGAACTTACTGATTACTCCAAAATTTGAGTCATCATTGTCTTAGATAATAGTCATGAGAGGCTTGGTGTTTGGAATGATTCTGGTCGGTGATACCCCAAGCTTCCTGACAAACTCCATCCTTTTTCTTGCAACGTTCCATAAACTATTCCTTTTTTATGCCTTTGGTTTCATCTTTTCCTTGGTTGCATTAAGTTCGTGAGGCTGAAGAATTTTTTCTGCCTTTGGTTTCATCTTTTCCTTGGTTTCATTAACCCAGTTGTGGGTCTCGAGTAGGTCCATTAGGGTTTCTAGGTTATGTAAGCTGCATGTTTCCTCTACTGCTCAGCTTATTGCTTACATGGATGCTGATTGGGCAGATGCTCGGTCACTCGCCGCTCCACTTCAGGTTATTGTGTTTTTCTTGGTGATAATCTTTTATCTTGGTCTGCTAAGCGACAGGTGACATTGTCTCGGTCGAGTGTGAGGCCGAATATCGTGGTGTTGCTAATGTGGTGGCTGAGACAGCTTGGATTCGCAATCTGCTGCGTGAGCTTCATAACCCTTTGTCTACAACTACTATTGTCTATTGTGATAACGTCTCAGTGCGGTATATTTATCAACGAATCCTGTTCAACATCAACGTACGAAACACATTGAGATCGACATTCATTTTATCGGTGATTATGTTGCTTCAGGACAAGTTCGTGTGCTTCATGTTCCGTCTCGTTTTTAGTATGCTGACATCTTTACTAAGTGACTTCCTGCTGCTTTGTTTCTTGATTTCCTATCCATTTTGAACGTTCGAAGGCCTCCCGCTCAAACTGCGGGGGTGTATTAGCAGAATATTATAGCCCATGCATTGTTCATTATTTACTATCGAACTTAGCCTATGCTACTTATCTTATTGTGCAAGATATATGATGTATATATATTTGATGATTAATAATATTTGACAAGGGAGTATTAAATGATTATTAGTTGGGCCATAATCTAATCGTCTAATATTGATGTGTAGTGATTGACGAGTGTACATCTTGAATATCTCATAGTTGCGATAATTACAGGTTCTTAATTTACAACATTTGATTAGTGCGATTTTATTCCCAGGTACAGAACACGTAGAAGTTAAAGGAGATGGCTATGCAAATATACTTTTCTGCCCAACTAATGAGTTGTGGTATTACGAGTGGGAAGCTTTGGATAAAAAAAAGTGGGAAGAGGAAGAAGAAAGAAATGATAGAAGAAAAGAACATGCAAATGCTGTTAGAGAGCATGTAAAAGAGGTTGTTACGATTAGAAGATCAAAAGAGCATGAGGATAATGAAGATGAATACAATAGTGAAGATGACAACCTTAAAACGTTCTCATATGACAATTTGCACTTAGCATATCCTCACGAGTCCTTGCCTAAATGACCTTTTTAGTGTTTATTGTTTTGTAGTTAAGAAGCTTATGCAACAAAGAACTGAAACTAGAAAGGAATTAAAATAATTTTTTTTCTTTATATGTACTTTACTTACAAATACAAATTGTTATGTTTAGATCCTTTATTAGAAGTGCGTTTATATCCGCGAAATGGCCACACTTCATATACCTACATTACAATTGCTTACAGACACTCCGCAACAATGCGCGGGTAGAAATCCTTGTTTCAAACAAAAAGCAAAGTAGATCTATCTTGTTTGTGTGTGTGTGGTAAAGAAGAGAAGTTTGGTTTGTGTAAGAAATATTAATGTTATTTTTATAGTAGTTTAAGTATAGGTGGGCTTTTTATTGGATCCAAAATTTTTGGACTTTGTCATTTGTTATAACGGTTAAGTGTTTTAAGTGTTATTAAGTGAGATTCCTGGTATAATAGTTGGTCTACTGTTTTTATACGGGCTTCGATAAGCCGAGAGTGGTTATAATTTTAGGTTAAATTGAAAATTAAAAAAAAAATGGAAATGTAGGTCAACTTATTACACCAAGTAGGTCACTTGAAAAAAACGAAATGACAGGGGAGATGTAGGTCACTTGGGCTCCTTATTAAAACTAGTCTTAAAGCATCTTCATTGCTATGGATTTTACAAAATATATAGTATTTTTACGTCATTTTTTTATAAATTATAAAAACATATAAACATGCTTTTACAATGTTATGAACTTCATGTAGTTCATAAACATCTCAACTAACTAATTTAACATTATATCGTTGGTTAATAAGTAGGTTAGACCCACTTTCATCTCTATAACTTGGTGTTTTAACGTAACGTTTATATATATGAACTTCACATAAGCTCTATATCACCATGAACATACTTTATAAACTTTCATTAGATATGCTTTTATTATAATATATACTAAAAGTCATTGAAATGGTCCCCCAATCACTGTTGCTACAGTATGAAGTCAATTTTCATGTTAAACCCTGAGGTTATTGATCCATTGCAAAGTTAGTCCTTAACGGTTATTATCTAACAGTTGCAGCTTAAATTTGTAACGGAACAATAACTTCAGGGGTTGTTTTTGTACAAATATTAAACAGAAACAACACCTAAGGTTAACTTTTATTTTCACCGTTAGTCTCTAAGGACTAACTTTGCAACAAATTGCCACTTTTAGGGACTAAAAAAGAAAATATATATGCTATAGTACAAACAGTGCAGAATAGTACTGCTACAGTGCAAAACAGTGGTGAATAGGGCGTTTACTGTTCCTAACAAATTTACAAAAATGGTCCCTCAGGTTAGTTGTACATAGCACCGTTAGTCCCCAGTTAGCGATCTTTTGCAAATTCGGTCCTTAATATCATTTTTTTTTATTATTATTTTTTTTTGTTTTTTTTTTCCGATCGTTTTATTTCGAATTTAGATTAAACACAATATTTCCGCAGCAACGCACGGTGGCCCCGCTCGTTACATCTATTTATCGATAAATTTGACGATCGCTTAAAGGCTGACGTGACGTTGAGACGACGATAAATATCCAAATTCACTTTGAGAAATCCAAAAGGACAAAATAGTCATTCCCCACTCAAAAACCACACCCATTGGCTCCCAATATATACTCACTCCACCACACCCGTATCCCATCCTCTCAAATCCACACACACCTTTCTTTCTTTCTTCCTTCCCCTAGGGTTTCACACATACAAACCCTAACCATGGCTGACGAATCACAATACACCTCATCCGGTGACTACAAACGCAAATACGACGACTCAACCACAACCACACGCCGTCCAACAGGCTTCTCAGCACCGATCATCCCTCCACCTGACTCCGGTCCAGTTGACGAGATCGAACTTGCCAAACAAAAGGCTCAGGAGATTGCTGCTAGGATTTTCAATAACGCTGAAGCCAAACGACCTAAGTTTGAGAACGGTGGCTCTGGTGGTTATGAGTCTGATAGCAAGTTTACCTCTGGTCCTACTGGTATAATTTGTTTAATTTATTTGATTTTGAGTTATTCGGTTTTGCGCGATAAGGTTATAATTGAGTTGACTAGTGATTAATTTATGCGATGTTATGATGAAGTTATATAGAGTTTGATTTAGTGTTTAATACGATACGAGGGCTTGCGAGTTAATTTAGTTTTTTAATTATATGTGTTTGTTATGATGTAATTGGCTTGTGATTTATATAGTTTTTTAATTATACGGTTTAGTTTATGTGAATCGGTTTAGTCTGTGTTATAGTGGAATTGTCTAGTGAGTGATTTAGTTGTTAGTGTTTAGTTAAATGTGTTTTGCTATAATTGTACTCGTATTAAGTAGATTTGGGTTTTATCGTCTAGGGTTTTGGTTGACGTTTTTGTGTAACAAACTCTGCCTAGTTTATTGCTAGTGACTAATTGCTAAGTTAGAAGTACTTTGAATGAATTGGTTTTAGTTGTTGAAGCAACGAGCACAATTCGGTTTAGACTTTTAGTTGATGTAGATGTAATAATTGAATTGGCCAGTAGTTGATTTATGTGATGTTTTAAGTGAATTAGATGTGTTTTGAATAAATTGAGGTAAAAAGATTTAAAGCTTGAAAGTTTGCGCGTGTTATGAGTATGATAGCAAGTTTACTTTTGGTCCTATTGGTATGGTTTTGAATATGTGTGCTGTTAGGGTTTAGGATTTGTGATTGTGATGATTTGTGGTATAAAATTTAGGTTATGTGTTATAGTAATTGATTTGGTTCTAAAATATCAAGCTAAATGTGTTTTGAATGAATTGGAATTCAGTGATTCAGGTTTTTTTTTGAATTGGCCAGTAAGATTGTTTATGTTTTATTGTGCACCATTTGTTTGAAGTACTTGTAAGAAAATCTGGCTAACTTATTGGTAGCATTTGTGATAGTAATCTTTGTGGATTTGATTGAAGACCGAAGAGTATATGATGTTAGAATGGAATTTGCTAGAAATTGATTTAGGTTTTAATCGGCTTAAATAAAATAAACAGTTCTAGGTTTCTGCTGTAATTTCAGCTGTTTGAAGTACTTGTTATGCAATGAATTGGCCTAATTTTATGTAGTAAAATTTATGTGTTTTAGAGTATAAGTTGAATGATGATAATATGCTTCAAAATTTTAAAAAATGACACGATCATTGATTTTGAAGTTTTGTATTTATTGGCTATGTGTTCTTTGTTGTTTAAAAAGGTGCTATGTTTATTAGTTTGTTCTACTCTTCAGTTGAATTACTTGTATAACAAAATATGCCTAATTTGTACACGAAAGTTATAAAATGTCACATTCACCTTGAAGCTTTGTTGTATACGTCTAATCTGTTTATATCATAAATGTAGATTATGGACAGAAGCCGTATTCAACTCCATCATCCGTATCTTCTGCATACGGATATGGGAACCCAAGTAAAAAGATTGATATACCAAATGGAAGGGTAGGTGTGATTATTGGTAAAGGTGGAGAGACTATCAAGTATCTACAGCTGCAATCTGGAGCGAAGATTCAGGTTACTAGAGATATGGATGCCGATCCTAATTCACAAACTAGAGGAGTGGAGCTAACGGGTTCTTCGGAATCTATTGCTAAGGCTGAGGAGTTGATTAGAGATGTTCTTGCCGAGGTAAATTGTGGTATGGTTTGAATTGTATGTGTGAATTTGGGTGTCTTCGATCTTATTGGTTTTGTGATCAGGCTGAGGCAGGAGGTTCTGGCGTAGTTTCTCGCAGGTTACCTGGTCAGCAAGGTGGGGCTGAAACATTTTCGATGCCAGTGCCAAACAACAAGGTATTTGTTTTTCAAGTGGTTTAAGGATAGTGCATGGTTCTTCATTTCTTTGTGATTGTCTTTTTATTGTTCCATTTTTTTCTGTGTGTTTAGGTTGGTCTTATTATTGGTAAAGGAGGCGAGACCATAAAAAGTATGCAAGCCAGTACAGGGGCTCGTATTCAGGTTTGTCGAAATATATCAGCTTTACTTTACTTTTGTGGAAGTTTTTTGAATACCGTGATCCTGATTGTTTGATGCCAAATGCATTGATAACCATATTGGCTTCTAATACTATATTGCTATATCTCCATATCAGTTTTGGAAAGTTTTCTGTTCATTATGAAGTTCACAATTAAAATGAGTTTAGCTGAAAAGATTGTACCTATGTTCAGGTGATACCTCTACACCTGCCCCCTGGTGATACACGCACAGAACGGACTGTACAAATAGATGGTTCCACTGAACAGATTGAGGCTGCAAAACAGTTGGTTAACGAAGTAATTAGTGAGGTATGCATTTTCACGCAAGGAGACCACGCGTGTGCTTGGTTTCAGAAAGCGTATGCTGAATTTAACTTGCTTTTCAATAGGGTTTTTTCTTGTGTGAATTTAGGGACTTATTTAGATCTTACATATTACTCTGTATAAGTTTACTTTGATTGCTCTTATGTGACATATATGTGAATCTGATGTCTCTAATTCAAAATGGATCTTTTTAACAAAGGTGGGCAACTAAATAGGTCATTACACTTATAATATCTGCCAATGAATTTGCTGTTTTCTTTTCTGTATGGTCTATTGTTCTCTAACTTTAAAACAAACCATAGGACCAGGAATTGATGTTATGGGAGCTGTTATATTATTTTTAGTGTCTAACATAATCCATGAATCTTTATAACTGCCTGGTTATTCATAAACTGCCACCACCTGTTTCTGTTCCCTATATTCCACTTGTCAAATCTGAGGATGCAGATTCTGCTGTTGCTGCTCTTTGGAACGAACAGCTCGGTTAGCTGATTCTGTCTCAATTACAAATCTGACCTCAGATTGGTTTCTTCTAATTGCAAATATATCCTGTATTGAACGGTAAATGTATGCAGATACATATCTTCCTCTATCCATATTGAATAAAAGAGCCTGTATATATTGGATTGCCTCTGCAGGGCTGTTGGAACATTGTCAAGTCCACTTATAGTTTTCAGATATCATTGGATACCACTAACTGTGATTTTTTTTATATTGGGGTTTAGCACCATATTATATTTTTCTTGGTTATGAAATGATACAATGAGGGCTGTGAGGTACTGTTTAGGTACTTGAGAAACATATAATATTATCGTTAAGATTATGCGTCAACGTCATAGAAGGGTGTTACTGTTAGTAAAATGAGACAATCATATGTATTGTTGTTACTTACATTGCTGGTTAGGACTGTGTTGTGGGTGTGGGTAGTTGGAGTTTTGGTGACGCCAGCAAACTGGTATGACTCTAAACCTCTGTTTATAGAAGAGCTGTGTTGTGGGTGTGGGTAGTTGGAGTTTTGGTGACGCCAGCAGACTGGTATGACTCTAAACCTCTGTTTATAGAAGAGCTGCAAATTTATTATCGGTATGGATATTGAAGGTGTGCTATCCTCCACATGGGTAAAAGGTTTAACAGAGTTGTTTAGGTTATTATTTTTGTGAGAATATTTGGGTAGTATGTTAATTTAGCTATTTATGAACCATAATATGCTTTTTCTAGATCTTTATGATATATATTATATCAATGTTCTGGTGGTCATTTAGAAACTGTATTAAGATTTTCCATATTATATATGCTATTTGAGAAGATTGTATAGTTTTGCGTTTTGTTTTGTACCCATACACTTCGAATAGGGAGAGGATGGGCTTCTGCTGGAGTATCTCTCGGTAATACCACTCGACCATTACGGTATGTAGGCACCTAAACCTGTCTTGAATCTTGATATAATAAATATATATTTATTATCTTTGTGAAATCTTAATATGTTTGTGCTAGCTGTATACTGTTCCACCCTTTCTCTGCATATATTCTGTATGTCACTATTATGCTAGTTAGATCATGAGTATGCTGTGTGCTATTATTGAATGTGGTTCTTGGTTCATTTGAGATTATGATACTTGTGCAGAATCGTTTGAGAAATCCAATGGGCAGTGGTGGTGGATATTCACAGCAAGGTTACCAAGCCCGGCCCCAAACAAACTGGGCACCCCCTGGTGGACCCCAAATGCAGCAACAGGGTTACAACTATGCGCAACCTGGTGCGTACCCTGGTCAACCCACTCAGTACACCCAACAACCATATGGTGGCTATCCTCGCCAGCAAACCTCAGGTGGATATGCTGCTGGTTGGGACCAGTCAGCAGCTGGAGCTGCTCCAACACAGCAAACCACACAGGGAGGTGGTGCTTATGATTATTACAATCAGCAACAAGCTCCACAAACCCAACCGCCTGGTGGCTCTACGGCTCCGACAGATGCATCTGCTTATGGGTACAGTCAGCAAGGTTATGGTCAAGATGGGTATGGAGGATATGGAGCACCACCTCAATCTGGTTATGGTGGATATGATCAACAAGGTTATCCTAATCCTGCAAGCGGATATACTAATGCTACTAGTGAAACAACTGATGGTCAAACTGGCTCATATGGAGCGGCTCAGGGTGATAGTAACACTAGTACACAAGCTCCACCTCCAACATCTGCACCTCAATCTGGTTACGGGGCGGTGCCACCAGTATCCCAGCCAGGCTACGGTGCTCAGCCTCCATCTGGTTATGGTGGTTATGGACCTCCTCAAACCAAACCTGCTGTTGCACCTGCTTATGGTCAGCAGCCACAGCAGTCTCCACAAGGTGGGTATGCTCAACCAGCATATGGACAGCAGCCACCTGCTTATGGTGCTGGTGGGTATGCTCAAGCACCATATGGACAGCAGGCACAAGCATATGGAGCGGCCTATGGTGGTTATCCCCAGCAACCACCTGCATATTCTAGTGATGCTGCTGCTGCTCCTGCTTCTGCTCCAGCACCTCAAGCTAGTGGTGGTGCTGTTGCCAAAGCTTCACCCCAACAAAGTTGATATTTTCAAAGCAGGTAAGAGTAGATGTGTCGTTTGAGCCTATGATGACAGGTTCTATAGCACCTAATAGATTTGATACTGAGATGTTTTTTATTTTCCTTTTTGTTTAATCAGAATATTTTTTGCATGTGTTTGTCAAGTACTTGTGGACTTTCTTTTAGGCATGTTTCCTATTGTAATGCATTAGTACATTTCATCTTGTTACAATTATGTTGCATTTCTACTACTGTCTTGTTTATGATGGCTGATAAAAGGCTAGCCACATTTTTATTTATTTATTTATTTATTATTATTATTTTTTTGTAATTTCGAGATAGCAAAAAAGTAACGATGGTTAGAGACTTGGTGCCTCACTGACTTTTAAGCTTCCTGCTTTGGATTGCATGGACAATACAGTTGATAAATGAATAACTGAACATTAGCATCTCACACATTTATCAACTATAAGTTGATATTCATTTTCTTTTCAAATGATAATTTCTGAAATTTCAAATGAAACCAAAGAATTCTTTTGAACTGACTAGCAAGTCGAAAATACGTAATCAAATGAAATAAAACTTTGGTGAGGATAAACAAAAACAGAAAGAGAATTAAATCGTATGTTAAGAATAGATGGAATGCGCTTATATTATAAAAGCAAGAAAACATAAGGAAAAAAAAAAAAAAAAAATATATATATATATATATATATGCTCATAAAAGAATTGCCATAGCATATAAAAAACATAAAAGAGTGAAATAAACTTAAATTTTATTCTTGTACTTAAAAACTTCATTATCATTTTAGAATCACACCTCACAAAATAACGGCAATTTTAACAAGACATTCCAGAAGAGTTTATGGACAATCCACCACTCATTCTAAATTAACAACTCCTACCTTCTAACCAATTCATTAGAATTGGTGGATCAAACTTCCAGTTTATCCCACAACTTTTCTTATGTGACCCCATAATAAAGGCAATTTGCAAGAATCATCCCATATGGAATATGTCCCGCGCTCTCACTTACAACAAATAAAGTTCCAATCATTTAGGCTAACCAATTAATATAGAATTAATATAGGATTACTTTCCAGGCCTAAAATTTTTAAAAGTCCAAAATAGACGAAGAGCGACCATTTTATGGGCAACTTATGTCTACGTTTGACACGTGTGTCGTTAAACAATCAAATAAATATTAATCCACCTACAATACTTGAACACTTGTTGGCTTGTGTTGAGTCGCCTGATCTATTTTAAACTTTTGAAAATTTTAAGCCTAAAAAGTGATAAGTCGTAGGGTGACCGGTCTATTTTGGTAATTTTCCCTTATAGTAAATTGCATTTTTGGTCCCTGTAGTTTGGCCAAATTGCATGTTTGGTCCCTATGCATTCGAAAGTGCAGCGGTAGTCCCCATTCTGAACTTTGGATTGCAAATTCAGTCCTTAGTCGATGTGAAATGACCAAATTACCCCAAGAGAAAAGGAAGAAGATAAGGGTAATTTGGTCATTTCACATCAACTTAGGAACTGAATTTACAATTCAAAGTTTAAAATGAGAACTACCGTTGCACTTTCGAAAGGATAAGGACCAAACTTGTAATTTGGCCAAACTACAAGGACCAAAAATGCAATTTACTCTAGTTAAATACTTGATATTAACACATTTAGTAAAACCTACATGGGCGATTAGCCAAGACCGTAAGTACTAGTCCACTAAGCATATATAGATGACTAGACTAGGGCCCAGCCCTAACAAGATACGAAAATATGAAGCACTTTTCTGTTTTACAAGTAGCATGTATAATACCTATTCATGAACGGGATTTTAGCATGAAGTTCTAATTTTGCATTAATATTGAATATTGTGACTTTAAAGGTAATCACATATTCACATATGATTATGTTAAACATAATTAACATAGATTTTTTCTGCTGAAAATAATAACGACAGAACTTCACCAAAATGATAGTACTTGTAAAAACCAAGCAGAGTTAAAAGACACAATCTCTATACAAAAAGATAATTGTAATAAAGATGAAATAGAATTTCCTGACAAAGCCAAATCATAGATTTGTAGCTAACACAGCATTAAAATTATAGTTTATGATCCAACTAGAATTGTAAAATAAACATGTTTGATGCATAAAAAGATTCCAATAACTAACAGTATGATAAACTATAAACATGACACATAATTTTGGTTTTATAATTTCACAAATTGCCAGCTATAAGTTCGAAAATACACATTATGGGTATGTTTGGCAAAATTAGCTGTAAGCTGTATGCTGTAAGCTGATAACTGTAAGCTGTAAGCTGTTAACTGTAAAGCTGTTAACATGAGCTATAAGATGTATTTATTTTTTAATAAAAGTGTTTGGTAAATTAGCTGTTAAATGTAATTATAAGATGTAAAATGACATAAAAGGACATATTTATAATTGTAAATAAATGTTTGGAGGGTATATCAGTAATTTAGAATTTTAACAGCTCCAAGATTTTAAAAAGCTTCATGAATCAGCTTTTCATTTAAGAGCTATTTGTTTGAAATAAAAGCTAAAAGTTAATGTGTCCAAACGGAGCTATTTATTTTAGATGAGATTATTTTTGTAACAAAAAGCTAACAGCTCCTCAAAAAGTTCTTACCAAACAGGCCCTATATGCGTTCATATTTAGTTGAGAGATTTGAAGACCGAAAAGGTTGTGATTCTTTTATCTTTGGCTAAACTACAAAAAACATCACTAACGTTTTCTTTTTTTTCACGTCACTCCCAAACTTTAAGGGTATGTTTGGCAAAATTGGCTGGAGCTGGGGCTGGGGCTAGAGCTTATATTATAAGCCGAAATTAAAATTTGTATTTTTATAAACTTGTTTGGCAAATGGGCTGGGGCTGGAGTTTATTATTGCAAAATTACTAAAAATGATATAATTAAATGAGTTTTTGTACATGTTAGATATTTTTGTGGGTAAATATGTAATTTATTCTTCAAAAGCCCCGGGCTTAAGTTTTTAGCGTCTTTTATGGGGCTAAAGTTTTTAGCCGGCTTATTTTTTAAGCCCTTCCATAAGCCCAATGACAAACGAGACTTATTTAATTAGCCAGCTTATTTTAAAAGCCCAAGCCCCCATAAGCCCCATAAAAGCCCTCCCCAAACATAGCCTAAGTACAAGAAATGTCCCCAATGTTCTACTGTAGTCACACTCAATGCCACTAGCTCCAACGCTCGTTAAAGTTAGCCAAGGTGAAGGCATTCGAAATAACTAATTTACCCTGGTCTTTTTCTACACTTTTATTTTCTTTGAACTTGCAATTATTTTTATCCCACAACCATTACAAACCTAAATTTTGTCCAGCATCACCACCTTCTACCACCACAAAACCAACACCACCACCCACTACCACCACCACCCTCTACAACACAACCACCACCACCCACTACATTTAGAGTAATTCATAAAGTAACTTAATAGAAAAAACATATTACTGCAACAACGTGCGGCCATTACATATGACACTAAGGGCTTGTTTGTTTTAAAATGTAATAAATTCTTTCTAGCTAAAACGTTGGTGCCTATACGCGACATCTATTTTAAATATACGGTTTTTGTTTGTTTAGAATGTTGAATTAGTGTTTGAATCACCATAATTATGAATAAACCGGGGACTTAATGAAAAAAACAACATATGTGTGACTTTTCTTGTTAAGTCATGCTTCTTGATTTATTTATTTATTTATTTATTTTTTTTTTTTGAACGAAGATTAATTTCATTTCATTACATTACAAACCTCACAAAAGGAGGAAGATACGACATAACAAATTACATCGAAACATAACCTCACAAACGGAGGAAGATAATAACATAACAAGTTACATCACAAGACATACACCATATAGCTGTAACAGCCTATAACAACACCCTTCAAAGGTGGGGGGAATCACCTGAGTGAGCTTTGACTGAAAACAACCATATAAGGGTGTAGCTTGACAAAAGTACACGAAGTACATAATACATACAAAGATGCAAAAACAAGGCATCCATAAAGGAGCCTAACAAAATCCTAACAGATCTAAACCAAATCCCTACGCAGCAGCAAACCGACGATGACGGACCATAACAGATCTGAGCAGAAGAGGCCGGAAGCCATCGGATCTGAGCAGAAGCGGTAGTGGCAGCAGCGACAGACAGCGGCATCGGAGGAAATGACAGATCTGTAGGCAAACATTTATTAAAAGAAAGAAAAATGCAAAAGGGAAAAGTCCGGACGGCCGGCCATAGCCGACCGCCGGAGAAGGAGCAGGTAGGTTGGGTTTTTTCTTTTAGTGAGAAGGAGGAGTATATTATTTAGAGAGAGAAGGAGTTGGTTTTTTTACAAGTATGCTTCTTGATTAAGTTTATAACAAACAAACCTTTATCGATTTAGCAAATTAATTAATTTTCTCAGACAAAACGATAAAGCCAAAATCAAATTGCACCAGAGAATAACATGTACCCTACGTCCCTACGGTATATAGACCTTTTGAACTACCATCTTTTATGTTATTGCAATATTTATTTAACATATATTATAGAGAAAATTTTGTACATTGTGGTATGCACCTTTTAAACATTTGATGATTTGTGATTCCAAGAGTGTTTTTGAAAGCTGAATTAATAAATGCTCGAACAATCAAATTATGATTTAGGGTAACTTAACTGCGTCTATGATAATCAACTTCCACGTCATAATCAAATCAAGCATTCTTTTTAGCATCGGATAACAAAAGGGTAAATTACACAAAAGTGTATTCAACTTAATCTCAATTTCAATTTAAGATACTCTACTTTTTTTCTTAAATTTAGTGTACTCAACTTATTTTTGCTTGCAATGTAAGACATATAACGGGTTTCCTAGTTATCTTATAACGAAAAAATTACATGTTTCGTCCCTATGGTTCATCCCAAATAACACTCGTAGTCCCTATTTCATTTTAATTACGCCAGACATAGGTTTTAGTCCGTTTTTATACGTTTTCATACATTTTCCATTCTTTTTACGTTTTCATCAGTTTTTTTACGTTCATTTTTTTTACATTTTTTTACGTTCTCGACCATTTTTTACGTTTTCATCCGTTTTCACCTGTTTTCTTAAGTTTCCGTTCGCTTTTTTACGTTTTCATCCGTTTTTTAACGTTTTCGTCTTCTTTTTAACGTTTTTTCTATTTTTTAACGTTTTCGTCTTCTTTTTAACGTTTTTTCTATTTTTTAACGTTTTCGTCCGTTTTCTTATGTTTTTGTCCGCTTTTTTATGTTTTAGCCCATTTTTTATGTTTTCATATTCTTTTTATTTATTTATTATTTTTTTTAACATTTTGACTGTTTTTTTACGTTTTCGTTCTTTTTTTTACGTTTTCGTCTTATCCGTTTTTTACGTTTTCGCCAGACATACGTTTTATTCCGTTTGTATACGTTTTCATATGTTTTTCCATTCTTTTTATGTTTTCATCAGGGTTTTTTTACGTGTTTGACCTTTTTTTACGTTCTTGACCATTTTTTTACGTTTTCATCCGTTTTCGCCCGTTTTCTTAAGTTTTCGTCCGTTTTTAACATTTTCGTCTTTTTCTTTTACGTTTTTTTTTTCTGTTTTTTTAACGTTTTCGTCTGTTTTCTTACGTTTTCGCCCGCTTTTTTACGTTTTCGCCCATTTTTTTAATGTTTTCGTCTTTAAAAAAGGTCGGAAACGCAAAAAATGGATAAAATCGTAAAAAAATGGACAAAAACTGTAAAAAAATGGACGAAAACGTAAAAAAGCGGACGAAAACGTAAAAAAGCAAACGAAAACTTTAGAATATGGCCGAAAAAGTTTTCGTCCATATTCTATAGTTTCCGCCCGTCTTCTTAAGTTTCCATCTGGTATTTTACGTTTTTGTCTGTTTTTTTACGTTTTCGTTCGTCTACTTTTATGTTTACGTCTTTTTTATGTTTTCATTCGCTTTTTACGTTTTCGTCTATTTTTTAAATGTTTTCGTTCGTTTTCTTGTGTTTTCGTATAAAAACGGATGAAAACATATAAAAATCGACTTAAACCATAAAAAGGACAAAAACGTAAATATAGGTCAAAAACACCAGAAAATGGACGAAAACGTAAAAATATGAACGAAAACGTAAAAAATGGACGAATACGTAAAAAACGGATGAAAACAGAAAAAGTGAGCGAAAACGTAAAAAAACAGTCGAAAACGTAAAACAGCAGATGAAAACGTAAAAAGCAAATGAAAACGTAAAAAAGCAGGCGAAAACGTAAGAAAATTGACGAAAACGTAAGAAAACGGACGAAAACATTAAAAAACAGAAAAAATGTAAAAAAATGGAACGAAATCGTAAAAAAAAAGAAGACGAAAACATTAAAAAACAGACGAAAACATAAAAAAACTGACGAAAACTTAAGAAAACGGGTGAAAACGGATGAAAACGTAAAAAACAGTCGAAAACTTAGAAAAACGGTCAAAAACGTTAAAAAAAATGATGAAAACGTAAAAAGAATGGAAAAAGATATGAAAAGGTATAAAAAAAGGACTAAAATGTATGTCTGGCGTAATTAAAATGAAATAGGGACTACGAGTGTTATTTGGGATAAGCCATAGGGACGAAACATGTAATTTTTTCGTTCTAAGATAACTGGAAACCTTTATATGTCTTACATTGCAATTAAAAATAAATTGAGTACACCAAATTTAAAAAGAAAAAAAAAATAGAATACCTTAAATCGAAATTGAGACTAAGTTGGATACACTTTTGTGCAATTTGCCTATAACAAAATGTAGAAATACAATCTTGTAAAAGTCAGGATAAATATAGATTAAAAGTAATAGTGACTATGGGAATGCCTTGATGAGATGGTTAACAGCTTTGTAGTACATGCTATAGAGAGTAAAAAACAAATTACTTCTGATGTGTGGTTTAAGCAGACGATGATTGGCTCTATAGCATCTAATGTACCGAGATGTTTATTTTTTCTAATGTGAACACTTATGCCTGTTTTAATATGGTACTTGCGGACAGTGGCGGAGCCAGGGTATGCGGTCACGGGGGGCAAGTACTGTAGCAGCAACCAAACAGCCCAAATTTCAGCACCCAAAAACAGCTTTCAGCACCAAATTTCAGCACCAAAATCAGCAGCAGCAATTCAGCACAAAAAACAGCCCAAAAAACAGCTTTTAACATGCAAAAACCTATCGAAAACCTGTTTATAAAGTGAATATGTGACAAAAGAAAAAGATTATATGTTGGGCTCAATTTTGTTGAGGGCAAGTTCAGTTTTTAGCTGAGGGCATGAAACATAAAAGTCCACTAAAACCAAAATTTTGCACTATATAAAAAATTTCTGGGCCAATTTGTTGAGGGCACCGCCCCCCCCTCCTTGTGAAGTCCCTCCGCCCCTGCTTGCGGACATCCTCTTAGACATGTTTCATATTGCAGTGCATTAGTACATTTCATCTTGCTTCAGATTTATAAACTACTACTCTGGTCTCACATATCATATTTTACCATGGGCGATAATAGATAAAGGTTAGTAGTTTATTTTCCAACTGTAAATAGTTGTTTCTCAGAAAATATATTTAACCTGTGGCTATTATTGTCAAATTTCTTAGTGTGAGATTGAAATTTTATAGCCTTAAATTAACTATTGGTGAAAGAGTTTAGTAAGTAAAGAATTTATGCAAAACATGTGCATCTGTCATGATAATGGATATCAAATTTCTTTCGATATGTCATTGTATTATAGAAGACCAGTCGATTTCGATTATATTTAAGGGAAAAAATAAAAAATAAAAAAAAATAAAAAAAAATAAAAAGAAAGAAAGAAAGAAAGAAAGAAAGAAAAGATATTTCCTTTCCTTTTAGCTAGAGGAAACATGAAAAAAAGCGACTTTCTTTCCTATCCTTTCTTTCACCTCTTATGACAAACTACATCGTTACATCGGCACATCAACTAAGAGTTTGTGTCTTTAAGCCTTGTTTGAATCATATGTGAGATATGATATCTGAGAAAATATCCGCCATTCCAATCAAATGATTAAAATGCACCTAGATTTTCAAACAGTGCTTAAAATAAATGTTGAGAAACTTTCAAACTTGTTTGGAGCCTTAAAATAAAATTAATGTCTCGAGTCTCCATAATTTTTATATCATTCAAAATAACTTGCAACCACTTGTTACGATAATCATGTGAGCCGCATAGTTAACTGTAAGGACTGTTCCTAATGTGAATGGAGGGAGCTACAAGTTAATTCAAACAATCAAAGCTATAGAGATGAAGTAGACTTAAAAAGTTCTAAAAATTCACAACATAAGGTTAAACGAAACTTCCAACACGAGTTAAGCGGATCACTAGATCCAATTAGCAGGGGGGGGGGGGGGGGGGGGGGGGTCACATATCACATTTGTCTAGCTCAATGTGCATCAAGGTAATCAGGTAAAGTATCTTAAGTAAAAAGGGACCGGTTCCATGGTTTCCGACCTTTGGCCGACTAATCCACGGGGTTTGAACCCACCGCCACATAGTCTCAAATGGGATAAAGCCCTACCTTTTTACGAGGTTGGCGTGACCACTTCAAACTAAGATGCAAATAAAAGTAGCCACCATTGATTTTGCAACACCAAAACAAAGAAAGAATTTAATTAGTAGAAATAGCGACTCCAAACACTCTATTCCTTTAATGACTCAAATTTAAAGGATACAAGAAAGTGAACAAAGGCTTGGAAATACTTGTCAACACAACCTTGCAATTAATTCACATACTTGACGACAACATGTAACAAAACAGAGCTACATCAAAAGACACTTGAGCATAATCATCTTTTAATATAATATGGAATCATAAGATATGCTATGCTAATCAAATACCATACTCACGGGCCCGAGTAACTGAAAGATGGAGAGTGGATTCCTTGAGGATGTGGTACTCGGCAAGGGTATAGTTGTCCTGGAGTAGCTTTCCACCCCATATGAGAATTTGCCGGACCGTGGGAGTACCATCCTTATCCTGGATCTTGGCTTTCACATTGCTGATGGTATCTGACGGTTTGACTTTCAGAGTTATTGTGATTCCGCTGCAGGTCTTGACGAATATCTGCATCAATCTCCTTGATTTAATCACAACTTTTAGGATAGATTCCTTGTTGATGTGGTAGTCGGAAAGGGTACTATTGTCCTCAAGAGCCATTTCATTGAAGATTAGCACCTGTCTGTTGGTAGGGATACCTTCCATATCCTTGATCTTTGCTTTCAAGTAGCCAATTGTGTCCGAGGGTTTGACTTCAAAAGTTATTTTCTTTTTGATGCGGGTCATGACATATATCTTCATCAATCCCCATGATTTAAGCATAAGTGTGAGGGTGGATTGCTTTTTTATGTGAAAGTCTGAAAGGATACCACTGTCCTCAAGAACCATTTCGTTGAATATCAGTGCCTGCTGTTCAGGAGGAATACCTTCCGTATCCTGGATCTTGTCTTTCACATGGCCAATGGTGTCTGTAGGTTTGACTTTTAAAAGGATGGACTTTGTTGTGCATGTCTTAATGAATATTGGGATCAATCCCGTCGATTTAAGCAGAAGTGTGATAGTGGATTCGTTGTTGATGTTGAAGTCAGCAATGGTATCACTGTCCTCAAGAACAATTCCATCAAGGATCAACACCTGCTGGTCATGGGGAATACATTCTTTTTTCTGGATCTTAGCTTTCACATTGCTTATGTTCTCCGAGGTTTTGACTTCCAGAGAGAACTTCTTTCCAGTGAAGGTCTGAACAAATACTTGCATCAGTCCCTTTGATTTAGTGGTAAGTGTGAGTGTGTAGTTGTTCTTGATGTGGAAGTCTGCAAGGGTAGCAATGTCCTGGAGAACCAGGTTATCGAAGATCACCATTTGCTCGTATGGAGAAATACCTTCTTTATTTTGGATCATGGCTTTCACCTTACCAATAGTGTCTGAGCATGCGACGTCAAGAGCGATGGTCTTTCCAGTGGGGGTCTTGACAAATATTGCTGCAGAAGTAAAAAGAAACATAATTAAACTGTGAGCAGATTTAACCACTAATAAACATGAAACAACGGACCAAGCACGAATCAACTACTCAGAAACTTTTCATCATTCAGAATTTGGAAAATGAGCTAAAAGAGTTTGCATTACATCCAGAATCCAACATAAGAAAAACACAAGTTTTGTTAATATCTTAATATTTGCTTCACTACTGTTCATTTTTGTAACTGAATTTGGATTTATGGAATCTAATATCATTAAAGTAGATACTGATACAGTATGGAATATTTGTCATATGTTTACATATTTGAATTGCGGTTGATGAACTTTATGGTATTATTCTTGCTCATTGTACTATCCTTTTGTTCATTTTGGTCATTATGCTCATGTATCCGCTTTCTCATCCACCTCAGCTCTCAATGGTCAAAGAAGAGAGATACCAGCACCAATGCACATGACAGCTGGACTTGTGTAATTAATAGGAAAACACAGCCGTTACAGAAACACCATCCCATCTCCGCCATAAACAAACAAGAAACCTCCATTAAATTAAACCCCAATCATCACCTTTTACTTCACTAGTTTTCCCACAAACTGGGACAACAAACCATGCTGGAAGTTTTTAAACACAATGGACATGCTCTTAGTGTGTATATTGCCAGAAAAGAGAAACAAGATGGGGAAACGTTTCGGCTTTTGCAGAGTTTCGGGTATACGTGATAACTGATAACATTGCTTTTGAGCGAAAACTAAACATGATATGTATAGGCACCTAAAGGATTAGATGCAACTTGGCACGTCACCAAAGATAACCCGAATGGTGGTCCCCATCATCTCCACCTATCTGAACCCCATTAGGTGATACTAATCAATCTACACCTTCTTTTGCCACAATCCTCAGTAGAACCAAAACAACCCATCTCACCCTAAACATTCAACTCAGAATTGAAATCCCGTGTTGGTGCTACTAAAACTCACAACTTACTTCTTGACCAAGAATTTGAAGACTTTAGTATCAAATAGTTAAATACATGGGGCCATGGGTGGCCTACACCTCCTCACTGTGAAACCCGCATCACCAAACGACTAGCTTGGTTTACCTCCTTAGCTTTGGCACCCCGAATCCTTCCCACCTTTTATTTGAGAAAATTTCGACAAAGTTCTAATACCAAAGTGTAGCATAGACAATTCAATCTTACTTAAATTTTGTTGGTGTGTGTGTTTGGTACTGTGGGGTATTATGTTTGTTTGGCTAGTTTGGTGGTCTCCACTACAGCTGTTTGTTTGGCACCCGGGGTTAGGGTGTTCCGGCAAATTCACACCTTTTTTTGGATTGAATGTTGAGGTGGTAGAGGGTTTGGTCACCATTAAACCCAGTCTTGTGTATAATCCGGTAAGTGTAAAATCAACATGAATACAGAGTGCTGTGTTGTGTTATGTATTTACAAATAAATAAATAAATAAAATAAATAAAATTTAGGATTTTTTTTAATAGGTATTAAAACGAAAACCATGCAAGTAGCAAAACACCTAAAAATTAAAATATAGATCCTAAATTACAAAATAGATACAACGAGGATGATGTTTAGAAGAATGGTCCTTACTATATGTGTCGTCATTAATTGAATCATCTTCATCGTCGCTAGAACCAGACTCGCTTTTCTCGACAGAATCTTCATCGTCATTGTCTAAAAGATAGTCGTCAAAACTTCTTTTGCCCTTATTATCCGCCATTTTTCTCGGTAGAAACACTAGGTAAGAAAGGTTTTAAATCGATTTACGGCCTCCAAAGGTTTTGTACAACCGGAGGTTTTGGGGGTGTTTGGCTATGAACATAACAGGGGGTTTTGGCTAAGACTTAAATTAGGCTTCTTTTGTGCGCTTATCTTGTTACCAAAACTTTTCTTGCATACCAAATATTATCTTCACCATTTACCTAAGCATTCTAATATTTCTCATATTTATAACTAGTTATAATGCCCGCGCACGCGCAGTTTTTTTTTTTTTTTTTTTTTTTTTTTTTTTTTTTTTTTTTAAATTTTTGAATCATATATTTTTATTTGTTAAAAAACAAATAATTTAATCTTTGTTTTGTTTGATTTATGATGTTTAATTAAATTTTTTTTATTATTAAAGATAATTATTTAAAAATTTTAATCCTATTATTAATTGCATCTTATCTATATTTTTTTATTTATCTTCTACTTGTGTTATGGATAAATATAAAATATTACTTAATAAGAAAATATATTTTTTTTAAATAAAATTATTACTAAATAAGGTATGAATGCATTTTTTTGAAATGTAAAATTTCCAATAGGGGTTTTATTGTATTATATAAAAGATTTAAATATCTGTTAAACCATTAATCGTTATGCAAAAATAATTACGCCATCGTGACGAGAATTTAATTATTTTTCTATAAACAGACACTTTGATATACTTTCAACAAAAAAAAAATTGTTTTTTTCATGCTTTTTCATTATTGAAATTTGCATGAAAAGATCACATGATTAATTTCCATTGTATACACCGCCGTTTTACCTCTCTCGTTCTCATCATATTTACGGTCCAATTGTTGGGCTCTTTTAATCCGTCTCAAATGATCCACGGTGCCTCTTCTCCGGTCAAAAAAAAAAAAAAAAAAAAAAAAAAACAGAAAAAAGTAAATCAGTAAACGTTATCGTTGTGATCCATCAATATCTTCCACACACTCCTTATCCATCAACAGTTAGCGCACATCGCCACAGTTAAGCTTTAGATAAAAAAGAGGATTATTGATTATTATTATTATTATTATTATTATTATTATTATTATTATTATTATTATTATTATTATTATTATTATTATTATTATTATTATAGTATTATTATTATTATTTTTATTTTTGACTCATTCATATCCAGTTAATCTATGGTGCTTTGCTGCACCAGTTTAGACCTTCTAATAATGTATTCTTCAATTGATGGATAACAGGATAATTAAATAGGTATTTTTCTGGATATATATTTTTTTGTCCATAAACAATATACAAAGGTTGGATTGTATTTTGATTCTAGGATTTTAGCTTTTGTATTTGACAATTAATTTCTTTCGAGGGTTTCAATTTTACATTAAATAGTGGGTTTGCATAATCTATTATCATTTTGTTATGCTCTTTCGTAACAGGAAAGGCGAGGAGTTCGAAAACCTTCGTTTGTGACTTTGAAGCGAAGTTCACTAGGAGATAGGATGGGTTTAAGGTATTTTTCTGGTTAGTGTTGAATCACATATGATTTTTTCATGTAAATTTTAGTAACGAAAAAAAGCGTAAAAAAAAATAAAGGGAAAACACGAAAAAAAATTGTCGAAAGTATATCAAAGTGCCTATCTATAAAAAGATAATTAAATGCTCGTCGTAACGGTATATTTTTTTCACTTAACGATTAACGGTTTGAAAGATATTAATATTTGAAAAAAAAATATGA
The DNA here is from genome assembly GCA_030686995.1 of Artemisia argyi. Taxonomy (NCBI): domain Eukaryota; kingdom Viridiplantae; phylum Streptophyta; class Magnoliopsida; order Asterales; family Asteraceae; genus Artemisia; species Artemisia argyi. The sequence goes on along the minus strand of CM060692.1, from coordinate 106,217,341 downwards.
AAGTCAGTTTTTTAAATTGTTGGAATTAATGTCATCTATTAGATCAAATAAAGATGTAGTATAGAGATTAATCTATACTACTTATAAGGCATATTGACACTTCTCTCTTATTAAATTTTTAAGATTTCCTAAAATAAATTTTTAAGTAAATACAAGTAAAAAAGCATAACTTACAACTATTTAAATCACAAATACAACTAAAAAAACACTAATCAATACATACAATTAATACATTATTTAATTCACCCCTTCACCGAAAGATACAACCATTTAATCACAATGTACAATCTAATTATGCTTTCAAAACATAAATCTGTATTCCAAGTTTGTTAGTAGTCTATTGTATTTCACGTATCGGAAAATTAACTTAATATATAACAAACTTATAATCACGAGATCAATCACACCCCCTAAACTAGATATGTAATTGTATTAAATTAGAAGAGTCCTCAACTGGATAATGATTGCCACTGCTAGCTAATGGAGGAGAGCGTTCCGTAAATATATAAAACAATAGAAATATGAAACACCATTTCACTATTTTTCTAACATGTATATACATGCGAACCATCATTTCACTATTTGGTTTAAACCGAAAAGGAAATTATGTAACACAAATATGACTCGAACCACCATTTGACTATAAAAAAATCCCATACCAACACCACCTACATCTATCCTAAACTCATCATCCATTTATATCTAGCAACCACTACAAACCCAAATCACCTTCACCCATCACTGTTTAGAACTAAATCAAAAAAATCATCAAAGATCTCAGATTCTTAGCTTGTTTTCAAATCTTTAAAAGATTTACAAGTTTTATAGAACACATCATAGATCCTTTTAGAAGTATAGAACAAAAAGAAAACGTGTTGTTTCATTCTTATTTCTTTCGGTTCAACGAAAAACACAAGAACAAGAATAAAATGAAACCTACCCGAAACCTCTCTCAAGATTTTGAAACTGTGCACTTCATTTGCTTCGAAAAATAGAGGGTGTTTGTGGTTCTGTTAATTTGCAAAAAAGCAACAAAGGTGTTTGTTGTTTATTATTTGGATACGAAGGAATTATTGTGAATTGATTATCGAGAATAGAATGAGGGAATGAATTTCATTTTTTCTCAAAATCTGAGTTAGGTAGGAGTGTGTGGTATGGCTGCGCTCTTTTTTGTTGATAAAAGTATGGCTACGTTTAGGAAAAGTATGGTAAGAGAATAATTAGGGATTACTTGGTATACAGGGTGAAGTTTAGTGTATTATTGGACTTGGGCTTTTATCAAATTAAGTTAGCACAATATTAAGTTAGCACATTGTGCTGTCATTTGACTTTTAATTTCGGAAATATTGGATAAGAAAAGGGTATTGAAAATGAAAACCTATCAACTTGGTTTCAGTTCATTAATGTTCGTTTTTTGCGATTTCAGATTGAGCAAGTTGGCTCAGTTTTTTAGTTTCACAAATTTTTTGAACACCTTTATTTATAAAGCTTAACTTTATATAAATTATTTAGTCATTTTTGAACAACGAAAAAATGTTCCTTACTAAAACATTTATTATTATAATTGTATAAATAAAAATCATTGTTAATGGTTAAAGAGTTGAAATATGCGACATGAAATTATTGACATTCGTACATTTATTGTAAAAAAATTGTAATAAATTAAAATACGTAATTCACCGGAAATTAAAATATGTAAACAATATATTGTTAGAAAAAAACATATAAATGAAAAACATTTGCTCGCCACAAAATTTAGTCACAGGGTACCCGCTGCCGCATCGCGCGGGTACCCTGCTATCTCTTAGTATGTAAAAAAAAAAAAAAAAAAAAATTGTTCCTTAAATGATTTTAAATCATCTTATTTTGGGTAAAAAGTTTTATACTTGGTAAACACTAGCAGGGTAGCCGCGCGTTGCGGCGGCGAGTAACCTGAAATTAAAATTGTTAGTGAACAATATATTGATATTATATGTTTACTGTGACAATAACTTTATAAGAAAATAAACCACAAGGGGTGACCCAGCGGTAAGAATACCAGCCTTCCAAAGAGGAGGTCAAGGGTTTGAATCCAATGAGGAGAAAATTAATCCCTTTGTGGCCACGGAGGTTCACCTGCACCGACTCCGGGCTATCCAAAAAGATAGTCGTTGTGGGATTAGTCGGCTCGCAATGTCGAGTCGAAAACCGATGATTACCAAAAAAAAAAAAAATATATAAAAAAATAGATTTTTATGTTGTAATATGTCTTTAAGCAATAGCATTCATATAAAAATATTAGTGCACCCACATAAAATAGCAACCCAAACAAAAATTGATAATTCAAAAAATAAGAATGGAAATTTTATTAACAATCATTTCCATTTCCATCCAAATATGAGAATGGAAATTTTATTAACAAAAGTTCCTCTCATATTCTGTTTCCTTTCCTTTTGTCCCAAATTTTAACTTCGTTGAAATTCAAATTTCTTGAAAGAAAGAATAAAAATGTAGTGTACTTTACCTCACTTTACTCTCTCTCTTGTTTCATTTCATTTCACTTTGTGTTCATTCGCCAACCAGGAAACAGATAACCAAACTACCCTTTTAACTCACTGTGTCGATAACCCTAAAATGGCTAACTATTCTTCATCCAGGAAACGGATGCGCTACGCAGACTCCAAGTCTGATAACCTCAGCAACTTTGAAGATGATGAGATAAACAGTAAGGACAATTATTTTCACTCTTTAGCTATTAGCTTTTAGGGTTTCATTAGCATCAAAATGTAGGGTGTGTTGATATTTTTTAGATGTTTTTGTGTGTCAAATTGTGTATTGCTGGCTGGAATTTTTTTTTTTTTTTTTTTTTTTTTTTTTTTTTTTTAATATATATATATATATATATATATATATATATATATATATATATATATATATATATATATATATATTTGGGAATCAAAAAGATAGTTTGTTAACCACTAGGGGTAGCTGCGCGAGTTGCGAAGAGCTTGTGAGTATAATTATTGGAAATGTAAATGCTTAGAGCGCCACACTTGAAGTAGCCACGCCAACCTCTAGGGAAAAGGAGGGCGTGGTTTGAATATGTTTGGTCGATTAGTCGGCCAAAGGTCAAAACCTTGGTTACCCAAAAAAAAAAAAGAAAAGAAAAGAAAAAGAAAAAGAAAAAATGTATCAAAAATCAAAATAGGAATTGAATCTGCTTTGAATACAATGTGTGTGGGTGTTTGTTAAACTTTTAGTTTGGAAGTAAGAATTTGATGTGTAGTGCTCATACTTGATATGAAATTCATTATCATCTTTCGTTTTACTAGATGAAATGATTCGCATAAAAGTTTAGGTTGAAAAGCAGTCCATCCAAATTTTACAAACAGAACTATCAGTCAAAGTTTTGGCAATACAATGTTCATGTAGTATAAAAGCTTAAATTTCTGATGAATATCTAGAATACTAGAAATATAAAGATAACCGTTTGTCTCAATTTCACGATAGCTTTAATTCATCCCAAAAGAGAAATGTTCTGTGTTACACTAGACTAGAAGTATTGAGTACATATGACATGAAGCATACATTATCTGAGGATATATCCGTTGATCTGAATATCAGATGATTGTTTCTTATTGGTTTAATATGTTACGGTTCTTACAGTCTTTGTTTTTTCGTGTAGATATATACGTAAAGACCCCCAATGGAAAGATCTTGTCTCTGAAAGTTGAAAGCTCAGACACCATCTACGCCGTGAAAGCCAAGATCAGAGATATAATTGGCATTCCCCATGACGAGCAGGCTCTGATCTTCAATGCAACGATTCTTGAGGACTCTGTTACCCTTGCCTACTTTTACATCAAGAATGATTCCACCATCACGCTCATGCTTAAATCAAGTGGGTTGGTGCCGATTTTCATCAATCGCCACAATGGAATGAGGCTCTGCTCCTTGAAAGTCAAACTCTCAGACACCATTGGTAACGTGAAAGCCAAGATCCCTCATATTGACTGTGACTATGAGGCGCTCATTTTCAATGAAATGGTTCTCGATGAAAGCTGTGCCCTTGGTGACTTCAACATTAAGAATGGATCTACCCTCACACTTATGCATAAATCAAGGGCACCGATGCAAATATTCATCAAGACCCTCACCGGAATGACCATTTCTCTTTATGTCAAACCCTCCGATACCATTGGCAAGGTGAAAACTGAGATCAAGTCTTGGCTTTGGAACCGAATTCCATTTGACAAACCGGAACCTATTCCTATTGACAAACAGGTGTTGATCTTTGATGAAATGGTTCTTGATGACAGAGGTTCTCTTCTCGACTTCCAAATTAAGAATGGATCTACCCTCACACTTATGCGTAAATCAAGGAGATTGCTGCTCATATTTGTCAAGACTAGTAATGGTAAAACATTCTCTATCGAAGTCAAGCCCTTAGACACTGTCGCCAATTTGAAAGCCAGGCTCAATGATGAGGAAGATATGCCTGTTCCCCCAGACCAGCAAGTTCTGATCTTTGAAGGAATTAGGCTCAAGGACAACCATACCCTTTCCGAGTACAACATCCAAAATGAATCCATCATCGATTGTATGTTTACATTTATAGGAGATTAGACCAGCTGACCAGCATTTCTAAAGATGATGCTTGTGAGTTTTGATGAACTGCTGATTTGTTACTTGTTGTCTACAAACATGCTAATTATTGGGAAGGCTGTGTTGACGTATGGTGGCCACATAATCATGTTAACAGGTGGTTATTTTAATTTGGGAATTTTATTTTAGAGTAAATTGCACATTTAGTTCTCAAGGTTTTTGCAGATTCAATGTATAGTTTAAATTTCGATAAAATTACTGCAGTCCTCCTCAACATTTGAAAAGTTGCACGCTGCTAGTCCAATTTTGTAATGACGGTTAGTTTTTCTCGTTATCTCATGTCACGTGCCCAGGCACATGAGGGTAGTATAGTCATTTTGCTTTTTGTCCTTTGTCATCTTCATCTTTTACCTCTTAAGTGTTATTTGCCATTAACTATATCTTTTATACAAACTACACTTTTAAAAGTAACTTGAGCTTCGATTGTCACTACAACCAGTTTTGACTTTCAAGATCAAATTTGACATGTTCTTTTCCACTATCATACGAGAATCTTTTAACTCGATTTAGTTGGATTTCCTATTGAATTACGTTCATGGGTGGTTGTAGACTTGTAGCAGTCTCCACATTCATATTTGTGATTACTTCTCAATGAAAAAATAATGCATACAAGATCCTATACTTCTTTTTTCCTCGATTTTGTTTAAGATCACTTTTCTTATTTGTATGTATCATTTTCTTACAAACGCATCACAAACATAAGATCACAACCAAAAGATCAGTCAAATTCAACAAACATATCGAAACAGGATCTTTAACAGACTCCTAATCACTTCACTGTTGGTTGACCATGCACATTCACCATCCAAACAACTTACAGGATCCAACTAAATGAGATCCTAAAGCACACAAAAATCTTGAAATCAATAAAACCCACAAAAATCAACAAATACATATTTGGAAATCAAAAAGCACACAAAAATACGAAGGCAGCGATGTGGATCTTCTGTGAGGCACGACGATGTGGCTTTTCTGGCGAGACGGCGGCATTGTGAGTTTTCCAGCGAAGCAGCAACAAGTGGGGAAAATGATGGTGACGATAATATTGTTGGTTGATTGGATGATGTTTAATCGTTTCATATATGATCTTCTAGTGTATGATATAGAGTGGATCAAAAAAGTACAACAATATTTTTAAGTAGCTGAACTTGATATCTTTGATCTTTGGGTGTTTTTTGTTTTTTTGAGTTTGGATAAAAAGAAATACAAAATTCAAAAAGAAAAATGAGATGACAAACTTACCCTCCTGGCACGTGACATTAGATAACGACTGAAAGTTAACGTTGTTAGAAAATTGTACTAGCGGCGAGCAACTTATCAAATGATGGCGATGACTGCAGTAATTTTGTCTAAATTTGGGATGACCCTAGAACAAAGTAATTAGTAAAAACAATAGTTCTAACCTTAAATATAGTGATAAAATTGAAAAGCATAAGATCTTAGCGACACACTTAAAAAAATCTCCCCATTCATCATTTATTAAGTTGAACGGATTAATTTGAGGATTATATATGTTTCTCTGGTATACAGTATACACCCATCCACATTAATTACTTCCCTTTCATATAACAACATGATTTTCATATGCTTCTGTGTAACCTTCATGCCACATGTTTCGTGAAGTTTACTATGCAACTTGGCCCATGTTTCTTTTTGTAGGCTCGTTCCCTCTCGACCTACTGTGTTAACTTCTTCGATACATAATTCTAGAAAACATTTAATCTAGTCGTTTGTCCATCTTACTCAAACATTTTCATTTTCATCAATAGCTACTGCAAAAAGCTTCATGTCTTATAATTTATACATAAATCACAATCTTTTGACACATATAAGAAGAAAGAACTGCCACTAATGCAAATATTGCTTGCATGATATTTATTTCCTAACAAAGCATAGTTACTTACATATTGTCAAGACAGTATATGCTACCCACATGATCAAAATTGCAATTAACAGGTGATTCATGATGTCAGTACCTTACTGGTTAAGCTAGGAAAGGCCATACGTGCATAAAATTCGAAAATGTCCCAGATTCACAAGGATCATATAGGATATTATTAAGTTACGGTAGGGAATTAAAAAACTGGTCCGTATAGATACTTTAGATCAGATGATTGTCCACTAAATTTCGAGCTAGTCTATGTGCTTTCTTAAACAAATGCAGCCTAAGTTATTGAGGTAAAAATGCATGGAACTTCAAATTTGGGTTAGTTTGGTTATCATATGAAATTTGCCTAATCTTATAAATACAAAATAAGTATATAAACACCTTATAAAGTATATCATCAATGACCTTTCGTTCAATACTACAATCGAAACTGAAACATAGCATCTAAGGCTGCAATAATCGAGGATACACACCAGTGTTAGCCCGTAATATGTTAGGTGATTGTATCGGGCTCAAGCCCGTAACTAGAATCTTCTGTAGTTTGTTATTTAAGTATACGATATCATGGTGTAATGGGCAATGAAATCAATTACCATTCAATATATTGACATGGTATCACAGCCAAGTCAAACGATCCATAATAAACCCTAAAAACACCCTACTGCCTCCATAATCAAGTCGACAGCTTTCAATTTTATTTTTCTGTAAACCCAATGACAGGATCGACTACACCCCCTTCTGTTCCCCTCTTCGAAAAGCTTTCGGCGGTCACCCATCATCATCTCCTCACACGGGTTCCCGTCAAACCTGACCTAGATAATTGGAATTACAGCTCGTGGGAATTCTTCTTCGAGCAACTTTGTTATAGCTATGAAGTGGACAAGTTTATTCATGGGGTCTCTACTGATGCATCAACTAGTTCCATCCCTCCCTTCACTCAAGATGAACTCAAAGTGGACAAAATCGTCCTCTCATGGATTTTCACCACACTTTCGGACTCACTCCAAAGAAGGTTGGTAGTGGCACGCCCTAAAACGGCTAAAGATGCATGGGACCTACTCACCGGTATTGTCAAAGACAACAAGCGCTCACGTACCAATGCCTTGAAAGCGGAGTTGAGATCCATTCGACTTGGGGACCTCAGCATGGAGACTGATGCGTGGGAATCGCACCTTGCTTTACCTCTCGAGGGATCTCGAGAAGCTTACAACCCCCACCAGGCAGTGTACCTGATCATTGTAGTATAGTATAGTGACAAGTACCGGGGGATTGATCGTTCAGCTTAGGAATAGTGTCGCTAGGATTAGAAAACCTAATTAATAGTTCTAGAGGTGAAAGATGATTATTTTTGTATTTTTATATTTTTATTAAAGCAAGTAAAATCTCGGGTTTTGAAGGAGTGGGCGGAATTAGTTGCTAATCAACTAACCCAAAGCTAAGATGCAATCAAAATAAAATAATAAAAATGAAATTAAACTAATTAAACTAAGGTTGTGAGCAGTAATTGGAGAAATTGTGTTTACTTAGACTTCACTATTCCCTAGATATCTTTTACATATTAATTACTTGTTACACTTGTATGAATGACGGGTTGTATTCCTTAATACCATTCGTGGGGTGGCATACATAACTCCCCAACTCTATGAGCTCTTATCTCCTCCTACACCATGACCCAGCACAACTATAGGGATTGTAAACAGTGGCTCATGCATTAAATACAACCAATAAAGACCTAGTACGCCTCGGTTCATGTTTCTTAAGACGTTCAAGCATGTTACCATTTGGAGATCTGCCAGTTTTCTTAAGCCTAACATATAAATCATTCATTCAAAACAAGAGTAGACAAGTAATCAACACATAATCAACATCTAGGTTTCATTAGATCTAAGCAAACACAAGAGAGATCTAGCCTAGCATAATGGAATTGAGACAAGAACAAGAGATAAACAACCAACACATAGACATATTGATTGAATTGAAAGTACACTTATCTCAATTACAATGCAAGGTCTCAAGGGTTTGGAACCCTTGAAAAACCTGTGAAAGAGGCACCAAAATCGTCTTTAGGGTTTCACCAAAACTTCTCTCTTTTAATGAAAAAACTAGAAAACTATATATAGGAAAAACAGTCTGACGGCGTCAAGAGTTAATTCTGACGCCGTCACCTCGCCGCCATAAACTTCCTCGGATGGCCTTGATCCACTTATGACGGCCTATGTGACGCCGTCATCACCCACGGTAAATTATTCTTGGCCACTTTGATGCCGTCACCAGTACGTCTGACGCCGTCACCAGCTACGGTAAATTATTCTCCATGTCTGACGCCGTCAAGAGGCAAGTCTTGACGCCGTCACCTTGTATCCTCAGCTTGGATTTTTGGTACTTTGCCGTTTTCTTCACTTTATGCTCCAAAAACGTCCAAAATAGCTTCTTTTCCAGAATTCACTCTCCAAACACCTAAAATCACAAAAGGAACGATTTAGGGCAATATTTGATCAAATAAAGTCGGATTCGGGCTTAAATGACCCCCTAAAAACGGATCATTTTTCGCCTCATCATATACCCTTACACTTGAAATTTGCTTGTCCTCAAGCAAATGAGCTTTTATTCTACTCAAAAGACAAGTTAGGGGTCATTTAACACTAATATAAAAGTAATTACAACAAATAATCGTTCCACTAAAGACCAATAGACAAGCACGGAGGTCATACACAAGCACCTCACAAATAGTGTTTAGATACTCACATCTCTCGGGTGTAATAAAGTAATATAACATTATGGAAATGGAAGATATCTCTCACTACCTGTCATAGCAAAATAGATTACCATAGGCTTGGGAAAGGATCAAACCTCCACCACATGGCGTAAGCACCTAGGATAAACTATCAAAGAGGTCTTTTAAAGGGTTATAACGTTAGGTGTAGGGATATGAATTACACGGTTTTGTTGGATAAAGGAAGTTTTACTGGTGGCGAGTTAACAATCTTAGTTAATTACATGTACAAGATGGCGTTGCTAAGCCAAGACTAGACTCGACTTAAGCTAATAAATGAAAAATAACAAAAACATAAAATAAACATAGAATAAAAACGGGATGGTAGTCCGTATGTTTTTTCTCTTTTTTTTTTTATTTTTTATTTTTTTTTCTTTTTCTTGATTTTTTTCGATTTTTTTCGATTTTTTTTTTTTTTTTTTTTTTTTTTTTTTTTGCATACACTCTTACCCTACCATCCAAAATAATACATCATAGGGGATGAAAATTCCCCTTACACTTGAATCTTTACATACTTTACATTTAACTATTCTAATGACTCGAATTAAGAAAATCAAAACACTTGGAGCACTTTTAAGATTAACGCACATATGGGGGTAATAATATTATGTTCTTCCCCATTACTCCATAAAATAAGTACTTACCCATGAGTTCCAATCTTCCCAAAACAATATGTACAATGATATGACTCGACTTAGCAACCATGTAATCAATTAGAAAGTTAACTTAGGGTTTAACAAATAACAATAATGCACTAAAAATGAGCGCATACACGGAAGGCTAAGGCGATTTGGTTGTACATTTAAGTGGGGTGTAACAAATTCTTCCTTTAAGTAAAATGCTTAAAGTTAGAAACGAAAAGATAGGCTCGGAGGGGTGTACTAGGGGTATCGTGTAATAAAAATGAGTACAACGCTAAGGGTGTGATTAAAATTAGTTGACTTAACTAGCCAAGTAATATGACTTAAATGGTCAAATAATTATAATACGGGTTTAACACAAGGGTGATCCTAATGCCTCTTATCATGTAGTAAATCCTACTACACGAATGTAGTCTCACTAGCGGTCTCGGGATGCATCACTAACGCAAGTTCTAGAATCTAAATGCTACCGGTACACTCATAAGCACTAATAATGAATGCTTTTCCTATCAAATCTAAAGGCGAACCTCACATTTTTGGGTGGAAAATTTTTCTGAATATACGGTTATGTGCTAGTCATACAACCTCCTATCCATGAGACGCTTGCTATGGCTAAAGTTTCACTCCTAAATGTTGTAAAAAAATTTAAATTTGGCGCTAAAATTACACTAACAAGTATTTCTCGTAGTTTTATTACTCATCTACTATCAAACAAAACAAACTCAAGCGAAAGTGCATATGTAAGGTATCATCTTTTTACCCTCCCCTTACACTTAAGATGAACATTGTCCCCAATGTTCAAGTAAAGAATGTAAAAGTTAAAAAGTAAAGAGAATGAAATCAAATACTCCCCTGATTCGCTCGGTATGGATTTTAGTTGGCCAGGTTAAATCTTCTTCCAAGAAAACGAACAATCAAAGCTTCCCTTCCAGAATATAAATCATCTTCTTGTCATAAATAACCTGTAAATCCTGACAAAAGTAGACAAGGCAACCTCGCGTAAAATCGGCGGCATCCTATATAAGTTACTAAATCCTAGAAAACAAAGTAAGATATAATGCTTGTGGAATGAAGTTTGCAGATTTCCTGGAGATTATAAAACTTAATAATTCACAAAAACTATAAGACTCCGTTAGAAAAACAAAACCGGTAAAATTTCCAGATTTTAACTCCTGACGCCGTCAAGAGCAAACCCTGACGCCGTCAGAATGGACCTGCAGAAATTCTTATGTGAAGTTTCCGGGAAATTTCTGGAAAAACTTTGTCCTACTTCCTGGAAAATCCTGCAAAACTTCATTATGACTCAATACAAGCATTTGACTCTAACAAATACGAATATACATGTTCATTAAATATTGTGGAGAATCATGATCGGTTTGTTTCTTAAAAACATATTTGGGGTTTCCCCTTACACTTATCTTTTGCAAAAATACCTCTAGGTTGAAGTTAAGACTAGGCTAAACAACATAATAAAGTATTTCCACTTTTTAGTAGAGAAACATAATCAACCAACAATAAAAATAAAACATGCATACGGAAGCAAATAACAATCAAACAAATAAAAATCACACAAAACATGGGTTGCCTCCCAAGAAGCGCTTTTCTTTATTTACGAGTCTTGTAGCTAGACTCAAAGTCGTGGGTTACTACGTGATCTCATCATTGGTTCCACTCTCTAGGTCGTCTTCTAAACCAGTTTTGTATTCCGGACCTAGTTGCAAGCATTCTTTGTAGAAACCAAGCATCCTATTTCTAACATACTCTACTCCTCTACGTCTATCCTCATCATTCCTATAATAAGCCACTTGCTTACGTTCCTTTTCGAAATTAGAGAGAAGGCGGTATTACTCAATTTTGTAGGGCATTTGATAAGCAACCTCATCATTGTCTTTCTTGAATCTAACTATCCCTAACGTCGGATCATAACTCATCCTAGTGGCCTCAACAAATGGTTTCCCAAATATTATTTGACTTAGGCAAGCATCTATCACCGGACGCGTGTCTTCCACTATCATAAAATCAATCTCATAGGTGAGATTCCCTATAATCACATGTACTCCCTTAACTCTTCCTGCAAAATTACTTATCCAACTTTTACCGGGCATTATCCTAAAATTGAGTTGCTTCTTCAACACCCAATTGTAATAAGTCCTAGACATGATGTTCACGGGGGATCTAGGGTCTATGTAAGCTTTCCATATATGCATGTGCCCGATATTGCATGGGATGTTAATATTAGAGGGGTCTCCCATTTTGATCAGGGGATCGCCAAAGATATATGTTGTCTCGGGACTATCGAATAAATCCTTATGGTATTCCCGTTCTTCCTTGGTTGGCAACTTATCAAAATATTCCTCTATAGGTTCTACCTCCTCTAATTCCTTATCCTTATTAACCTCAACTTCCCTACTCTCATCCTCACTATTGGCTTCTACTCTAACTTCATCATTGTCACTCTCCTCTATCTCCCTATCTATCGGCTTGATGGTGACAACATTGACAAAGTGGACATGTTTGGATGATGAGGGGTCCTTAACTTGGATTCCATTATTGGTGTCCCTAGTGTCCTTCCTAGGTGTGGCTAATGTTTGGTTGTTGAGGGCTTTCAACAAGTTGTCGATCTTGTTGGTCATCTCCGTTTGTTGTTGGTTGAATTCGGTTTCAAACCTAGCTATGCGAGCTTCTTGAGATGCCATAAATTTCGACATCAACCCTTCAAGATTGTTGGTACTACCATAGTTGTTAGAAGGATTGTTGTTGAAGGTACGGTTGGATGGTGGACCGTTTGATTGGTAACGATTAGGTGGGTTGGATGAATTGGGTTGATTTTGTTTCCACCTAAGGTTTGGGTGATTTTTCCATGAGGGGTTGTATGAATCACCGTATGTGTTTGGCTCGGGCTTGAAAGTGTACAACTTATCTCCCGCTTCGTCGGTACGCGTGGACGCGTAGTCCGCAAAAGCTGTTCCGGGGAGTTCCACACAATCACGAGTGTCATGGGGACCACTACATAATTCGCATGAAGAAGTGATTTTGTTCACTTGGCTTGAATGCTTCGGAGCTTCGTAAGATTTCATGAGAAACTTGACTTGGTCCTCAAGTTCCATGATCCTACGGTCGGGAGTGCTTGAATTATTCGAAGGCAAAGATATTGCCTTGACCGTTTTGTTCAAATCACGGGGATCATTCCAACTTTCGTTGTCATAGAGAGCAAGATCTTCTATGAGTTCCCATGATTGTTCCGCACTAAGATCACGTAGCTTACCACCGGCCGATTGGTCAATGGTTCGCCTCGTGGAGATGTCGATATGGTCATAGAAGATTTGGACTTGGAGCCAAAGATCTATGCCATGATGAGGGACTTTTTGGAGTAAGTCCTTGAAACGAGTCCATGCTTCATAAAGAGATTCATTTTGACGTTGTTGAAACATCAAGATGTCATTCCTAAGTTTAGTAGTTCTCCCCGGTGGGAAAAATTGAGCAAGGAAACGAGTGGTGAGATCATCCCATGTGGTGATGGATCCCGCGGGTAAACGCTCAAGCCATTGACTAGCTTGATCCCGTAGAGAGAATTGGAATAGGCGTAAACGGGTAGTCTCTCTAGTTTCAACACCTAGGTCTATGGAATCTACGATTTTGAGGAAGTCCTTAAGGTGTTGGTTTGGATCTTCGGAACGAAGTCCATGGAATGCACATCCGCTTTGCACCAACCGGATGGTGTCGGATCGCAAGGGGGTCACATTGGCTCCGGTGAGCTCAATGGTGTTTCGGTAGCCTTGGTGGCTAGGTCGGGAATACTCTCCTAAGGTTCGGGGCCTAAGGGGTTCTAATGGTGGGTTTTGTTGTGGTGGGATGATGGGTTCAAAGATGTTACCACCTTCCATGATGTCGGATGGTAAAGAGTTACGAACAAAAGCACGAAGAAATAAGATAGACTAAAGAAGACCTAAAAATAAAAATAAAAATCTTACTAGAAAGGAATCTAGCAAGTAGACCTAATAAAAAGAAATCCTAACCTAGACAATAACTATTCCCCGGGCTGCGGCGCCAAAAACTTGATGCGTGGGAATCGCACCTTGCTTTACCTCTCGAGGGATCTCGAGAAGCTTACAACCCCCACCAGGCAGTGTACCTGATCGTTGTAGTATAGTATAGTGACAAGTACCGGGGGATTGATCGTTCAGCTTAGGAATAGTGTCGCTAGGATTAGAAAACCTAATTAATAGTTCTAGAGGTGAAAGATGATTATTTTTGTATTTTTATATTTTTATTAAAGCAAGTAAAATCTCGGGTTTTGAAGGAGTGGGCGGAATTAGTTGCTAATCAACTAACCCAAAGCTAAGATGCAATCAAAATAAAATAATAAAAATGAAATTAAACTAATTAAACTAAGGTTGTGAGCAGTAATTGGAGAAATTGTGTTTACTTAGACTTCACTATTCCCTAGATATCTTTTACATATTAATTACTTGTTACACTTGTATGAATGACGGGTTGTATTCCTTAATACCATTCGTGGGGTGGCATACATAACTCCCCAACTCTATGAGCTCTTATCTCCTCCTACACCATGACCCAGCACAACTATAGGGATTGTAAACAGTGGCTCATGCATTAAATACAACCAATAAAGACCTAGTACGCCTCGGTTCATGTTTCTTAAGACGTTCAAGCATGTTACCATTTGGAGATCTGCCAGTTTTCTTAAGCCTAACATATAAATCATTCATTCAAAACAAGAGTAGACAAGTAATCAACACATAATCAACATCTAGGTTTCATTAGATCTAAGCAAACACAAGAGAGATCTAGCCTAGCATAATGGAATTGAGACAAGAACAAGAGATAAACAACCAACACATAGACATATTGATTGAATTGAAAGTACACTTATCTCAATTACAATGCAAGGTCTCAAGGGTTTGGAACCCTTGAAAAACCTGTGAAAGAGGCACCAAAATCGTCTTTAGGGTTTCACCAAAACTTCTCTCTTTTAATGAAAAAACTAGAAAACTATATATAGGAAAAACAGTCTGACGGCGTCAAGAGTTAATTCTGACGCCGTCACCTCGCCGCCATAAACTTCCTCGGACGGCCTTGATCCACTTATGACGGCCTATGTGACGCCGTCACCACCCACGGTAAATTATTCTTGGCCACTTTGACGCCGTCACCAGTACGTCTGACGCCGTCACCAGCTACGGTAAATTATTCTCCATGTCTGACGCCGTCAAGAGGCAAGTCTTGACGCCGTCACCTTGTATCCTCAGCTTGGATTTTTGGTACTTTGCCATTTTCTTCACTTTATGCTCCAAAAACGTCCAAAATAGCTTCTTTTCTAGAATTCACTCTCCAAACACCTAAAATCACAAAATGAACGATTTAGGGCAATATTTGATCAAATAAAGTCGGATTCGGGCTTAAATGACCCCCTAAAAACGGATCATTTTTCGCCTCATCAGAGACGTACTTTGGGAAACTTGAGTCAATTTGTAACATCCTAATCTTTTAAGGTACTAACTTTGTAACAATTTTCTTGTATAGGGACTAAAGTTGCCAAAGTGTGAAACTTAAAAAATATTAATATGCTATCATACTTCATTCCCAGGAAAATGAAATTCCATAATACTCTCCCTCCTTCTCTAACTCACGACTCATACACATCTCCCTCTTGTGATCTAGGGTTTTGATTCTAAGTTGATTTAGAGCAAGTTTGAAGCAAGATAATACCTTACCTAAGTCTAGAAACGCATAAATTAAGGTTTCCACAACTCAATTCGAGGTAAGGAACATATCTTAATTTGATGTTAGTATGTTATGGCTTCCTAGTTGTGGGTAAAGCCTAAAGTTCATCTCTTTATGCCATTTATGGGATTATTGTAGAATTTCACATGATTATGTGAAGTTATGATTTTTAAGATATGACCAAGTACACTATTAATCATGTAGAATTGGTTAGAATAGTGATGGGTACCTTATTAAGGTGCCATAACACCATTTTGTAGTGTTAATTTTCAGAAATTATGTTGGTGTGGTTATATAAGCCACAAACCAAACACCCCCTTATGGCTTATCTATCCTTTTAGTGCTTATTATGATAAGCTTAGTTATGTTCTAAATAAGCTCCATGTCATTTATGTGTTCCTAGGTTATAAGAGTTAGCCAGGGACGTGTTTAAGGGAGCTCGTGTTCTATTCAAGCGTTTACAAGGTGAGTAACATATTTAAGCATAGAAACGGGTCCTTGGTAACCCGTTAGTGTACCACTTTAATTGTGGTATTCATGGTAAGGTTCATGTATTATATTTGAGTTACAAGTCCATGGTGTTACAATTATACGTTATGTGACTAAATGAGTTACTTGTAGTATGTTTATATGTGAATTATGCTAGACGGGTCAAAACAGCCCCAAATGACCCGTTTGGGTTTAGTTATGTGATTTTAACTCTATTTCCACGATACTACTTGTATAACATCCTAAGTGGACGACACATGTTATTATGTCATAACATGCTCCGAAATGGAGCCTAGACATCCTTAGAGGATGACCGAGCCTTTATTAGTGTCTCATCTCGTTAAATGGGACTTAGATATCCTTTGTGGGTGATCAGTGTGTATAAGCGGCTCAAAGTCATGGAATATATGACTTAGACGTCCTAAGTGGACGACTAGAACATTTTCAGTCATATTGAACCAATATGGGTTCACAACGTCCTTAGTGGGCGACTAGTATATAATAACAATACGAAGCAACCATTGTATTATGCCATGTTATGATTAGTATCTTTTATATGTTATCTCACTAAGCTATTGCTTACGTTGCTTCGTTATGTTTATTATAGGTGAAGCTAGTGGTAGTGCAATCAAGGGTACGAAGACCGAGAACTAGACCCGGTGAAATACTTGGATATGGAGCCTTTTTCCTTACATGCTTTCTTACCAAGAAACGCCCTAGGTTGTATGCTTTTATGTACGAACATATAAACTCATGGTTATGTAATGATCAAGTAGTTAAGTAGTTCTTTATAGTTCAAGTTCAATGGTGTTTGGCATAGTGCCATTCTTGCCCATATTGACCCATTTTGATCATGTACGGGTCAAGGCGAATGATATATGTTATGTACGTTTTTAGGTGTTAATATAATTGTGGCGTTATGCTAAATCAGTAAAAAAAAAATAAAAAAAAAAAAAAAAAAAAAAAAAAATAGCCTGGGCGTTTCAAGTTGGCATCAGAGCTGTGGTTTAAGGGATTTAGGTATCCACTGTAGATGGGTACTTAGACTTAAACCTAGGCTCTATGGGACCTATAGTATTAGACACGTTTCCGCATTATTATGTAGCATCAGTATTTGTATTAGCATACGTTTCCGCATTATTAGTGTAATATGGTAATGGTAAGAACTTGGTTATCTGATGGAATTATTACGACGTCTGGCCAACGTGGTAATAATCGCATCACATAACGGGAACTTACTGGTGTTATGTTACACTAAAGGAATGAATTATGAATCTTACAGTGAGTCTTATTATTCCCTTATCGTGCAATATGTTTAACTTTCAGCGTAGATATGGCTGAAAGACCTCTTGAAAGCTCTGAGTGGCCGACTCATGTAGATATACCAGAACAGGATGATCGGGAGCCAACCCCCAATCCACCAGAAACAGATGAGCATGATAATGCTCCTATTTATGATGCTATGGCTAGACAGATCAGATCAGAGATATGATATCTCAAGAAGTAGCCACGGTACAGGAAGCAGCTATACCATATTATACAGAACGTCTTAGTAAGATCATAGCTTAGGCTATCACAACAGAACTTGATCAGAATCTGGCTGCACGAGTCGGTCTAACTAAGGAAGTTACTTATACTGACTTTTCAACTTGTAAGCCCCCGACTTACTCTGGAGAACAGGATCCTTTTAACTGCCACAGATGGATCCAGGATGTTGAAGGGGCGTTTTCCACCAGCAAGGTCCCTGAGGATCGTTGGGTTAATTTTGTTATTAATCTCCTTCGCGATCGGGCTAAATCATGGTGGAATTGGACCCTTTCATAAAAAACACCAGAAATTGCTAGGAGTATGACTTGGAAGCAGTTCAAGGAATTACACTTTCAGAACTTTGCTCCAGAGACGGAACTTAATAAGATTCGCCGAGACTTCTTGGGTACTCACCAGACCACGAAGTCAGTACATGATTTCTCCATGACATTCCTGGACAGAGCACATTTTCTGCCTGAATATGCTAATGATGAAAGGTTGCTTATGAAACATTATGTGGATAAGCTTCGAAAAGATATCCGTCAGTTTATTTCAGCCAGGGATTGGAAAAACATGGATCTGCTCATGAATGCAGCTTTAGAGCGAGAACAGGAAACAAAGAAAGAGGAAGAGATTCCTCCTAAGAGAAAGATGGAGCAGGCTAGTTCGTCTCGAAAGAAAGTTAAGCCAAATGAGGCTTATCCTAGCACGGGGGGTAGGAGTTTTCCACTGTGTGCGAATTGTAAAAGGTATCACCCAAGGGAATGCCGTGCAGGTAGCCGGACCTGCTACAGTTGCGGTGAGCCTGGTCACATCAGTAAAGATTGTCCAAAACCAGCTCAGGTTTGCAGGAAATGCTATGATCCAAATCACATGACTGAGTCTTGTCCAAATGTCAGACCTCTTCCTCTACGTCAACAAGAACCTAGGAGGAATACAGACAGGCAAGGGGCGCCATCTACTTCTAGACCTTCAGGAGCCCCTGGCTTTCCTACTACCCAAAGACCAGATAGACCCTCAGCTCGTGTTCATCAAATGACTGTGGATGAAGCTAAGGAAACATACGACGTTGTGACAGGTACCTTCTTTGTGAATCTATTACCTGCTCGTGTGTTATTTGACTCTGGTGCAGATAGATCTTTTGTATCCGAAAGGTTCAGTCGGAGATTTTCTACTCCAATTAGCCAGCTTAAGCCACCACTAGATGTGGAAGTGGCTAATAACAAAGTGATACGTGTAGTTGATGTATTTCATAACTGTGTAATAGAAATTGATAATGAAAAGTATCCGATCGACCTAATTCCTATCCCTATAGGAGAGCTTGATGTAGTTATTGGTATGGACTGGCTCGGCACAAATGAAGCCATCATTTTGTGTCATCATAAGCTAGTCCGACTCAGAACCCCAAGTGGGGGAGAAACAGTTATCTATGGTGAGCTTAAAAAGGCTAACCTTGCTATTTGTACTTATGCTAGAACCAAGAAATACTTGGCACGTGGCTGTCAAGCCTATCTAGCTCATGTTGTTGATATTCAGAAACCCGTTCCAGACCTTAATAAAATTCCAGTTGTTCAGGAATTTCCTGATGTCTTTCCAGAGGAACTCCCAGGTCTACCGCCTGATAGACAAGTAGAGTTCCGCATTGATCTTATTCCAGGGAGTACCCCTATTGCTAAAACTCCCTACAGACTTGCTCCATCAGAAATGCAGGAACTCATGAAGCAGTTACAAGAACTGCTAGACAAGGGCTTCATTCGCCCTAGTAGTTCCCCGTGGGGGGCACCAGTTCTTTTTGTCAAAAAAGAAAGACGGTAGTATGCGAATGTGCATCGACTACCGAGAGCTCAATAAAGTTACCATCAAAAATCGTTATCCTCTTCCTAGGATTGATGATTTATTTGATCAGCTCCAGGGCGCAAGCTTCTTTTCAAAAATAGATCTTAGATCAGGATATCACCAGTTAAAGGTTCGGGAAGAGGACATCCTGAAAACAGCTTTCCGGACCAGGTATGGGCATCACGAGTTTACAGTTATGCCATTTGGCTTGACGAATGCCCCAGCAGCATTTATGGACCTGATGAATCGGGTCTGTCGTCCGATGTTAGATCAGTCAGTTATTGTTTTCATTGACGATATCCTGGTTTATTCCAAATCAGCTAGTGATCATGAAACCCACTTGAGCCAAGTCCTCAGTATGTTAAGACGAGAAAAGCTTTATGCTAAGTTCTCGAAGTGTGAGTTCTGGCTCCGAGAAGTTCAATTTCTCGGGCATGTTGTAAACGGCGAAGGCATTAAAGTAGACCCAACTAAAATTAGTGCCATCATGAATTGTGAGTGACCAAAAACTCCCACAGAAATTAGATCTTTTCTTGGACTCGCGGGTTACTACCGCCGTTTTATCCAAGATTTTGCAAAGATTGCTTCTTCGCTCACTGAGCTCACCCGCAAGAATGTGAAATTCGAGTGGGATGAGGATCAGGAACTCGCTTTTCAGACTCTTAAACAGAAGTTAAGTCAGGCTCCAGTCTTAGTATTGCCAGAAGGCAATGATGACCTGGAAGTTTATTGTAATGCATCAGCCAATGGCCTCGGCTGTGTTCTCATGCAGAGAGGCCGAGTCATAGCTTATGCTTCCAGGCAGCTCAAGAAACATGAGCAAGATTACCCCACTCATGATTTAGAGCTAGCAACAGTAGTTTTTGCCTTAAAATTGTGGAGGCATTATCTTTATGGAGTAAAGATCAAGATCTATACCGACCATAAAAGTCTCAAATACTTCTTTGATCAGCCTGACCTCAATATGAGGCAACGACGTTGGTTGGATCTAGTCAAAGATTATGATTGTGAAATTCTTTACCACCAGGGTAAGGCCAACGTTGTGGCAGATGCCTTAAGTCGAAAGACAAGGCATGATTCTCTACTAGTAAAATCACTTCAGATGGTGATTACTCCAGACTTCTATGAGCACATCAAAACGGTTTAGTTAGAAGCATGGGAGAACGGTGATGTAAACTCAGAACAACTCGTGGGTCAGGTGCACAACTTAGTTGTGGGCTCACGAGGACTCAGAACACGCTTCGGTAGAATATGGATACCGAATAATAAAGAGCTCAAAAAGTTATTGCTCGATGAGGCTCATAAGTCGAAATATTCCATTCACCCAGGTGCCACCAAGATGTATTATGATCTTAAACCAGATTATTGGTGGCCAGGTATGAAAAGAGATATTGTAAAATATGTCGAGCAGTGTCTTACTTGCCTTCAAGTTAAGACAGAACATCAGCAACCTTATGGTAAGCTACAACCTCTCGAGATTCCTGTCTCGAAATGGGAAAGGATCACTATGGATCTTATCACGAAATTACCCAAGACACCGCGTCAGTATGATGCAATATGGGTAATTGTAGATCATTTAACAAAGAGTGCGATTTTCCTTCCTATTAAGGAATCGATGTCCTCAGAAGCTCTTGCGGAGTTGTATCTTCGCGAAGTAGTAGCTAGACATGGAGTACCAGTCTCTATAGTATCAGATAGAGATATCAGATTTACCTCTAGATTCTGGTGGAAATTCCAAGAGAATCTAGGTACTCGTGTCCATTTTAGTACGGCTTATCATCCGCAGACAGATGGTCAGAGTGAAATGACCATTCAGACATTGGAATATATGCTTCGAGCCTGCGCTATCGACTTCGGTGGTAGCTGGGATAACTACTTAGCACTAGGAGAATTCTCTTATAATAATAGTTATCATTCCAGCATTAAGATGCCTCCATATGAGATGTTGTATGGAAGGAAGTGCCGAACTCCTATATGTTGGGGTGAAATCGGACAAAGAGAATTAGCTAGTTCAGATGTTGTTCAACAAACGAATGATAAGATTGATCAAATCAGAGAAAGGCTTAAGATGGCCCAGGATCGACAGAAGTCTTATGCAGACAAGAGGAGACGACCTATAGAATTTCAAGTTGGTAATCGTGTCATGCTAAAAGTTTCTCCTTCGAAAGGTGTTATCCAATTCAGGAAGCGTGGAAAGCTAGGACCACGTTACATTGGTCCATTCAGAATAATTGATAGAGTTGGAAAAGTAGCATACATACTTGAGCTACCAGAAGAGTTGAACAGTATTCACAATACTTTCCACGTGTCTCAGTTACGAAAATGTCTTGCAGATGAGGCAAAGTATATCCCTCTAGCGGATATAACAGTTGATGAGAAACTTGGCTACGTTGAAGAGCCAGTAGAGATTCTTGACACCATGGTCAAGAAACTCAGAAAAAGAGAGGTCCTCATTCTTAAGGGAAGATGGAAGCACATAAAGGGATCAGAGTGTACATGGGAGCCCGAAGAGGATCTCATCAAATACTACCCCGCTTTTTATCAGGAATGGTTTGTGAGGACCCAAACCGAATAAGTAGGGGAGAGTTGTAATGATGAGGCAAAAAATGAACCACTTTTAGGGGGTCATTTAAGCCCGGAATTGAATTTATTTGATCAAATATTGCCCTAAATCGTTCCTTTTGTAATTATAGGTACTTTGGGAATGAAATCTGGAAAAGAAGGCATTTTGGACGTTTTTGGAGCATAAAAGTGAAGAAAACGGCAAAGTCTCAATTTTCCATGCTGAGAACAGTACCTGACGGCGTCAAGAGGAAGACCCTGACGGCGTCAGGAGTAAAAGTGGTGATGGCCCAGAAGAAACGTGAAGGCGTCACCCAAGGCCATCACATGTTAACTTGTCAAAACTTGCGCGCGTGGTAGCTGACACCGTTTTGGCCATAACTTTTGCATACAAACTCGGATTTGAGCGATTCAAAAAAGGAAACGAAGAGGACGAAGAGATCTACAATTTGGTGAAAAAATGGTCTTGACGGCGTCAAGAGTAACGGGCTGACGCCGTCAAGAAGGGCCGGCAGAAAACATGCCTATAAATATAACATCATAACTTCACTTTTTGTAAGCCCTAAACCCTAAGGTCGATTCCTGGGTTTAGGTGGGTGTTTTTCCAGCAACTTAGAGGGTTTCAATCACTCCATAAACATCATGTATTGGTTTGATGATTCTATCTCAACTATGTCTTTCATTATTCTTGTTGATTGTCCTTCTTTGATTATGTTTTGTTAATTCACCTTGTGTCTACTTATGATTATGTGAAACTTGTATATAATTGATTAGATCTCATTGATTTCTTGTTGATGGTTGTGTCTATCTCCATCAATGAGGGCTTGTTGATGTGTGTGTCTATCTCCATCAATTAAGGCGTGACAACTTCCATAGATCTAGTTGGTTTAGTTTATAATTCTTGTTTCCTATTGATTCTTGTTTTGATTGAATGAATTCAATGTTAGGCTTAAGAAAACTGGCAGATCTCCATCGTGTAATGTGCTTGAACGTCTTAAGAAACATGTAGCCAAGGCATACTAGGCTATTAAGGTAGTATTTAACACATGAGCCACTGTTTACAATCCCTATGGTTGTGCCGGGCATGACATAGGAGGAGATAAGAGCTCATAGAATTAGAGAGATATGTATGCCACTCCATGAGTTATTAGGAATACACCCGTAAATTAAAATAAGGTTTACAGTCAATAGGTAGAATTGGATAGCTAGCAAGGAGTAACATATCATGGGTAGACATGCTTCACTTATCTTGTAGAACCTTAGTTTAGTTTTCTTGCACATTAGTTTAATTAGTAGCTTTTGGGTTAGTTGATTAGCAACTAATTCCGCCCCTCCTTCCAATACCCGAGATTTTTACTTGCTTTTCATAAAATATAAAAACATAAAAAAGAATCATCCTTCACCTTTAGACCTAGTTAGATTAATTTCAATCCTAATGACACTATTCCTAGCTGAACGATCAATCCCCCGGTACTTGTCACTATACTATACTACAACGATCAGGTACACTGCCTGGTGGGGGTTGTAAGCTTCTCAAGATCCCTTGAGAGGTAAAGCCTGGTGCGATTCCCACGTATCAAGTTTTTGGCGCCGCAGCCCGGGGAATAGTTATTGTTTAGGTTGAATTTGATTTTTATTAGGTCTACTCATTAGATTCCTATCAAGTGAGATTTTTTCTTTTTACTTTGTAGCTTTCTCATAGTCTATCTTTTCTTTGTGATTTTGTTTGTAATTTGCTTCAAATGGACACTTCACTTAGACTTCTAAGATTGCAATATATGGTTGAGTGGCTAGAACACCAAGAAGTGCGAAATACCTCATTTAGAGACACCTATGAATCATATGAGCCTTCACCTAGGATAGATTCTTATGAACAACCTCCATGTTTAGGATCTCGTTTTAGTGAGGCTAATAGAAAAAGCGACCTAGTTTGCCAAGAAATTATGGATAGAGCCGTATCAATAAACCATAAGTTGGATAAAGCACTAGGTTTGTTATTATCACTACCTAAGGATATAGGTGATCGTGACACATGGAATGATGAGGTAAGTAACATAAGCCCACAAAATACTCAACCATCATTTGAGGCACACACACCGCCCGTGACTTACTCGGAGGAAGTAGAAGAAACTTTAGGAATTCCAATAGAGGTAGAACCCTTGGACCAGGCACCACTTGAGGATATAGGTTTGAATACTTGTAATGATAACCTTACACCTAGTTCTAGGGAATTTCCTAGTGTTGATGAACCGGAACCTCAATCTTTACACACCTTTTCATCCTTAGATATATTTCTAGGAGACAAAAGAGGAACCGACCCACCCATCAACCAATATTATCCGAGTAGTTTTAGGATGAAGGAAGCCATTCACTCACCCCCTTCACCTCACGTGGCATATTCACACCCTAAGGGTCTGTACCGCTACTTTCACCCACACTTGATCCTAAGTGTAGGGAAAACCTCCCCTATTTCTGTTAAATAAGGGTAGAGTCAGGCTCGTGACTCGAACAAAAACAAGCGCTTCTTGGGAGGCAACCCATGTTTTGTGTATTTTTATTTGTTTGTTTGTGGCTCATGTTTCAAAGTAAATTGTGAAAATGCTTTATTTTGTTTTTAACTTCGTCTTAATTGCATATAAAGGTATTTTGCAAAAGATAAGTGTAAGGGAGATCCAAATTTGTTTATAAGAACGAAATTGAGCATGAACCACAACAATATTAAATGGACATGTGTATTAGTACTTGTTAGAGTCAAATGATTGTATCGAGTCATAATGATGTTTTGCAGGATTTTCCAGGAAGTAGGACATAAGTTTTTTCAGAAATTTTCCAAAAACTTAACATAAAGATTTCTGCAGGCCACTTCTGACGGCATCATGAGTTTACTCTTGACGGCGTCATGTGTAAAATTCTGGAAATTTTGCTAGTTTTGTTTATACCGGAGTCTTAAAGTTTTTGTTAATTCTTTAGTTTTATAAACTCCAGGAAATCTGCAAACATTCATTCTACAAGCATTGTATCCTTAATTGTTTTGTTTCTATTCCTAAGTCTGGAATTACATCTAGTTGTGAGTTTTCCTTGTTCGGATTGATGCTTTGGGTTGTTGTGTTTGTTTTCTCAGGTTTAACAGGTTATGTATGACAAGAAGATGATTATTTTTCTGGAAGGGAAGCTTTGATTGTTCATTTTCTTGGAGGAAGATTTAACCTGGCCACCTAATTATCCATACCGACCGAATCAGGGGAGTATTTGATTTCATTTGTTTTACTTATTTCACTTTTACATTCTTTACTTGAACATTGGGGACAATGTTCATCTTAAGTGTAAGGGGAGGGTAAAAAGATGATACCTTACAAATACACTTTCGCTTGAGTTTGCTTTGTTTAATGGTAGATGTGTAATAAAACTATGAGAAATACTTGTTAGTGCAATTTTAGCGCCAAATTTAAAATTTTTTACAACATTTAGGAGTGAAACTTTAGCAATAGCAAGCGTCTCATGGATAGGAGATTGTATGAGTAGCACATAACCGTATATTCAGAAAAATTTTCCACCCAAATATGTGAGGTTCGCCTTTAGATTTGATAGGAAAAGCATTTACTATTAGTGCTTATGAGTGTACCGGTAGCATTTAGATTCTAGAACTTGCGTTAGTGATGCATCCCGAGACCGCTAGTGAGACTACATTCGTGTGGTAGGATTTACTACATGATAAGAGGCATTAGGATCACCCTTGTGTTAAACCCGTAGTATAATTTCTTGACCATTTAAGTCATATTACTTAACTACTTAAGTCAATTAATTTTTCCCACACCCTTAGCGTTGTACTCATTTTTAGTACACGAAACCCCTAGTACACCCCTCCGAGCCTATCTTTTCGTTTCTAACTTTAAGCATTTTACTTAAAGGAAGAATTTGCTACACCCCACTTAAATGTACACCCAAATCGCCTTAGCCTTCCGTGTATGCGCTCATTTTTAGTGCATTATTGTTATTTGTTAAACCCTAAGTTAACTATCTAATTGATTACATGGTTGCTAAGTCGAGTCATGTCCTTGTACATATTGTTTTGGGACGATTGGGACTCATGGATAAAGTACTTATTTATGGAGTAATGGGGAAGAACATCATTTATTACCTCCATATGTACGTTAATCTTAAAAGTGCTCAAAGTGTTTTGATTTTCTTAATTCGAGTCATTAGTTTAGTTTATTGTAAAGTATGTAAAAATTCAAGTGTAAGGGGAATATTCATCCCCTATGATGTATTATTTTGGATGGTAGGGTAAGAGTGTATGCAAAAAAAAAAAAAAAAAAAAATATATATATATATATATATATATATAGAAAAAGAAAAAGAGAAAAAAAACATACGAACGACCATCCCTTTTTATTCTATGTTCATTTTATGTTTTTGTTATTTTCCATTTATTAGTTTAAGTCGAGTCTAGTCTTGGCTTAGCAACGCCATATTGTACATGTAATTAACCAAGATTGTTAACTCGCCACCAGTAAAGACTGCCTTTATCCAACAAAACTGTGTATTTCATATCCCTACACCTAACGTTACAACCCTTTAAAAGACTTCTTTGATAGTTTATCCTAGGTGCTTACGCCATGTGGTGGAGGTTTGATCCTTTCCCAAGCCTATGGTAATCTATTTTGCTATGACAGGTAGTGAGAGATATCTTCCGTTTCCATATTGTAATTTATACTTTATTACACCCGAGAGATGTGAGTATCTAAACACTATTTGTGAGGTGCTAGTGTATGACCTCCGTGCTTGTCTATTGGTCTTTAGTGGAATGATTATTTGTTGTAATTACTTTTATATTAGTGTTAAATGACCCCTAACTTGTATTTTGAGTAGAATAAAAGCGTATTTACTTGAGGACAAGCAAATCTCAAGTGTAAGGGTATATGATGAGGCGAAAAATGAACCACTTTTAGGGGGTCATTTAAGCCTGGAATTGAATTTATTTGATCAAATATTGCCCTAAATCGTTCCTTTTGTGATTTTAGGTACTTTGAGAATGAAATCTGGAAAAGAATGCATTTTGGACGTTTTTGGAGCATAAAAGTGAAGAAAACGGCAAAGTCTCAATTTTCCATGCTGAGAACAGTACTTGACGGCGTCAAGAGGAAGACCCTGACGGCGTCAGGAGTAAAAGTGGTGACGGCCCAGAAGAAACGTGAAGGCGTCACCCAAGGCCGTCACATGTTAACTTGTCAAAACTTGCGCGCGTGGTAGCTAGCACCGTTTTGGCCATAACTTTTGCATACGAACTCGGATTTGAGCGATTCAAAAAAGGAAACGAAGAGGACGAAGAGATCTACAATTTGGTGAAAAAATGGTCTTGACGGAGTCAAGAGTAACGGGCTGACGCCGTCAAGAAGGGCCGACAGAAAACATGCCTATAAATATAACATCATAACTTCACTTTTTGTAAGCCCTAAACCCTAAGGTCGATTCCTGGGTTTAGGTGGGTGTTTTTCCAGCAACTTAGAGGGTTTCAATCACTCCATAAACATCATGTATTGGTTTGATGATTCAATCTCAACTATATCTTTCATTATTCTTGTTGATTGTCCTTCTTTGATTATGTTTTGTTAATTCACCTTGTGTCTACTTATGATTATGTGAAACTTGTATATAATTGATTAGATCTCATTGATTTCTTGTTAATGGTTGTGTCTATCTCCATCAATGAGGGCTTGTTGATGTGTGTGTCTATCTCCATCAATTAAGGCGTGACAACTTCCATAGATCTAGTTGGTTTAGTTTATAATTCTTGTTTCCTATTGATTCTTGTTTTGATTGAATGAATTCGATGTTAGGCTTAAGAAAACTGGCAGATCTCCATCGTGTAATGTGCTTGAACGTCTTAAGAAACATTTAGCCAAGGCATACTAGGCTATTAAGGTAGTATTTAACGCATGAGCCACTGTTTACAATCCCTATGGTTGTGCCGGGCATGGCATAGGAGGAGATAAGAGCTCATAGAATTAGAGAGATATGTATGCCACTCCATGAGTTATTAGGAATACACTCGTCAATTAAAATAAGGTTTACAGTCAATAGGTAGAATTGGATAGCTAGCAAGGAGTAACATATCATGGGTAGATATGCTTCACTTATCTTGTAGAACCTTAGTTTAGTTTTCTTGCACATTAGTTTAATTAGTAGCTTTTGGGTTAGTTGATTAGCAACTAATTCCGCCCCTCCTTCCAATACCCGAGATTTTTACTTGCTTTTCATAAAATATAAAAACATAAAAAAGAATCATCCTTCACCTTTAGACCTAGTTAGATTAATTTCAATCCTAACGACACTATTCCTAGCTGAACGATCAATCCCTCGGTACTTGTCACTATACTATACTACAACGATCAGGTACACTGCCTGGTGGGGGTTGTAAGCTTCTCAAGATCCCTTGAGAGGTAAAGCCTGGTGCGATTCCCACGTATCATGTAACATCCTAATCTTTTAAGGTACTAACTTTGTAACAATTTTCTTGTACAGGGACTAAAGTTGCCAAAGTGTGAAACTGGAAAAATATTAATATGCTATCATACTTCATTCCCAGGAAAACGAAATTCCAGAATACTCTCCCTCCTTCTCTAACTCACGACTCATACACATCTCCCTCTTGTGATCTAGGGTTTTGATTCTAAGTTGATTTAGAGCAAGTTTGAAGCAAGATAATACCTTACCTAAGTCATTTTGCTTTTTGTCCTTTGTCATCTTCATCTTTTACCTCTTAAGTGTTATTTGCCATTAACTATATCTTTTATACAAACTACACTTTTAAAAGTAACTTGAGCTTCGATTGTCACTACAACAAGTTTTGACTTTCAAGATCAAATTTGACATGTTCTTTTCTACTATCATACGAGAATCTTTTAACTCGATTTAGTTGGATTTCCTATTGAATTACGTTCATGGGTGGTTGTAGACTTGTAGCAGTCTCCACATTCATATTTGTGATTACTTCTCAATGAAAAAATAATGCATACAAGATCCTATACTTCTTTTTTCCTCGATTTTGTTTAAGATCACTTTTCTTATTTGTATGTATCATTTTCTTACAAACGCATCACAAACATAAGATCACAACCAAAAGATCAGTCAAATTCAACAAACATATCGAAACAAGATCTTTAACAGACTCCTAATCACTTCACTGTTGGTTGACCATGTACATTCACCATCCAAACAACTTACAGGATCCAACTAAATGAGATCCTAAAGCACACAAAAATCTTGAAATCAATAAAACCCACAAAAATAAAAAAAAAATCAACAAATACATATTTGGAAATCAAAAAGCACACAAAAATACGAAGGCAGCGATGTGGATCTTCTGTGAGGCACGACGATGTGGCTTTTCTGGCGAGACGGCGGCATTGTGAGTTTTCCAACGAAGCAGCAACAAGTGGGGAAAATGATGGTGACGATAATATTGTTGGTGGATTGGATGATGTTTAATCGTTTCATATATGATCTTCTAGTGTATGATATAGAGTGGATCAAAAAAGTACAACAATATTTTTAAGTAGCTGAACTTGATATCTTTGATCTTTGGGTGTTTTTTGTTTTTTTGAGTTTGGATAAAAAGAAATACAAAATTCAAAAAGAAAAATGAGATGACAAACTTACCCTCCTGGCATGTGACATTAGATAACGACTGAAAGTTAACGTTGTTAGAAAATTGGACTAGCGGCGAGCAACTTATCAAATGATGGCGATGACTGCAGTAATTTTGTCTAAATTTGGGATGACCCTAGAACAAAGTAATTAGTAAAAACAATAGTTCTAACCTTAAATATAGTGATAAAATTGAAAAGCATAAGATCTTAGCGACACACTTAAAAAAATCTCCCCATTCATCATTTATTAAGTTGAACGGATTAATTTGAGGATTATATATGTTTCTCTGGTATACAGTATACACCCATCCACATTAATTACTTCCCTTTCATATAACAACATGATTTTCATATGCTTCTGTGTAACCTTCATGCCACATGTTTCGTGAAGTTTACTATGCAACTTGGCCCATGTTTCTTTTTGTAGGCTCGTTCCCTCTCGACCTACTGTGTTAACTTATTCGATACATAATTCTAGAAAACATTTAATCTAGTCGTTTGTCCATCTTACTCAAACATTTTCATTTTCATCAATAGCTACTGCAAAAAGCTTCATGTCTTATAATTTATACATAAATCACAATCTTTTGGCACATATAAGAAGAAAGAACTGCCACTAATGCAAATATTGCTTTCATGATATTTATTTCCTAACAAAGCATAGTTACTTACATATTGTCAAGACAGTATATGCTACCTACATGATCAAAATTGCAATTAACAAGTGATTCATGATGTCAGTACCTTACTGGTTAAGCTAGGAAAGGCCATACGTGCATAAAATTCGAAAATGTCCCAGATTCACAAGGATCATATAGGATATTATTAAGTTACGGTAGGGAATTAAAAAACTAGTCCGTATAGATACTTTAGATCAGATGATTGTCCACTAAATTTCGAGCTAGTCTATGTGCTTTCTTAAACAAATGCAGCCTATGTTATTGAGGTAAAAATGCATGGAACTTCAAATTTGGGTTAGTTTGGTTATCATATGAAATTTGCCTAATCTTATAAATACAAAATAAGTATATAAACACCTTATAAAGTATATCATCAATGACCTTTCGCTCAATACTACAATCGAAACTGAAACATAGCATCTAAGGCTGCAATAATCGAGGATATACACCAGTGTTAGCCCGTAATATGTTAGGTGATTGTATCGGGCTCAAGCCCATAACTAGAATCTTCTGTAGTTTGTTATTTAAGTATACGATATCATGGTGTAATGGGCAATGAAATCAATTACCATTCAATATATTGACATGGTATCACAACCAAGTCAAACGATCCATAATAAACCCTAAAAACACCCTACTGCCTCCATAATCAAGTCGACAACTTTCATTTTTTTTTCTGTAAACCCAATGACAGGATCGACTACACCCCCTTCTGTTCCCCTCTTCGAAAAGCTTTCGGCGGTCACCCATCATCATCTCCTCACACGGGTTCCCGTCAAACCTGACCTAGATAATTGGAATTACAGCTCGTGGGAATTCTTCTTCGAGCAACTTTGTTATAGCTATGAAGTTGAAAAGTTTATTCATGGGGTCTCTACTGATGCATCAACTAGTTCCATCCCTCCCTTCACTCAAGATGAACTCAAAGTGGACAAAATCGTCCTCTCATGGATTTTCACCACACTTTTGGACTCACTCCAAAGAAGGTTGGTAGTGGCACGCCCTAAAACGGCTAAAGATGCATGGGACCTACTCACCGGTATTGTCAAAGACAACAAGCGCTCACGTACCAATGCCTTGAAAGCGGAGTTGAGATCCATTCGACTTGGGGACCTCAGCATGGAGACGTACTTTGGGAAACTTGAGTCAATTTGTAACATCCTAATCTTTTAAGGTAATAACTTTGTAACAATTTTCTTGTACAGGGACTAAAGTTGCCAAAGTGTGAAACTTAAAAAATATTAATATGCTATCATACTTCATTCCCAGGAAAATGAAATTCCATAATACTCTCCCTCCTTCTCTAACTCACGACTCATACACATCTCCCTCTTGTGATCTAGGGTTTTGATTCTAAGTTGATTTAGAGCAAGTTTGAAGCAAGATAATACCTTACCTAAGTCTAGAAACGCATAAATTAAGGTTTCCACAACTCAATTCGAGGTAAGAAACATATCTTAATTTGATGTTAGTATGTTATGGCTTCCTAGTTGTGGTTAAAGCCTAAAGTTCATCTCTTTATGCCATTTATGGGGTTATTGTAGAATTTTACATGATTATGTGAAGTTATGATTTTTAAGAAATGACCAAGTACACTATTAATCATGTAGAATTGGTTAGAAAAGTGATGGGTACCTTATTAAGGTGCCATATCACCATTTTGTGGTGTTAATTTTCAGAAATTATGTTGGTGTGGTTATATAAGCCATAAACCAAACACCCCCTCATGGCTTATCTATCCTTTCAGTGCTTATTATGATAAGCTTAGTTATGTTCTAAATAAGCTCCATGTCATTTATGTGTTCCTAGGTTATAAGAGTTAGCCAGGGACGTGTTTAAGGGAGCTCGTGTTCTATTCAAGCGTTTACAAGGTGAGTAACATATTTAAGCATAGAAACGGGTCCTTGGTAACCCGTTAGTGTACCACTTTAATTGTGGTATTCATGGTAAGGTTCATGTATTATATTTGAGTTACAAGTCCATGGTGTTACAATTATACGTTATGTGCCTAAATGAGTTACTTGTAGTATGTTTATATTTGAATTACGCTAGACGGGTCAAAACAGCCCCAAATGACCCGTTTGGGTTTAGTTATGTGATTTTAACTCTATTTCCATGATACTACTTTTATAACGTCCTAAGTGGACGACACATGTTATTATGTCATAACATGCTCCGAAATGGAGCCTAGACATCCTTAGTGGATGACTGAGCCTTTATTAGTGTCTCATCTCGTTAAATGGGACTTAGACATCCTTTGTGGGTGATAAGTGTGTATAAGCGGCTCAAAGTCATGGAATATATGACTTAGACGTCCTAAGTGGACGACTAGAACATTTTCAGTCATATTGAACCAATATGGGTTCACAACGTCCTTAGTGGGCGACTAGTATATAATAACAATACGAAGCAACCATAGTATTCTGCCATGTTATGATTAGTATCTTTTATATGTTATCTCACTAAGCTATTGCTTACGTTGCTTCGTTATGTTTATTATAGGTGAAGCTAGTGGTAGTGCAATCAAGGGTACAAAGACCGAGAACTAGACCCGTTGAAATACTTGGGTATGGAGTCTTTTTCCCTACACGCTCTCTTACCAAGAAACGCCCTAGGTTGTATGCTTTTGTGTACGAACATATAAACTCATGGTTATGTAATGATCAAGTAGTTAAGTAGTTCTTTATAGTTCAAGGGTGTTTGGCACAGTGCCATTCTTGCCCATATTGACCCATTTTGATCATGTACGGGTCAAGGCGAATGATATATGTTATGTACAGTTTTTAGGTGTTAATATAAGTGTGGCGTTATGCTAAATCAGTAAAAAAAAAATAAATAAAAATTAGCCTGGCGTTTCACAATTGCCACCATTCTTGCGAGCCTTGACTCTCCCATTCCGGATGAAGATTTGGTACAATATGCGCTTGAAGGCCTAACTGATAAATATGATCAAGTTTGTGGCATCATGCATCATAAAGATCCCTTTCCCGACTTCAAATTGGCTCGCTCCATGCTCATCACCGAAGAGATGCGGTTGAAATCCAAGTCTCTCTCCCTTCCCGTGGACTCTTCGTCCTCATCACCATTGATTCTCATGACCGACAAATGTACTTCTCGAAATCCCTCTAACCCTCAAGTAAAATCATGGAGACCTTGTATTAATTTTGCTAGGGGTGTGTGTCGCTATGGGGTGGGTTGCAAATTTGTACATGACACAAATACTAAGCCTATCACACGAACAAGTGAACTTAAGGAAAATAATTCCACTGAGGAAATTGTCATTAATCTTTTAGATAAGCTGGGAATTACGGGGTCACATTCTACACCCACTGTTGGACCGCGTGCATACAATCAACCAGTTGGACCTTCAGTCCACTTAACTCAAGCTGGCCAAATAAGCCCACAACCCTTTACTTATCATAACACACAGCCAAAACCCAGATTATAGCCTTTTATGCATGTTTGGCCGCTTATGTTACCCCCACCTATATCCAAGTCACAAACTTGAACCACACGCCACACCCTCCATTTATTTGGGACAAGCCTCAAATCACCCTGGATATCGTTGCCTCGACCTAACCACCAACAAAATTATTCTTTCTCGACATGTCACATTTGATGTAACTGTTTTTCCCTATGGCACCTCTAAACCAACATCGACAACCAATTACAATTTCTTGGATGACTCACCCGACATAAATCCACATTTCATTCCATTAGCTCCCGTTGTGCAACCCACTGTGCTTCAACCCACAACCGAACCAACAACACCGCATCCCACCAGTCCCAACACAGCCCAACATGATGATGCCCATGACCCATCACCATCCCCACCCGCCGCCCTACAGGATACACCCAATCCGCCACTACCTACAGCCCAACATCAACACATCATTCCAGATCCTCCGCAAAACCCAAACCCTGTCTCGATTCATCCCATTGTCACACGGTATCGTGTCGGGACTAACCGTCCTACCGAGCGTCTCAACTTGCATGTGTCTTCCTTTCCACCATTACCAAAATCTTATCGTGATGCGTTTAGTGATCCAAATTGGCAAAATGCTATGCGTGATGAATACACTGCACTTATTAAAAACGGTACTTGGATTCTCGTACCCCGGCCCACAGGCACCAACATTATTCGATGTATGTGGCTTTTTCGTCACAAATATCTGGTTGATGGCACCCTTAGTCGCTACAAGGCTCGTCTTGTGGCAAATGGTAGTAATCAATTAGAGGGGGTTGATGTGGATGAGAAATTTAGTCCGGTTGTAAAACCGGGTACTATTCGGACTGTTTTGAGTTTAGCTACTTCTCGACATTGGCCAATTAATCAGCTTGATGTCAAGAATGCTTTCTTGCATGGTGATTTATCTAAGACAGTTTATATGCATCAGCCTCCGGGGTTTCGGGATCATGTGCATCCTGATTATGTGTGTTTATTGCAGCGGTCTCTGTATAGGCTCAAGCAGGCCCCTAGAGCATGGTTCCAGCGATTTGCATCTTATATCACTCGCCTTGGGTTTTCTCATAGTCGTTGTTACTCATCATTATTTATATTCAGACAGGGGACGCATGCTACTTACTTGTTACTATATGTTGATGATATTGTACTCACGGATTCTTCTGAGTCTTTGTTCCAGCAAATTATTCATTCCTTGCATTAGGAGTTTTCAATGACAGATCTCGGTCCGCTTAATTATTTTCTGGGTATTTCAGTCACACGAGATTCTTCAGGGTTGTTTTTATCTCAGAAGAAATATGCTATGGAGGTATTGGAAAGAGCACACATGCTTGCTTGTAACCCTTGTCGAACTCCTGTTGATACTGAGTCTAAACTGAGGGATGATGGTGATCCGGTATCTGATCCGACTTTATATCGGAGTCTTGCAGGTTCTCTACAGTATCTTACATTTACCAGACCAGATATATCTTATGCAGTTCAGCATTTTTGTCTTCATATGCATGATCCTCGGGAGCCTCATCTCTCTGCTCTTAAAAGGATCTTGAGGTATGTTCAGGGTACTCTGGATTATGGTCTGCAGTTATTTTCTTCATCTACTACAGATTTGGTTGCCTATTCTGATGCTGATTGGGTCGGTTGCCCCACCACTCTCTTGGTCCTCTAAGCGTCAGCCCACGATGGAATTAATTAAAATGTCACGGGAAGTCATTTCGACACCTAAATTTGCCTCGAGAACGAAATACTAAAAGATTTGGTAAACTAAACTTCCCACCCTAGCATATATTTAGAATCTTAGTCCTTAAGGGTGCAATAGGGTTCACACAAGGTCCAAAACACTTTCCTATAGAAACCTCATTATACCCTCACTTAGGGTTTGACACCCTTTCTCTCTCAAACCAGATGCACCCTATTTCTTCTTCTTCTCCGGTCGTTTTTTCGGCCAAACTGTTGGGTCACTGAATTCCCCAATCTTCTTCTAACAAGGATTTGAACGTAAAATAACCTAAGTATAAACAAGTCACTGAGTGAACAGTAACTCAGTGAGTCATCTTCAGGATGCTTAGACCGAGCCTAAGAAGAAAGGTTCTTCATTCAGTGAGGCGGAACTCAGTGAAGTGTGATCTAAGCCAAGAAGAAGGTGATGGGTTCAGTGAGGATGACAATAACTCACTGAACCCCAAGACTCCTCAACAACTTCATGGTACTGAAGACTGATGACTAGAAGACTGAAGTTTTGGCGGGACTGGGCGGGAAAGTTTGATCTGTTTCACTAAAGTGCTTTATCACTTTAAGGTCAAACTTTCCTCAAATGGTTAAAACCAGGCTGTCATCAGAAAGTGCCTTTTGGACTTAACCCAAAGAAGTTTCCCTTGCCAGAGAATAAAATCTATCAATATTTTATTGAGGAACACTTAGGTCCATTGTATAATAGGGTTGTTCACATTTGTGTATAAATAGGTAGCATAAGAGAGGAGTAAAAGTTGACAAGTTTGTGCAATTAATGCAAAGCATTCACAAACCACTTTTACTCCTCCAAAGAACAACATAACCCCTGAGATAGCTCAGTGGGTCCTGAAAGTTGTCACTCAACATAGATTG
Organism: Artemisia argyi; assembly: GCA_030686995.1. NCBI lineage: Eukaryota > Viridiplantae > Streptophyta > Magnoliopsida > Asterales > Asteraceae > Artemisia > Artemisia argyi. Next base: position 106,180,840 of record CM060692.1, on the reverse strand, counting down.
AGTTTAGTGAGGAGTCAATACCATACTTGTCGTTTTTAATCCCAAGTGTTATTCCGCAAACACTTGGGTACGATTCTTTTTTATTAACTTCTAATAAAGAATTAAACGTTGAAAAATATTGTCTCTTATATCTAAGTTACTTTATTGTTAATCATTTTATACATCTTTGTTTAAAGTCATATAACTTGGTTACTTTAGCTTTGTAGTTATAGTTAACCAAGTAAAAAGGACCAACACAAACAAACACCACCGCCGGCCACTTAAACTCACCGCCACCACCACCACACTCCTTACAACATCCCCCATCATTTTGATGTATATCACGCGCCAAGAAACACCTCCCAACACCACGATTAACACCACCACATCTCGAGTTCATCACCAAAACCATCTCTCTCTCGTTTTGTTGATACCGGTAGTCGAAGGTAGGAAAACCCATTACCCTTTTTATCGTTCTAGCGACGGTGGGGGATAAGTACATGAATTTTCAAGAGTTTTATTAAATAAAGATTAAAACTAATAAATATAAAGCTAAATAATTGTTTGGTATCATTTTTTTTTGTCGTTGTTATTGAGTCGCGAAAACAAAGAATGCTGTGAGCTTGAGCTCACAGCCTTGTGTATCGAGTCGAGTATTGGTCACAGGTTCGTGTCTAGGTTAAGATGAAGGGTTGTACATTTTCTTTAAATGATTGTAATATTGGGTGTATGTGTGTTTTTAATGCTATTAATATAAAATGAGGGTTGTACATTGTGTTTAAATAATTGTAATATTGGGTGTAGGAGTATTTTTAATGCTATTAATGTAGAATGAGGGTTGTACATTGTGTTTAAATGATTGTAATATTGGGTGTAGGGGTATTTTTTTAATGCTATTAATGTAGAATGAGGGTTGTACATTGTGTTTAAATGATTGTAATATTGGGTGTAGGGGTGTTTTTAATGCTACTAATGTAGAATGAGGGTTGTACATAGTGTTTAAATGATTGTAATATTGGGTGTAGGGGTGTTTTTAATGCTATTAATGTAGAATTCTAAGGAAAGTGGTCTGAATTTCGATTCATGCTAGTTTTTGTTGTACACAATGCTTTGGTTGTTGTAATTATGAAAATTTGCTTGCTTTAGAGTGTTGTAAACCATGCATCATTTTTTGTACATCTGAATTTTTTGAAGAGAGAGTCCTTCCGCCATTATAAGTAGTATAGATATGTTGATGATATTGTACTCACGGATTCTTCTGAGTCTTTGTTACAGCATATTATTCATTCCTTGCATCAGGAGTTTTCAATGACAGATCTCGGTCCACTTAATTATTTTCTGGGTATTTCAGTTACACGAGATTCTTCAGGGTTGTTTTATCTGAGAAGAAATATGCTATGGAGGTTTTGGAGAGAGCACATATGCTTGCTTGTAACCCTTGTCGAACTCCTGTTGATACTGAGTCTAAACTGGGGGATGATGGTGATCCGGTATCTGATCTGACTTTATATCGGAGTCTTGCAGGTTCTCTACAGTATCTTACATTTACCAGACCAGATATATCTTATGCAGTTCAGCAGGTTTGTCTTCATATGCATGATCCTCGGGAGCCTCATCTCTCTGCTCTTAAAAGGATCTTGAGGTATGTTCAGGGTACTCTGGATTATGGTCTGCAGTTATTTTCTTCATCTACTACAGATTTGGTTGCCTATTCTGATGCTGATTGGGCCGGTTGCCCCACTACACGGAGGTCGACTTCAGGTTACTGTGTATTTCTTGGCAACAACTTACTCTCTTAGTCCTCTAAGCGTCAGCCCACGCTTTCTCGTTCTAGTGCAGAAGCGGAGTATCGTGGTGTTGCCAATGTTGATGCTGAGACTTGTTGGTTACGGAATTTACTTCGTGAGCTCCACACTCCATTATCTTCCCCTACGCTTGTCTACCGTGATAATGTTAGTGTTGTCTACCTATCTTGTAACCCAGTTCAGCATCAGCGTATGAAGCACATTGAGATAGATATACATTTTGTCAGAGACTTGGTTGCTACCAGTCAGGTCCGGGTTCTTCATGTGCCTTCTCGCTATCAGTATGCGGATATCTTCATTAAGGGTTTGCCATCCGCTCTATTTGAGGAGTTTCGCTCCAGTCTCAGCGTCCGGTGTCCTCCCGCTCAGACTGCGGGGGAGTGTTAGCCCGTAATTTGTTAGGTGATTGTATAGGGCTCAAGCCCGTAACTAGAATCTTCTGTAGTTTGTTATTTAAGTATACGATATCATGGTATAATGGACAATGAAATCAATTACCATTCAATATATTGACAGCCAGGAGTCTATACAATGTATTGATACGAGGTTGTGATTTTTAACAAATAAATTTTAGGAACAAAATGCTTACTAACGGAATGGATCCTCAGCATATTTAATTTAAGTGCAGATACATAACATACACAATCTTTAAATTGAGTACTGATGCAACTCAAAATAATAGAAATACACTAGCCTCCTTCAATAGAACTCCAATGTCCACCAATTTATTTTAAAACATTAATGATAAAAATAACAACAAAGCTACGCATTCTTCAGATCAATTGCGTTGCAGATTAAAAGGTTACTTTAACGAGAAATGGTGAGTGGCTGCAATCCGTTGAATGAGCTCTGCTGTGAACCATGAATTAAAAAGAAGTGCAGACCTCTTATAATGGAGTAGAACTGCAGATTAAAAGGTTACTTTAACGAGAAATGGTGAGTGGCTGCAATCCGTTGAATGAGCTCTGCTGTGAACCATGAATTAAAAAGAAGTGCAGACCTCTTATAATGGAGTAGAACTGCAGGAAGATGGCAATCCGTTGTAATAAGGTGGGGATTTTGGGCGAGAGAGAAGGTCAGGTAGAGAAAGATAGGTTTATTTCAAATTAGAGGCTTTCAGATTTTTTCTTTAAACTCTGACTGAATTGGAGGTTTTTCAAGATGAAGTAAGAGCCAAATTAATGAGCCTTCAGTATTATTTCCATTTCGTAATAACCCAAGTCTAAAAAGAGTATCACAGCAATTTGTTACGGACATGTCACATCAGAATATTAACTATGTAGCATTCTATGTAAACGTTGTATCAGTAAAGAAAAAATGAGGATGACATTGTGTAAAAACTAATGTATTTTTCTACTGCATTGATGCAAATGCTTGAAAACATTTTTGAAGGTATGTGCGCCGCGCCGAATGTACTTATTTAATACCTTTATGTTATACTCTGTTCGTCCTACTTCATTATCAAAAAAACAAATTTCACAGTTCACATATGAAAAGTATAATAAGCCTCAGAATAAACTAAAAATAATCAACTATTTCATATGGGTCATTATAATTCTTGAGCACAGGGGTAAGATTTAGAAGCAATGGACTTGAAAACAAGATATTGAGTAGTTGTTGGGTTTTAGTTTTCTTAGTGACTTGTTGCATACAGGTTTCAATCAGTTGTTGGGTTTTGTTGGTGACTTGATAAGGATTTCATTTCCTCCATTTGAAAATTTTAACCAAGTGATTCATCTAACAATTGGTGAGCATTAAGGAAATACTTTTCATATAAAACACAAAGCAAATACAGATACCCACCATTAATATTGTCACAGAACTATGTGAAGAAATAATTTTTTTGGGTAAAGGGGAGTAATCCTGCACCCTGGTAAATATTGTGAAGAAATAATTTATCATACAAATAGCATTAACAGCAGCCCAAACATTCATGAGGTGCAAATACTGAATGCCACTGCTAGCATTGCAATATGAAGGCAGAAAATTAATTCAAAATGATTGGTACCCCAAAACCCTCTTGTCCTTTTCGTGTTTTAGAGAAGGGAAGTGCATTCTTATGAGCTCTAACAGCTAAACAAAAACTCGACGGCCCCAATTGCAAGGAACCAATAAAGTAATGAGGTGAACAAAAGATTGGACAGTCTAACATGGCATGATCTGATGATCCCAAAAGAAAAGGAACTAAATCACATAAAGTTTTGGTATTTAGGAAAAAACAGAACAGTAATATGACAAAGCAACCTTCAAATTAGTTAAGATACTTGTAGACAACAAGTAACAAAACAGAGCCACATCAAAAGACACTTGAGCATCATCATTTAGTATAATATGTATCATAGGATATGCTCGTCTAACTTAATACCTTCCTTATCCCCTTAATTTAAGCACAAGATGGAGGACGGATTCCTTGTGGATGTTGTAGTCAGCAAGGGTAAGGCCGTCCACAAGCATCCTTCCACTGAAGATCAGTCGATGCTGAACCGCAGGAATGCCTTCCTTATCCTGGATCTTGGCTTTCACATTGCTGATGGTGTCTGAGGGTTTGACTTCCAGAGGTATAGTCTTTCCGAAGTGGGTCTTGACTGATATCTGCATAAATCCCTTTGATTTACGCATAAGTGTAAGGACGGATCCATCCTTAATGTAAAAGTCAACAAGGGTACCACTGTCATCAAGAACCATATCATTGAAAATCAGAACTATCTCATCAGGAATATCTTCGCAAAACTGGATCCACCCTTTCACACTAGCAATGGTATCTGAGGGTTTGACTGTCTGACCAATGGTCTCTCCAGTGAAGGTCTTAACGAATATATCTATCCATCCCTCTGATTTAAGCATACTTGTTAGGGTGGATTCCTCTTTAATGTGGAAGTCAGCAAGGGTACAATTGTCGCATAGAACAGTTTCATTGAAGATAAGTTCATGATTCTCAGGGGAAATACCAGGGTACTTGGTTTTCACATAACCAATGGTGTCCGAGAGTTTAACTTTCAGAGCGGTGATCATTCCTTTGTAGTTCTTAACGAATATCCGAACCAATCCACCAGATTTACGCATAAGTGTGAGGGTGGAATCCTTCCTGATACAGACTTTGGCAAGGGTAATCGTGTCCCCAAGAACATATTCATCGAAGATTAGCACTAGCTCGTTAGGGGAAATATTTTCCGCAGCATGGATCTTGGCTTTCACATTGCCGATGGTGTCAGAGCGTTTGACTTCCAAAGAGATCGTCTTGCCAGTGAAGGTCTTGACAAATATATCTGCATAAATAAGAAAAGATAATTAACTGCTATAAATAATTTTATTTTATTGAAATAAATTAATACATCTTCACACCTATACTCATTTGTGCTCTATGCTTCTTGCTTATTAAAGTGGTTCTCTTTTGACATGTAATGCCAGTTCAATGGTAAAGATACTAGCTAGATTGCCATCATTAAATTACCAACTACTGATACAAGCTCATTTCAGAGAGAGAACAAAAATCAACTTTAAATTCACCAAAAACTTGGCTAAATCTTGTATTTTGGTATTATCTCTATTCAGAAAAAGGAAAGTGTAAATCAATAGTAACCAGAAACCAAGTTTCGTCACTATTACAGTAATGTCACTCAAAACATTTATCAGATGCAAAAACCACAAGTATCAAAATATTGTTACATTGTTGTGAAAATTTTCAAAAACAAGTTAAAGCTGCTATGACACTTGATTACATGGAGTAACAGGTAAATTTGAAAAAGAAAAGTTACTTAATACAGTAGTAACCAAGTTACATAACTATTCCATTTCAGTCACTTGGTGTTAGCAGAAAAAACTTCACAACAGAAGTACAGAACAATAGTGAAGCGACAAGTAGTTTCTGCTGTTAGAATTTCCGGTGACTTCCTTAAAACTACAATAATCAACATTGGTTACAATATAATGATTTTGCCCTCCAGAAAACTTTCAAGTATTGAAATTGGTGGTCAACTGCTATTCAAAGACAAAAACTATTCTATCTTTAACAGAAATATAATAACTGTTACAAATCTTGTTTTAACCAGATGAAGAAACAATGAAAATTGCACATGCTATTGTAGTCAAACTATTAAGAAACTTAAGATCGACACAACGCTGACTCTGTTTTCATATACATGTTGTTTCACAATTGAAACATTGTATGGTACAAAAGCTTCTTATATAAAATATCTCATATTAGATAATGAAATGCCAGATGATCCATTAGCAGCAGAAACAATAAAAAAACAAACTTTCCAACCAGCAGGCTTTAATTCCTCTACAACACACCAAAATCAGCTAAAAAGCATTAATAAATGTCAAGAAATTATCACCGAAACATATAGATTTATATGACTGAAGTTCTGAACATTTAAGCAAAAAATAAAATCAGCAGGAAACTTAACCAGCAACAAGGTTAAAGAGATGAGCATGGAAAATCTGAGAGCTAATACTGCCGAAAGACATTAGGGTGTTGTATTTTTAATTTCTAGTATTTGGTTACTGGTAAGGAATGAAGAGTATCCTTCCCAGTAAACTATGTTTAGTTAAAGGTATGCCTTGTAGGCATAGGAATGCTCCAAATGGAGCAGAAAATATTGAGTTTCATTCAAGCCCGCCTATAGAAGGTTTAAATATCTTATTCCCTGTCATCCCTTTCGTTTATCTACAAACTCCATTATGGCTTCCTCTATGGACTATTATTTTTTTATTTTATTTTTTTGGTAACCATGATTTCCGACCTTTTGGCCGACTAATTCACGGGGTTTGAACCCACCGCCACTCGACTATTGCTTCACTAATGTCTGGTTTCGTCACTGCATTTGGATTTATAGAATTTGTGTTTACTCGGTGATGCATTATGAGCTTTTGAAAAGTTTTTATTTTTCTAAAAGACTTTGGTATGCAAATTTCAAGCTCCTACTGCGCCGATAGCTGCTTTAGAGGTTGCTTATCTGACTGCACTAGCTGAAAGTAATAAGCTCAACTGAAAACAGAAGTGGTGTTTGGATGCAAGAGCTTAAGCTTAATTTGGGGAAAACAAAAAGCTCCTAAGCTAACTCAAGTAGCTTTACAAATGAAGCTTGAGCTTTTGATAAACAAGAACAACAACTACACTTCAGTTAACATATGTTACATATTTAAGCCTGTAATATTAACTTTATATGTCATAACACGTTTCAGTCTCTCATTCATAACTCTAAATAACAGCATACACTTGCAACTCCAACTACTTTTCCATGTATATGTAATATGCTACTTGCACTATTTATATATAGAAATTACAAGCAATGGCAAATTTGACCCAAACATCTGAAAAACGGATCCGACCGGGTAATTGATTAGAGTTTTTGGGTCATGTGGATTTTATGTAAGACTAAAAAGCGTGTTTCAATGAGTAATACAACGGGTCGAATGGATTTCCAAATCTGAAATCCCTAACTCCAAGTACATTTCTATCTCTTTCAACCAAATATGCTCCCTAATTGGATTTTCATCTCTTCTTCATACGTTCATGATTTTTTAGTCTAGCAGCTTGAATAAAAGCTAGTTGATTTCCCGTTGACCCGACCCGTTTGAACTATGACCCATTGATAAAATGTAACCCGCTTGACCCTTTACCCATTTGACCCATGACCTGATCCAAACCTACCTGACCATTTTGCCACCCTGTTACAATCTCATTCAAAGGCTATGTTTGGCAAAACTTGTAAATGTTTGTTTTGTAAGAACTTTTGTTGACTTAGGTGTAGGTATATAAAGTGTTAAATGACGTGAAATATAAACATTAACACTAAACATTTATCTTTGGGTTTAAGTCATACAATAGACGCGTACTTTTCCAAATGTCCGGTTATAGACGTGTACCCGAAAAACTACTCGTCTAATAATACCTATACTTTACGTTTCATACTGATATGGCCATTTGTTTACCGGCTACCAGTTAGCCTGCTAAAAAGGTACATTTTTTTGACTTTTTGTGTCTACATCACACAAAACTAATATCCAAACGCCCCCTTCTTCAAAATCTACCACCACACGACACGCCACACACCCCCACCCCCACCACCACAGTCAGAGAAGATGAAACTGGTGCCACGTAAGCGTCAAGAGTAACTTGGTATAATTTGACGGTAAAACGAGTTTCCAAGTATCATATCAACACGAAGCATAAAGTACAGGTATTAGACGAGTAATTTTTTTTGGGTAATATGACAGGAAACAAAATTCAAATAAAAACCCTTTCTTTATTAGCATTTCAAATAAAACCATTTATAACAAAATTCAAAAGCTATACACACATGCATTAAATTCAAAAGCACGTCGCCAAACACAGGCTAAAAAAAAAAAAAAAAAAAAAAAACCCTGAATGCTAAATAAAGCCAGCTTATATAAAAATAAGGAGTAAATTGTTATAAATCAAGTAGGGGTAAAAGTTATAATGAATGATCCTTACTATTGGTGTCGTCATTGAGTAAATCATCATCATCCTTATCGCTGGAGCTAGAGTCGACATAAACTGCATTGTCGTCATCGTCACTCAACTTATCGTTTTCGACACGTTTAGGCTTACCAGAAGAAGAGTCGCCAGCAGCTCCTTTGCCCTCCGCCATTTTTCCTATGATTTTTTCCGTATGAAAATGTGACGGGGTTTATAGTTTTTGGAAAAGGGTGTTTGGAATTAGAATACATCTATACTATTTTTAAAACAAAAATATCAAAGTCAAAATTGAATAGTTAAGAAAATAAAATGTGAAAAAAATTTAAAAGAAAAATATTGAAAGAATTAATTATGAGTAATTTTATTGTTTCAAAAAGAAACTATTAATACATATCGAAAATTGGGTTGACTCGGGACGCTTCAAACCCAGGGGTTGATCAGGTTTAATTTGACTGTTTTTTTACCCAACCCGTCATATTGACCCAGTTTATATTGACCCGTTTTTCGACTGAAACGGTTCAACCAGTTGAACTACCCGGGTCAAACAGGGTTTCAAAATATTATGTTTAATCCCCAAATCCTCAAACTTTTATTATTTTTCATTTATAACCATAAACCTTTTTATCACTAAAACTATCTACAGTTATAAAACCATGTTACTATGTGCGAGTACTCGTCTAGTGTTTGTGAACTTACATTTTATCTTGTTTGATTGACAAAATATAGAAAAGTTTAGGGTGTATTTATTTGGAAGAAGACACCCTTGTTTCCGCAAAATATTTTGTGAAAAACAAGAAAAACAAAGATTGTATTCAAATCAAGGATTTCCAACATAATGTTTTGCAAAACACAAAATCCACTATTTCCTAATTTAACAAAAAAAAATTACAAAACAAATTCATATTATGCAACTTGTATAAGTTACGGTTCCATTTTTGCTCTATATATATATAATTAACTAGTTTTTAACATCGTACATATACAGTTACTTAATAATGTATTCAACTTGTTGCTTTTTTAGTTATGTGTAGCCTTTTTTCATTTTTTGCTATTATATATTTTAAACTTTTGATTCTGACTTTTGTGTGTATTTTGTTAATGTAAAATGATCATTTTATTCTCTAATATCAATAGAGTGCTTACAAAACATAAAGTAAAATGGTCATTTTACATGAGCAAATACACATAAAGGTCAAAATTCAAAAGTTTATAATATATAATAGGAAAAAATAAAAAACTACACATAATTAAAAAAAAGTAACAAGTTAAATATATTTGTAAGTAATTATCCTTTATAATCGTATACTTGCAACATAACTAGTAATTAACAATAAAGGTTACATCAAATTAGATGTGTTATTTGAAAATAATTTTCTCAATCTAAACATTAAATTAGTGGTCAAGATTTTAAATGATCGCATGTTTTTTTTATTTAAATGATCGCAATAAGTATACAGTTTTTTGCTCTTTTTTTTTTTTTTTTTTTTTTTTTTTTTTTTTTTTTTTTTTTTGAGCATTCATCTAACCCTTTATAACTACAATTTAAATGCATTATTTTCATGCTTGACTATAAACAAAAACTTCAAACAAAGATGTGGTTAAAAACATAGATTAACTTTTAGATAAACAAAATTACTCAACACTTTTTAGCTATTGTGTACTTAGGTTCATATATAGTTTGATGTGTGCTATTAAGCTGCATGTTTTATTTTGCCACGAAACTTTCAATAGAAATGAATTAGAGCACATTTCGATACTAGACCAGTTGCTTAAGTTTATTTTTACCCTTTTTAGAAGAAAAAAAAAAAAAAAAAAAAAAAAAAAAAAACGCTTTTCCCAAACTAAACCGAGCGACCTGCAACTTATTTTACTTTTGATAATAACTCAACAAGTGGCACAAAAAGTCGCTTGAAAGTACAAAAGTCGCTAAAATTAGGTACAAAAAAGTACAAAAAGTCGCTTACCTTTTTGTGCCACTTGGCGACTTCTAATCAAAAGTAAAAAAGTCGCAAGTCGTTCGGTATATTTAGGGAAGAACACTTTTTTTGATCTAAAAAAGGTAAAAACTTAAGCGACTGATCTAGTTTATGAATTTACTCAATGAATTTAGAAGCGTGAATTTTTATTTCTATTAGTTTTATTCAAAGATTTATTATGTTAGCAAAGACGGTTGGTAAATATTTGCATATGTACAGGCAGGGATGGAGCATTTTTGAGAGGGTGTTGCATATATATATATATATATATATATATATATATATATATATATATATATATATATATATATATATATATATATATATATATATATTATAAATTTTTTTAATTTATGACAATGAGTACTAAAGTTGCCCGATAAATAATTTATTAGATAAAATTGAGTGTTGCACGAGCTCAGAAAAAACATACATTTCGTGACTTAAAATTGGGTGTGACCCGTGCCACACCCGGCTCTCATGTAGGTCGTCACTGTGAATATGTAAAAATTCTATAAATAGTATAAAGCTCTATGTCCTTGCTATCGCGTGTGACGATCTAATACACTTTCGTCTATACTATAAACATATTTTAATATGGGAAAATTACCAAAACGGATCAGTCGCCAAGAGCACATTCCTTGAATAGATGTTTTTAAATAACTTTCCTCCAGCGGATCAGGGCAACTTAGCGACTGAGCAACTCAACAAGAAAGTGACACGTGTCCGATTATTTTATATTATAGTACATGTATGTGTAAGGTATAATGTATAGGGCAACTTGTACTTTTTGAGCGACTTGTATTGGGCAACTTTTTTTAATTCAATTTTATATTATCTTATCTACCTTAATCCTCACTTAAGATACCTTATATCCTCACTTATTTACACATTTCTTATATCCTTCAAACACACATTCATCTTCTACCATCCTGACCACCACCAATCTTCACAACCACTAAACCTTTTCACAACCCCCGATGTTAACCAACTCTTGAAGTTATATAATTGGTTTATGAGGTATTGTTTTAAGTTATATAATAGATCTGTTACTACTTACTACTAATCAAGTCTTGATATTCATTACCATATCTCTCTTTTTAAACATAGGTAAGTTTGATTTCAGTAGTGTTGATTAACCGATCAGAGTGTGTGTGTTCAGTTCAAAGATTTAGAACCTGCAACCGTTCACTACCACCACCAGCAAAATGCTACGAAGATTCATAACACAAGCTACTAATTTACCCCAACGACGTCGTTTCTTAATCAGCCGCCAATGTTCATCTTCTTCCGCCACGTCATCGTCTCAAGCTCCGGCTGAACCTTCGGTTGAACCACCACAGCCGGAAGTTCAGTTCAGCGATGACTACAGTTCTAAACCCTCTGCCAGGATATCCGTAGACCGGTCCGGATTGAACAACCCACCCGCTTCAACTTCTCTTTTAACTCTTATTAGTTATATTCATGTTTTTATAAATAAATATTAATAGTTGTGATGTGTGATGTGTAACACCCCCAATTCATGGATGCAGCGGAATTCAAACTGGGTGTTACTTTTTGATGAATCAATTCTAATCAATTCGTGTTTTAACTTTTTGATGAATCGGACTAGAAGGGCCTCTTTCAAAATGGTCAGATCGTTAACAGTTTGTTTTAGGCAGTTTAGGCGTTTTGGTTTCGCTAACTTCTTTTGGCCATAACTTTTGACTCGTGTACTCGTTTTAGGTGATTCAAATTGCTATGTTTTCCTTGTTAAGTCCTCTACTAAAATATGTAATTGTCCCATATCATGATTATGCCATTTTGGTCAGATTTCTCCATGGAAGTCACTAGTTTTCTTATTTTCTTAACATAAGTTAACATATATATACCATAACTTGTTTTACCAATTTTTATACATCATGAACATAATAACAAGAAAATATATAGTATGAATGAAAATATAAATAGCATGAAAAAGATATTTAGCAAGAAAGTATATTAGGGTTTCCTTACAACTTTAGGCTTTCTAAAAGAAAGGTAAGTAACTAGTTAGGAAAGGACTTTGATTGACAAGCTTCACTTCACTTTAGCAATCCTTCTACCCTTGTATTCTTGAAGGATTTGTGACAAAGATTTAGGTGACTTGAGTGGATCTAAACTCAAGAAATCACGAAGAGTTTCAAAGGATTTGAAGTAGTTTGATGAATCAAAACCAAACTAGGGTTTATGTGTTGATATTGCTCTTGATTTCTTGCATAAGACTTGAAGTAAACTAGCTTAGTGTAAGGTGTTTGTGTGTGTGATATGGGATGGCAAAGGAAGAGGAGGGGGGGGGGGGGGTATTTATATGGGCTTGAGGAGGTTACTAACTTGGACTAGTCAAAGCTTGCAAGGAAAGCTTGTACACATGTTAGCATCCAAGGGCTTTAAGCATGAGATCAAGCCACATATGGGGTGACTCCCCCCCTATAGGTGGTTCACAAGAGCTAGGGAGGATGACTTGGTCCTTGTTGATATTATCCTAGTTATGTAGCTAGTTTTGACTCCGTAAAATGCTAACCGTAAATGGTTAAGCCACAAAACGTAAAACCGGGTATCGTAAAAATGTGAAACTTGAAAGAATGACTAAACATGTCAATATACTCTATAATAAAATATAAAATGAGTGGTAGGTTCCATTGGGGTGCTCAAACCCTGCTAAAACTAGAAACACTGGTCTAAAACGCATAATACGTAAAACGTACGAATATTGTGTAAAATTGAGAAAAGTAAAATGTTACTTTTCTAATAGGATAATGATTTAAAATGACTTATAATGTCTAGACTGGGCTTAGTCTAGTGTCGTTTGGTATTTAATGTCTTTAAGACATAAAACCGTAAGCCTAAAAATCAAGGAATGATTTTTGGTCAAAGGAGGAGGGAAAAATATGTTGACTTTTCCAAAAATGTGAAAACTCAAATCCTCTCAGAAACACGGTGCAAGTATAGGCTAAGGTTACGGCTAAGTAAAAGTGCTTGAAAACGTAAATTTCTGTTTCTCACGGTCCAGGGTCTATTTGGTAACATTTTTCTTAGTCATGATAAATTCTATAATTAATCATGAGTGTACCAAACATTTATCTGATGCGGGGAAAATTAACGCGGTTGAGTTTCGTTGTGCGTAGGATTTTTAAATGACGTTTTAACCTAAACGTGTAGTTCCTTAATAACTTTCGCGAAAATGATCTGATGAGTGTCAAACTTTTATTTTGCCATGGAAATGATTTATCACACGAGAATATGAAATAAAAATTAAATTTTGGACAATGAATAGTGAAAATGAATAGTAAAAATGAATAGTGAAATTTTTGGGAATAGAAATTAACCTGAAAATGTGAATTGTTACATGATGAATGAATTTGTTGCAGAGCATTCTCATGAACCGACTGCTGATTCTGATCTTGTTAAGCATCTTAAATCCATTATTAAAGCAATTCAGTAAGCTCATTAACTTGTCTCTGTTAGTGTTTGGTATGCTCATGGTAAGTTTTCCCGTCCAGGTATACAACATTTCGATAATAAAAATGAGGAGAAATTATGGCAGGAGTTTTGCGAGTTTGATAGGGCGATTGTATGTATATAATATTTTATCTCTTTTTGTTTTGGTGTTTATTCACGTATGAATATATTTCATGTGTTCAATTGGCAGCGTGAAGCTGAAGTTACAAATCCTGAGTTTGTTAATGAAAAGAAAAGGTCAATTGAAGCTGATCATCCGATTGTTAGTGTGGTTGGAAACTTTGCTGTTGCTGCCTTTAACAAGGCTTGCAACAAGGTATGGTGCCTTCATCAATGTCTTTAACTTTCGCTTTGTTTTAATATTTATTAATTATAAACAAAAATGTTTGATGTTAGCATGTTAAAAATGTTGAACACGAGAACCTCCATGATTTTGAATTTATGGTGTCAAATAAGTAAAAGCATACCACTTTTATCACTTCTACCTGATCATAGAGGGCATCGAAGAAGGAAGTATTGGCACCTACTTGGCTGAAGTTGTTTGCAATAGCTTTGATGGTGTGAGCGTGTTGTGCAAGTTTGTTCTTACTGATTATGAACCATCAGGTATGTGGTTATTTCTTGATTTGGTTATGACTGATTGAACCCATAACTAGCCAACATTGAACCGAACTCTTAAATTTGGGTCATTTTTGGTTATTTCTCACATGTCCAAAAGTTCTCTAGTAGTTGAGTTAAGTTTACCATTTCTCTTTTTAGCTCACTGATAACATATAGTATCTAGTAAAGATCTAGTTTTAAGTTTCGATTTGTTGTTGTTCTTGCTTGATTTTAGTGCTAATTAGGATAGTGCAAGTTTATTCTACCTGATCTTGGACTTTCATTGGTCAAAGAACCAAAAAAACTTACCTCTTTTCAAAACTGACCCAACAAAAAACTACCCAAACAACAATTTTGGTTTTTGAATTTTCATGTTCACAATTTTTCACCAAATCTCACAAAATTTTTGAACAAGGTACTCTGATAGTTTCTTTACTTAGCAATATTTTTATTTTAATTTTTAGAATTTTTTTATATGGCTTAACCCACTTATTAGGCCTGCAAAAACAGCTTTTCACAGAAAAAGGTAAAAAAATACCACTTTGATATTGATTTCTCATTTTCAATTCACAAGTCCATTAATCCTGAAACTTGGCATGTTAAAACTTTGGTTGGTTGGCTAGTTACTGCTAATTTTTAGAATTTTTAGTTTGAGCTTATTGACAGCTTTTTGATAAGCCAAAAACACCTCATCAGGCCTGCACTCCATTAGTAGCTTAAGCATCTTATTTGTTGAAGCTTTTTTAGGCTCCATACAAGCTTCAATCTTGCTATAATTTGCTTTAACATGTTCTCTGGCAGCTAGTTTCTAGGTGTGAGAGCTTTTTGGTTCATTTTACTTATTGCTTATAGCTTAATTCTCATCCCCAAACCAAACCTTGAGGTCTGTGGGACTGTTTGTTTGTTTGAGCTTATGTTCTGTTTTTAAATGCTTAGTTGGATGTTTGCTGTTTATTCTAGCTTAGTGTAACTTTAGCCCTTGTTAGTTGATTGAGTCAAGTTGTAGCTTATTTGAGCTCATGAGCTTATGAACAGTCAAGCTTTAGTTTGGTTTTCCAAAATTATAACAACTGTTGAGTTAACAAGCTTGTTTAAAAAGCTTCTCAGAAAAAGTTCTTTAACAAAAGATGTTTAAATTTGTTAGTTAAATGCTTTGCAAAAAGAAAAATTGAAAAAGATAAATAATCTGCAAAAAGGAACGAGTACAGTTCCACAACACTGGTACACCACATGTCCCGGGCGTCATAGTGATGAGTGTTGAAGATGGCTATGAGCCTATGATGGTGTTCCAGGGTTGACTCAGCTTGACCCAGTGTAAGGATTTTTTTTATATTACTATACCTTCACGAGTTCAAGATACCATCAAATCATATAATTAAGATTTTTTATATGTATATAACAGCTATTCGTATGTTGTGGTTGTTATCAATGCTTCCCCTAATGATGTCCCATTCACAAGCCCAGTATTACGAGTGAAAGTTCTTCAATTGCATCCAGTGCAGGTATTTTTGTTAGAAATAAAATACCATGCTTGGTTTCATTTGTATTGTTAATGTATTTATTTGCAACTGCTTGTATGCGCAGATGATGTCAAATGATAATTTAGTGAAGAACTCAACATATGATTCGTCATCAGGAACGTTCATGGTTCCTTCAAAAACCACTGCTGTGTTTGTTGAGCCCCGAAACATTCAAGAGTAGCTATTGTTTACTACTATTTGTCCCTGAAAAGAGTTGACTTTTGAGGTCAATCCAATTTTTTTTAACAACACTGATTTATATATTACTACTCATCCAACTTCAACAAGAATGTATCTATCTCTTGTGTATGTTATAAACATGGATTCAGTTGTAAAATTTCCTTGATAATAAGTAAAATCCATGTCAAATTTTTCGGTGATCATATCCACCATAAACCATTATAAATGGCCACCACAAACCAGCTTACGTTACATGTTTTTTTCGCACTAGCCGTTTTCATTCACGCGAAAATAATCCTAGACTCATCTGACCACCATGCTCTCGACTCAACTCGGGCAACAACTTATTGGGCCCGTTGCCCGAGCTGAATAGGTTGGAATCCGTGAATACTAAACGCTTGCCTAAACATCATTATCTTTGCATAGATTTACACTTCACATTTCCTATCACACGTAGGTGTGCTTAATCAAAAATGCAAATGACCTAAAAAGATAAAGAGTTCTCTTCTCTACACAATGCTAAGATCTAAAAATACGAATGTCGTGAGCAATACGTGACTCTAGTTATGATGAAAAAACGTGTAGATATACATATATTCTAAGTTAAATAAGCAAAGAAAATAACGTTTGGAAGTTGAGTCATTGGTAATTTTCCACTTAACTGACATCCTGTGAAGTCTGAAAATTTCCCATTTAAAGGATTGGAGCCAAAGCCAATGAATATCAAGGATTGACATCCCCTAAAATTAGTAATTATTATTATAAGAATGTAATTGTAATATCATCATATTAGATGAAAAAAACGTGAGCAATACGTGACTCTAGTTATGATGAAAAAACGTGTAGATATACATATATTCTAAGTTAAATAAGCAAAGAAAATAACATTTGGAAGTTGAGTCATTGGTAATTTTCCACTTAACTGACATCCTGTGAAGTTAGAAAATTTCCCATTTAAAGGATTGGAGCCAAAGCCAATGAATATCAAGGATTGACATCCCCTAAAATTAGTAATTATTATTATAAGAATGTAATTGTAATATCATCATATTAGATTATAGTTGTGATCCGTCTACCTACTACTAGTAGTTTGCTACATCATGTTGTTAAGCATTTGTCTACAAGTCAATTTACATAACTACTTACGACATAATATGTCAATAGTTTAACAGCGAAGAACAGGAGATATTGCATACTGGTTCAGATACTAATTTTGTACAGAGACTAAATCAAACGAGACAAAATAGAGAAGGTAAGAAACATGGGGCTAATAAGAATCAAGAAATTTTATACATATTGCATCAACACCTTACAATCTTTGTAGCTTATCCACTAAACAATAACTTATTATCATCACTTCATTACTAATCCTTTCAATGCACCCCACAGTTTCTGCTTCTGGACCCATTTTTTCGTACAAACATTTTACTATTATTTCATGTGGAAATGGAAGAGGGTGGTTTGTGTTACTATATGGCTAAGGAGATTTTGATTTCACAACTGTAGCTGCATCCTTCAATAGCATCCACCGAACACCATTCACAAGTTCTTCCTTTACCATGAACAAAACGGCTGCAGCCAGAACACTTTGTACAATCTTTGTGCTCATCCCTTTGTAAAAACCATGGAGCCCTTCGTAGCGTATCATCTTTAGAATTGCATCTAGTGTCCCTGAACAAAAACAGGGTTTGTTTGAATACGCAATCTTTTGGATCGTGAAAAGGACAGGAGAATAGCAACATCCCAGATTTCGTGGGAGGTAAGTAACGGTTTCATATTTCATAATCACATTTACCTTCGTACTGATGTTTTTTTTCTAACCCCACAGCTTGTCTTGCCTGAAGTCTTGACTGCAAAATATAGACAGTTTAATGCTTTTTTAAATACTGGGGTGGTGTAACAGAAAAATAAACCTGGCAACAATTTTGATTGAGATGAACATTTCAACCCATTTACTTATGAATGGGTCATTTTGGGTTATGTTTCATCTCCAACGAGTCATTAAGTCAAACATTTTAATTGAAAGATAGCTTAAAGAGAAACGGGTTAACTGGGTCGAAACTCCTACTGGTCAAACAGGAAGAAAGTCATCTAAAGTGAATTTTTTATTCATAAAACATCCTAAATCACTTTACTAAAAAATAAATGTTATTGATGCAATAATATAAATTTTGCTAAATTTTTTTGCTAAAAAGTATTCCAGGCAACCCAACCCGACCAGTTTCAGTAAGTACCAAAAAATTGCCTGTTGCCAAACCCGCCATTTTTCCACCCCTAGTTCGACTATTTACATCTAATAAGATTTACGAGGAGTTAGATTTTTGAAGATGGAATCAGTCAGTCTTGAGACCTAATGTGTCTATTACAGATATTAGTGGGTCTAAATCAAGTCACTGATTTCAGAAATTGATGTATGTTTGAGTATAATTATTATTTTGCTGCTCTACTAAAAAGCTCAAATGACAAGTACTTACCTTTACAACTAAAAGAGGATAAGTTACCACTACAGCCACAAGTTTTGCCAATGGCCCAAGCAAAAATATCTGAAAAATTATGTGGAGAAATCAGATATTGCCTACAGACAATCCCATTAAATGATAAATAAGTCATAATTATCTGAAAATTCTGCAGTGATTATACTAACAGTTACTTGCCTCTAAAGCAGTTAAACCTTTGTTACTCTTGCTTAAGGCACGATGCTGCTTCAACTTCTTTAGTAGGGTCTCATACAGCATAAACTGTATTGAAGGATTGCTGACCTGGCAGAAACAATGTGGACAAGAAGTCAAGAAGTGATATTGATACAGCATGGGCCAAAGCTAAATAACAAGTACCATAACCAATGTCGGGAAGACGCCTTTCCAGAATCCCAAGATTCCAGCTTCACCAAAGACTTCTTGAACCTACAGAAAACAAATTGTACAACTTACAATCTTAATAGCCAACACTATGGTATTTTATAACAATCAATATTAATACTCAGACGACTATGATCATCTAGTAAAATTTATACAATAACCTTTGATTTCTAATGTCATTTCCTGATATATACATGTCTTCTCTTCCTTTTGCAAAATTATATTGAAGGTTCAACCACTCAAAAACACGATTACCTAAGGGTAAAAGTTAAGACTTGGCTGGTCAAGTTATAAAATGGAATACTCATGGTGTTTTTGTTGAGCTAACGACTAACAATGGAATACTCATTGACTTGCTATTAGGTATATCTTATTGTAGAATGGACGCCACACTATCATATTTATATATTACGGACTACATTCTTATCACACTACGGTCAACATTTGTAATCGATAATATAGGGGGCAGTTTCATTGTTCAATAAGAATGCATAACAATGAATCAACACTGAAACTTGAATGGTTAAAACGTATCAAAGAACCTTCACCATCGTTCCACTTATGTCATCATTTTTTAAGGTTTAATTGCTCAACTTTCGATGTTGTGAATTTTTTTATTTTTTATTTTTTTATTTTTTTAATGACCCGTAACATGTATTACCACATTATCTATGTATAGGGAACTTAAGTCTAACACACGCGGAATCAATTTATCTAACATCCTAACCTAATCGGTAATAGTTATTATAATTTGTGGGTCAGTATTTCAAACAAATTCAAGGCATTGAACCTAGACTAAAACTTCAAAGTTTAAGAAAATATTGAAAGTGCGTAAAATCGATGAAACATTTGCGTAAAAAACATAAGGGATTGAAGGGATACCATAGAAGTAGTAATAGCATTGAGCTGAGATGGTCTATTAAGTATAGCAGCTCTTGAAAAAGCTCTTCCTTCCACCAAAACCTGCATCATTACATAAATTCAAACATCGCAAACTTTTAAGGGTTGTGTTTGGATCAGCTTATATTTCAGACTTACGGGCTTATTTGATATTGGAAAAACTCATAAGCTCATTTTTAGGCTTATGACCTTATCGACTTGAACTTATAAGTCCATATAAGCCAAAGAAAATTAGCTTACGAGCTTTTCCAATTTCGAATAAGCTTGTAAGCTTGAAAAACAAGCTGATCGAAACACCCCTAAATCATACACATAAAAACATCACAAACTTAGTGGGTATCTGGATTAGCTTATTTTTCGAGCTTGCGAGCTTATTTGATATTGTAAGTGCTCAAAAGCTTATTTTTTTCAGCTTATGACCTTATCGACTTGAGCTTCTCAAGTCCATGAACTCAACTCCATAAGCTGAAAAAAATGGTTTTGAGGGAGTGGATTATTAATGGGTATTTATAGGGAGTGTAAATTGTTTGATGATGTGCTTACTTTTTATGCAGAGATACGGTGGTGGTGGTGGTGGTGGTGATAGGTTGAAGAAGATATTATTGTGTGGTATAATATAGTGTCGTTTGAAGTTATAGAGGAGGATAAATTTGTGTTATACATTTTAAGTATCATTAGAACTAAATTATTAGTTAATCTTTGTACGTATGGTTGTTAAAAGTGGTGAAAATACAAAAAAAGAAGTTGCCCTATACAAGTCGCCCAATAAAACGCTAGTTGCCCATGTAATAAACCTTAAAATACCTTACACATACCTTACACAATACTTACACATACCTTATAAATACATTCAAATTTTTGTACTTTAATAATTAAATATTGGACACGTGTCAAACTCTTATTGAGTTGCTCAATTTTTTAGTTGCCCGATCTAATTTTAGAAAGTGAAATTTTAAAGTCTACAAAGTGACTAGTCAAAAAGTAAACGATCTATTTTCGTAATTATCCCTTTTAATATTGAATATCTAGGCTATGCTTAGAACAGGCCTTCACAATTCCTAGTTTGTACAACAAGAAGATCATGGAGAAGTTAAGTAGCGTTGGCAAGTTGACACTAGTTGACATGTCAACCAAAACCAACATGATTTGTGCACACCAAACCCTGCATGACAAAAATGCAACGTATTTGATAATCACATCTGTCACAAAAGAGCATGGACCTATAAGTTCAACAAGATTAGTTACTTAAGCAAACATGGTATGTCTAATGCTTTGATTCATATAAACCAAGAAGCAAATACAAGCAAGGAATAACTTAATAAAAACTAGCCGTTTTGTGACCTAAATTGTAAGGATTACAAGAAGGCGATCCAAAAACTGAAGCAAATCAACCACAATAAAGTCATGTACTTAAAGGAAAACATGAAAACACAGCCTTCAACTTAATTCACATACTGGGATACAATAATCAGCAAAACAGAGCTAATCAAAACTAGGCATGTGTCGTTTAGCATAATACGGATCATAAGATATGCTGGTCTAATTGAATATCTTCCTCACCCCCTTAATCTTTCGACAAGATAGAGGATGGAATTCCTGCAGATGTCGTAGTCGACAAGGGTACAGTTGTCCTTGAGTTGCCTACCATAAAAGATCAGGCATTGCTGGTCTGGGGGAATACATTCCTTATCGTAGATCTTGGCTTTCACGTTGCGGATGGTGTCTGAGAGTTCGACTTCAAGAGGGATTGTCTTTCCAGTTACGGTCTTTACAATGATCTCCACCAATGCCCTTGATTTACGACTAAGTGTGAGGGTGGACCCGCTCTTGATACGGTATTCGCAAAATCTACCAATATCGTCGAGAATCATTCCATTGAAGATCAGCACCTGCTCATCATGGGGAATACGACAATGATATATGAGCCTATGTTTCATGCTAGCAATAGTATCTGAGGGTCTGAGACTCACAGCGATGATCTCTCCATTGAGGGTCTCGACAAATATATTCATCGATCCAATTGATTTACGCATGAGTGTGGATCCATTCTTGATGTCAAAGTCAAAAAGGGTA
The DNA here is from genome assembly GCA_030686995.1 of Artemisia argyi. Taxonomy (NCBI): domain Eukaryota; kingdom Viridiplantae; phylum Streptophyta; class Magnoliopsida; order Asterales; family Asteraceae; genus Artemisia; species Artemisia argyi. Next base: position 106,159,024 of record CM060692.1, on the reverse strand, counting down.
CCGCTATCCTCGAGAACCGTTTTGTTGTAGATCAGCACCTCCAAGTTATGGCAAAACTGAGGAATACTGGCTTTCACTTTGCTGATGGTGTCTGACGGTTTGACTTTCAGAGTTATTGTGTTTCCGCTGCAGGTCTTGACAAATATCTGCATCAACCTCCTTGATTTAATCACAAGTTTTAGGATAGATTTCTTGTTGATGTGGTAGTCAGAAAAAGGGTACTATTGTCCTCAAGAGCCATTTCATTGAAGATTAGCACCTGTCTGTTGGTAGGGATACTTTCCATATCCTTGATCTTTGCTTTCAAGTAGCCAATTGTGTCCGAGGGTTTGACTTCAAAAGTCATTTTCTTTTTGGTGAGGGTCATGACATATATCTTCATCAATCCCCATGATTTAAGCACAAGTGTGAGGGTGGATTCCTTTTTTATGTGAAAGTCTGAAAGGATACCACTGTCCTCAAGAACCATTTCGTTGAATATCAGTGCCTGCTGTTCAGGAGGAATACCTTCCATATCCTGGATCATGTCTTTCGCATGGCCAATGGTGTCTGTAGGTTTGACTTTTAAAAGGATGGACTTTGTTGTGCATGTCTTTATGAATATTGGGATCAATCCCATTGATTTAAGCAGAAGTGTGATAGTGGATTCGTTGTTGATGTTGAAGTCAGCAATGGTATCACTGTCCTCAAGAACAATTCCATCAAGGATCAACACCTGCTGGTCATGGGGAATAGATTCTTTTTTCTGGATCTTAGATTTCACATTGCCGATGTTCTCCGAGGTTTTAACTTCCAGAGAGAACTTCTTTCCGGTGAAGGTCTGAACAAATATTTGCATCAGTCCCTTGATTTAGGGATAAGTGTGAGTGTCGAGTTGTTCTTGATGTGGAAGTCGGCAAGGGTAGCAATGTCCTGGAGAACCATGTTATTGAATATCACCATTTGCTCGTCTGGAGAAATGCCTTCTTTATTTTGGATCATGACTTTCACATTACCAATAGTGTCTGAGCATGCGACGTCAAGAGCGATGGTCTTTCCAGTGGGGGCCTTGACAAATATTGCTGATGAAGTAAAAAGAAACATAATTAAACTTTGAACAGATTTAACCACTAATAAACAAGAAACAACGAACCAAGCACGAATCAACTACTCAGAAACTTTTGATCATTCAGAATCCAACATATGAAAAACATAAGAGAAACACAAGTTTCGTTAATACTCCGTATCTTAATATTTGCTTCACTGCTGTTCGTTTTTGTAACTGAATTTGGATTTATGGGATCTAATATCATTAAAGTAGATACTGATACAGTATGGAATGTTTGTGATATGTTTACATATTTGAATTGTGGTTGATGAACTTTATGGTACTATTCTTGCTCATTGTACTATCCTTTTGTTCATTTTGGTCATTATGTTAGTGTATCCGCTTTCTCATCCACATCAGCTCTCAACGTTCAAAGGAGAGAGATGGAATCAATTACCACCAGTACCAATGCACATGACAGCTGGACTTGGGTAATTAATAGGAAAACACATGAACCGTCGCAGAAACAACAGACAACCTCCGGCATAAACAAACAAGAAACCTCCATTAAATCCAACCCCAACAGCTCAATCATCACCTTTTACTTCACTAGCTTTCCCCCACAAACTGGGATAACAAACCATGCTGGAAGTTTTTAAACGCTATCTATGAACATTCTCTTAGTCTGTATATTGCCAGAAAAGAGAAACAAGATGGGGAAATGTTTAGGCATAACAGTGCGTTTGATCGAAAACTAAACACGATATGTATAGGCACCCAAAGGATTAGATGCAACTTGGCACGTCACCAAAGATAACCCGAATGGCGGTCCTCATCAACTCCACCTATCCGAACCCCATTAGGTAGTACTAATCAATCTAAACCTTCCTTTAACGCAATCCTCACTAGAACCAAAAACAACACATCTCACACCCTAAACATTCAACTCAACTACCCTACAACCCTCACTCACCTCTCGACACACTCCATTTTTACAAAATTGAAATCCCGTGGTGGTGCTACTAAAGCGCACAACTTAAATTTGAAGAGTTTAGTATCAAATACATGGGGCCAACGACGGCCTACACGTCCTCATTAAGTTCAATAACCATGCAATGGTGGAAAATACTCTTACAAACAAAGATCTCATCTCTTACTTAACTCCATGATGCCTTAACCAGCTGCCTTAGGGCAGTTGGCCACCAACTACCGCAAAAGCGCGCAGTTGACCAAGTCAAAGCTTAAAAGCGAGGGTTCGATTCCGGACTCCAACTTAGTCAGCCAGTGTTGCCCAGGTAATTTACCGGGATATGCCTTCCTTGTTGGGTGGGGGGCTCGGTACCAAAATGGTACACGGACTTGAGATGGTTCCGCCAAATACCATTTTTTATTTTTTCTCCATGATGCCTTGGAAACCCGCATTACCAAACGACTAGTTTTGTTTACCTCCTCAGCTTTGGCACCCCGAATCCTTCCACATTTTTGTTGCGGAAATTTTGACAAAGTTCTAATACCAGAGTGTATACTTATGGCAGGGTCTACAGTCTTGTGTAAAAATCGACATTTAAAAAAATAATAATAAATAATAATAATTAAACTTAGGGTTTCTTTTTTTATATGAAACCAAAACCATGCAAGGAGCAAAATACCTAAAAATTAAAATATAGATGATAAATTACAAATGGATACAAAGGTTTAATTAGAAAATGGTCCTTACTGTATGTGTCGTCATTGAGTGAATCATCTTCATCGTCACTAGAACCAGACTCGCTTTTCTCGACAGAATCTTCATCGTCGCTTGACCCATTGTCTAAAAGATAGTCATAAAAACTTCTTTTGCCCTTATTATCCGCCATTTTTCTTGGGTCTTCCCAATAATCTTCGGTAGAATGACTGACCTAAGAAAGGTTTTGTACCGGAGGTTTTGGGGGTGTTTGGCTATGACTATAAAGTAGGCTTCTTTGTGTGCTTACCTTGTAGTAATTAATATCATGACTTCTCACATATCTTATTTGGCTAAAAGGTTTTTATACTTGGTAAATTTATTACTCTAAAACTACATTGGATATAAGTGAATTTAATATTTTAGTCCGTTACATAAACGGTAAAACTAACATAACAGACGCTACTACTTGTTAATGTTAAATTTAGTATTTACTTATGTTTTTTAGTAATTGAAGGAATGGTTATTACACGTTCAGGTGTGTTTTGAACAATTTACTGGTGAACTAGTACTGTTGTTATGTCGTCGCTTAAATTATGTTTGTTTTTTGTTATTTAGATAACAAAAGAATTGGATGATAGAGGTTTATTTCCACCCGTTTCTTTCTTCCATCTTTCACATGGACCCCAATAACTTAACATGTGTTTACCTTAAAGTTTCTTTTCATCTATATTTCCACCTCCATCTTCCGGCTGACTCTAATAACTTGATAGGTGTTTACCCCTCCATCTTCCACCTAGACTCCAATAGCTTGATATGTGTCTACCTTAAAAAGTCCCTGCATCTTGCAAGGGTTAGAGAAGTCGCCTATCCAACTAGCGGAACAGCCCTGGCATTTCTTCAATGCATCTCCTTTCGGATTCTTCTATGTCAACCTAGCATTTCGAAACGAACAACTCCAGCCAAACTAGCAATTGGACAGATCTCAGCTTACTAAGTAAATCGGCTACATTCTCCCGGAAATAAAAAGGGATGCCGAACGTAGAACCCGCTATTGAAGAAGACAACTCCCATCTAGGTCGATGGAAGTCAATCGATCTCGAAAACAGAGAAGAAAGCATTTCATTCAGCTTCTGTATCAACCCAACCTTGCAGTTAAGTTTCAAAACGAAACAATTTCCAATTATAGTTTGTTATCAGAGATCGTATTATCCGAGGCAGCATCACCTCAAGGACTCAAAATACTTAACAGTCAGAAAGAAAATAAGCCACCGAATACTCCAAAAGTTATATTTTATTAAAATTTCTTAACACAAATTTAAAGCACACATGTTTCTTTAGAAATAGGTTTTCATTTACTTTATTATCCGGTTAAACTTGGATCACTATTGTGAGTATCGTTGGGACTCCTTTTTAACATTAAATTCATATTCTCTTTCTAAAGACCTATCTCAGTCATCCTCTTTATCAACTCTAACCAACCGTTTATTTTTAAAAGAAAACAATTTTGCAGTCAAACTTTGTTATGCAGTATATAAAAAAACCTGTGTGTTTTGAATTTTAAGCAAGAAGTCTTTATAGACTATATTTTGTGTAGCATTTGGTGAGTTATTTTTTTTCCAATTGATATAAGACACTAACAGATACGAACGCTCCGCCGCAATACAAGATGGAACGTGCTCTTTTTGATATAATGTTTTGTGGATGCAACTTTATTTAGGTTAGCCGCATAATAGGGGTGTAGTATACATTTTTGGCAAACAAAAAAAGTAGAAAAAGAAGAAAAGAAATATAAACGTACCAAACCGTGCTCGAAATGTCGTTGTGAGATTATTAACCAGCCTATATAGTTTTAGGGAATATTAGAGGTGGTAATTGGTATCCAATATAAAATTAATACTATAACTTTTCAAGTAAAATTGCTATTTCAGATATAAAGCTACTTTTGAAAAGATTTTTGTACTATTCAAGAGAAGACTTTGACTAAAGTATTTCACCTTTTTTACTTAATTCTGCAGCTATAAAAACGTTCTGGCGAATATTTTTTCCCCTTTGAGTTTTCATCTTTCCCTTCTTTGTTATTAGTTCCAAGATGGTTCTTTGAGTATTTATAAGGTGGTCCTTAAGAAAACACAATATTACTTATAAAAGAAAAAAAAAAATCAAGATGGTTGCCAAGTACCATCAAGGCCGGATATGAGCGTGTATGGTCTAGTCCACTGCACAGGGCCCATAGTCCATTAGGGGCCTTAAAGTTTTATGATATGTGACCCAAAAGTCTAGTCCAGTTCAGTTTCAATCTCATTTTGAGGAACACGCGAAACAAATTACATCAGATAAGAATTCCCATAAACATCATTGGAAAAAGATGACCATTTAATTTATGTCCACCTAGATAATTAAATCGTAATCAATATCATCAAGTACCACTCTTTGAAATTACTTTTTGTTCTTCTCTTTTGAACCTTTTATTTGTTCAACTTTTTTCCTTTCAGTCTTTACTTATTTTTGTTATAGTTTCATCTTCATAGTTAAATGTTACGACTTGATTATATAATTTGATTTGTATTAAATAACATTGCTAGGTTTGGAAATTGATAGTATGAATTAAATCATTAAAAAACTAAGTAATGGCTTTGATAACAACTAAAACCGATTCGAAGTTAATTATACAGTAAAACCTCTATAAATTAATGATGTTGGGAACGAGATATTTTATTAATTTAGCGAGATATTATTATATCAATAAATTAATAATTTATTAATTTAAAGAAATTTTACCTATGGCCTATTTCCAAATCCAATATACTAGTTACAATATATACTATTTAGAGATGTAAAATAAAGTAGAAAAACAAGTTCCAATTAACATTTTATGAATTCACATTCACAAATTAATTGAATTTGTCAAGTTCATTTTTTTGAATAAGTAATAAATTAGTTTCGTTGGGACAAGTTACAATTATGTGTGGCCTTAATCAAATTAATTGAGGTTGTACAAGTTCTAATAACGTTTTATCAAAATGATTTTACGGTTGCGTGTGGCCTTTCAACTTCATAAAGTTTATATCATGAATCACTATCTCATAGTAGAGGTCAAGTTCCCGCCTAAGAGAAAACTTATCCACATCCGTAAAATCATCTTGATAAAACGTAGTTAAAGTAATTATCTTTGATACATCAAACATTGTAAATGAATCACATGGATTCAAAGATGACATATTAATAAGCAACTCAGTGCTTATCTCAACAAATCGATCTCCAAACTCTTGTGTTTGCATATATATAAAACTGTGTTAAATACATCAATCTCAAAATAATGTCGATTCTTTATGCCAGTTACTCGGTTTCTTTTAGTAACACAAATTTCGTCCATATTCAATACTACAATATCATGTTTTTCACAGAAAGAATTTTCTGTCTTCAAAAACATCAAACCCACTTGTTCTAAGTCTTACCAATGCTTGTTTTGTTCCTATTCAGATGATGATACCCACTGTGGAAGTTTAAACGTATGGATGGGGAAATTGAGAGGAACAGTTCCTTCGAGACTTTTGTTTGGTAAATTCTAATATTCTATGGTTTATTATTAGATTAGATTAATTAATTTGGGCTTACTAGGCTAGTGGGCTATTTATTTCTCTACAATTATATGTTAGTCTAAATAAAAGGTGCTCGACTAACTAAAGTTGCAAGATAAAAAAAGAAATAATTAAAAAAAAAATCAGGTGTTGCACATACGAACAAATGACAGTTTTCGGAAAAAATTTACACTTCGTGACCGAAAAAAAGGTGTAGCCCGTGCCACACCCGATACCAATGTAGGTCCGTCCATTGCCCTGAGTACCATATTAGTTGCTCTTAGGTCCGCTTGTGCAATCAACTACAGCCACAACAAACAAGTCAACAAACACAGTCAACACAACATAATCCCATCTCCTTTGCCCAAACATGGTATGTCTAATGCTTTGATTCATATAAACCAAGAAGCAAATGCAAGCAAGGAAAGATATTTGATTTGTATAGATATATGGTAGCCCCAAGCACACTAGTGTGGACTCAAACGAGATCGAATAACTTAATAAAAACTAGCCTTTTTGTAAACTAAATTGTAAGTAAACAAGAAGGCGATCCAAAAACTGAAGCAAATCAACCACAATTAAGTCATGTACTTAAGAGGGCAGGGAGTCATAACGTTGATGCCGTGTTATTCCTACATGGCATGTGCATCAACAGCGTTATGCCGTTATTACCATTTCCACTACTTGTTGCGTTGCAAATTGCGTTGTTATAGCAACGCACGTTATCATCATCATCATCTGTGTTTCAAAAATGGCCCTTGCCTCTAAAATGTTACAGTTTAGGTGGGTAACAGCTATAATAATAATAATAATAATAATAATAATAATAAAAATAATAATAATAATAAAGGGTTAAATATGTAACTTTACAATTACAGCTTTTAATTCTTAATAATTGTAACACCCCAACCCGATAAGGGTAGAAGTATTACATTACAATGACATATCAGAACAAACACAAGCATATGATTCATACATACAACGAAATTCAGGGTTACAAATGAAAATCTGAAACTACAAGGTTACAAAACAATAAATACTATGTCTAATAAAGTGAACTTCATCTAATCGTCTCTAGTCCAAAGCATAGTCTTCTAAGTCCAGTCACACTCTCTTCCCATAACCCAGCTTCCTACTAAAACCTGCCGCAGGAAAAGGAAATGCGGCTGAGCTTAAAAAGCCCAGTGAACAGATACATATACAAAGCAATGATAATGAAACATAACTGAAATATAGTGCATTGGGGAAATAGAATAAGGAATAGATAAAAGAGTAATAGAATAGAAAGAAGAAAGGATAGTCATCTACCACGAGCCCAGAAACATATTATATCATATAAGCCGTCAATACCATAATTCTTCATAATCATATAGAGGGGAGTCCTCTCAGATAATCAGATAATATGAGGGGTGTCCTCATTCTTCAAATAGGTGGAGTAGCGAACTCCCAGAAATTTGTGAAAGGCATGTATAGCACACAGTACCAGTCACCAGACATATATCATAATCATAATCATAGTTAAATCCACTAAACAGAACAGATCTAGGATTGCAATCCATACGCCCCTTACTCAAAGTCAATCTCAAAGTCATATACTCAAAGTCATAATGGCCATAATAGTAATCATAAAAAGGGACGGCGTGAGAAATCACTCACCCACACATGAGTCATGCCAGCGGTGCATCACAGACATGCCTATGGTACCTCCATAGGTAGGGAAACAGAAATGGCTCGGGTATCAAACTAAGAGTCAGGTCTCAAAGTCATGCAAAAGGTCATATAGCAAAGGTGTATCTCAGAATCATATCAAAGGTTCATAATAGCAGTTCATAACAAAGGGTTCATATCAGAAATAGTATTCAAGGTCCAATCAGAGTTTATCAGGTCAAGGTTCATATTTAAAAATCAATTCATGGTTCAGTTCACAAGTCCGTTTCAAAAGTTTCTATTAAAAGTCCAATTTAAAGAATCTTTTAAAACAGTTTTCATAAAAATGGTCTTTCAAAATATAGTGTTCATGAAAGTTAAATAACCTTTCTTTTAAAAAGAAATTTAGCATCAATTATAAACATCTTTTCAAATCGGTTCTTCTCAAAACATTTCCATGGTATCATTAAGAAGGTTTTCATAGCAAAGGTTCATAACGGAGGTCATATCAAGTGGAATCAACAGAGAAAGTTCAAGTAAAGGGGATCATAGCAATGGCATCAATTCGGGAACTAACGGATCAGAATATGAAAGAGATCATGAGAAACCTTTGAGAAAGGTCAGAATATCTGTACCTCAATCGCCATCGAAATCATAACATACGTAAGCATATGGAAACACTCCTTCTTCAACGAATCTACACGAATTAATGATCGGCTTATTATTAATAATTTATTCAATTCAGATTTCTCATTTTAGTCGGCTCTCCAGTTTTAGTAACTTTCCATTTAAAGTGACTTTCCACTTTTAGCAGGTTTCCATAAATAGTAAGTTTCCACTTTTAGAAAGTTGAGTCATTATTAATGGAATCAAAGTATCTTTTAACATATTTACACATTTGGTCCTTAGGGTTTCATAACTTTACCTTTTACACCCTTATATTTCCAAAATTACACTTTAAACCTTTTAGTATTCAAAGTTACACTTTAAACCCTTAACTTATCCATTTTACATAATGATCCCTTATTTTATCATGTTATACGAATATACCTTCAAGTATTCACAATTTACATTTTAAGTCCTTCAAGTTATCAAAGTTACATATTTAACCCTTTAATTTACAATTACAGCTTTTAATTCTTAATAATTACAAAAAAAAATAAAAAAAAAAAAATAATAATAATAATAATAATAATAATAATAATAATAATAATAATAATAATAAATAAATAAATAAATAAATAAATAAATAATGTAAAATTAACCGTTGGTGCGTAAATGGTTTAAAAAAAATTCAATCCTCTCTTATAAATACTATATACCGAGCAGTGTTATGAAAAAAAAAAAAAAAAAAAAAAAAAAAAAAAAACCAAAATTATTATTATTTATTATTTATTTCGTAATTTCTTTTAAGTGTTTTATTTATTTATTTATTTATTTATTTTTATTGTAATGTTTTTATTTCGTTATGTAATGTTTAGTTTTATTAATGAAATGTTTGAATGTTTAATAAATGAATTTGTTAAGGGTAGAATTTGTAAATTTGTAAACAGTGGTGTTATTGGGTGTTTTGATTTCCTGGTGATTTTGGTGTTATGTTATTTAGGGATGAGCAAAAGAACCAAAGAACCGGAACCGGACCGAGAACCGGACCGGAACCACGAAGAACCGAACCGGAACCAGAACTAGAACCAATGGTTCCAGTTCCGATTCTTGATTTTGAGATTTTTCGGTTCTTGGGTCAGTTCGGATCGGTTCCACCGGTTCTCGGTTCTGGAACCAAATATCCAATAATTATAAAAATATGTAGTAATTTTTTTACTTCTTAACAAAAATATTAATCAAATCCTACGTATCATAAAAAAAACCCTGCAAGCCATCAAGCCAAACACTCTAAACCCTAATCTTTAATTTACTAATACATCCACAAATCAATAATTAATCTAAACCTAATAACATTCTAAGATCATTCATCATAATCTTTAATTTACTAGACCCTTATAGAACTCGCTTGTCAGTACCGATTTTTGAAGCTTTGATTTGCACCCAAGATTGGGTGAGAAAGTCGAGAACGCAAATTAATTGGGATGATGTTGAAGATCTTATAAAAGACGATGAGATTTTCAAGGATATGGAAGAATAATTAGAGAAACTAACCAGAAGAGACAAAGAGAAACAAACTATGGAACTCTAAACGGTCTTAGTTATTTTGATGGGCAAAGTTTTAAGTTATTTTATTTTGTTTTCCGGATTGTTATGCATTATTCTTTTGTTAAAAATATGAACAAGTGAAAGTAACTTAAATGTAAATGGTTGCAAGTTCTTAAAAAATTTAATTTTTTGTGTTTTTTTATTAGCTTAATAGAAAAGCGGTTCCTATACGGATAGATCTAAAAGAACCGGAACCGGAACCAAAAACTATAGTCGGTTCGGTTCTCGGTTCCTACTTTTCAAAAAACTTGGTTCTCGGATCCACCGGTTCCGGTTCCAGTTCCAACCGGTTCCAGAATCATGCTCCTCCCTAATGTTATTTGGTGTTAAAATGATGTGGCGCTGACGTGGCAGTGGTGTTGGTGTTATTTAGTGTTACGACTCCCTGCCCTCTAAAGGAAAACATGAAAACACAGCCTTCAACTTAATTCACATACTGGGGATACAATAATCAGCAAAGCAGAGCTACATCAAAACTAGGCATGCGTCATTTAGCATTATACGGATCGTAAGATATGCTGGTCTAGTTGAATATCTTCCTCATCCTGCTGTTAGTCTAAGGACAAGATGGAGGATAGATTCCCTGCAGATGTCGTAGTCGGCAAGGGTACAGGTGTCCTTGAGTTGCTTATTATTAAAGATGAGCCTTTGCTGGTTTGGGGGAATAAATTCCTTATCGTGGATCTTGGCTTTCACGCTGCGGATGGTGTCTGAGAGTTTGACTTCAAGAGGGATTGTCTTTCCAGTTAGGGTCTTTACAATTATCTCCACCAATACCGTTGATTTACGCCCAAGTGTGAGGGTCAACCCACTCTTGATATGGTGGTCGAAAAAGTTACCAATATCGTTGAGAATCATTCCATTGAAGATCAGCACCTGCTCATCATGGGGAATACGAGAATGATATGCGAGTCTAGGTTTCACGGTAGCAATATTATCTGAGGGTTTGACTCTCAGATAGATGGTCTTTCCAGTGAGGGTCTTGACAAATATATTAATCAATCCACTTGATTTAGGCATGCCTGTGAGTGTGGATCCCTTCTTTATGTCAAAGTCAAAAAGGGTACCGCCGAGAACCGTGTTGTTGAAGATCAGCACCTCAGAGCTATGGCAAAACTGAGGAATACTGGCTTTGACTTTGCCGATGGTGTCTGAAAGTTTGACATGTATAGTGTCGATCATTCCGTTGCAGTGCTTCACGAATATTGGCACCAATCCCCTAGATCTACGCATAAGTGTGAGGGTGGAATCGTTCTTGATGCGGACGTCGGCAAGGGTAATAAAGTCCTGCTCAAATACCTCTTTATTAAAAATGAGTGCCAGCTCCTCAAGGGGAATACCTATCGTATCTTCGATCTTCAATTTCACATTAAAAATGGCGTCTGAGCCTTTGACTGCCAAAGAGATCGTCTCTCCGCTGAAGGTCTTGACAAATATATCTACACACACAAAAAACAAATAAAAAATAAAAAATAATAATAATAAATAAAATAAAATAAAAAAAGAAAGACAACAACCAGTACCCACTATCAAGATCAATGAATATATCTTCACAAGTAGACTTGTTAGGTCCTAACCCTGTAATTCTTCATGCTATTTTGTACTCATGTTTCTATTTTCTAGTCTTTTAAAGTAGTTTCTCTTTTGACATGAAATTTAGCTGTTTGTTAGATACTATGGAGGAAACTAGATTTTCATATATATACAACAACCAACAAGTTAGTCATTAGTTTGGTATTCCACTATGAATTAACCAAAACCATACTATGTCACGTAAACTTTTTTTGAGTTCAAAAACCACCCAAGTTTCGACATTGTTAAAATCTTAAGACTTGTTTAAAACTGGATGACTGTAATACAACAGTTATGAGGTTACTTTTTAGTGACTTTTTTAATTCATCTTTCACCAAAAGTAATTCAGCGTTCCATTTAAGTTTTAACCAGTTATAAGAAAACTTCACAACAGATGAATATTTTTAACCATTTCTTTTTCCGTCCACCATATTTTATTTATTTTTTATTTTATTTATTATTATTATTAATTTTGCAATTACTAATATACCCATAACTCAATTGATTCTCTTCATCTTTGACTGGGCCATTAGTTCTCCTACATCTTCTCAACCCTTATCACTCATAAAACCTCACAGCAGAAGGAAGAAAGAACCATAAGCTGTTACATTGAGGTATGTGAGAGCACGATACAAATTACTTATCCGTAAGCCAAAAAAAGAAAAAAGACAAGTTCGTTGTGAAGGTGAACTAAAGGGAAATACGCATATCATCCGCCTAATGAACCCCATTAAAAACTAGCCAAAAGTTTTTTATAGATCCAACTTTTACCATATAACCCATCAAGCAATCTTAGCCACTCATTTTTTTTTATCAAAATAAAAAAATAAACTTCCACCTTTTTTTTAAAACTTAAATATTTTGCAAACCGTAAATCGTCAAGCTACAAAAAAAATACCATCGCGACGAGAATTAAATTATCTTTCTATAGACATGCATTGTTATATACTTTCGACGAACTTTTTTTTCGATGAACTTTTTTTTTTCGCTCAGAAAAATCATATATGATTCGTAAGAATCATATATGATTCGATTTTAACGAATCATATATGATTCGTAAGAATCGAATCATATATGATTTTTTACGGATCATATAATCATATATGATCCTTTCTGGGCGGAAATTAAAAAAAAAAAGTTCGTCGAAAGTATATAACAATGCATATCTATAGAAAGATCATTTAATTCTTGTCGCGATGATATTTTTTTGTAGCTTGAAGATTTACCGTTTGCAAGATATGTTGTTTTGAAAAAAAAGTGAAAAATATAAATGTGTGGCTATTATTGGTTGATAGGTTCTATGGCATGTATGAGTTCTTCATGGATCTCAACTCTTAAAAACTATAGGTTGAAAAAGAAGCAATGATGTTTGGCTATATAATGCAAAAGAGCTTAAGTGACATATAACCAAGTTTGCATATTCAAATAAAAAAAACTTGACAAATTGCATCGGATTGTGTTTTTTAGTGTGATTCCAGTTATGTCTTTTATTGGCATATTCACATAAATTGATGTTTCAACACTTCCCTTGTCGTTTTCCTTTAACTTCTCAACACTTCCCTTGTCGTTGTCACATTTTCAAATAGCATCATCTAAACACGTTTTCTAAACTTCCAACTTTTTTAGAGATAATAATCCCTTTCCTTTTCTAAAATAATCATTTTACACAATTAATATTTTTTCTAGAACTAAATGCACCCTTAAGATCCACAGTTCTCTTATAAAATTGAGAAATGAGTTCAACTTTATGAAATGAGAAACCTTCATGTCTGGAGCTCCTATTTAAAGTTGTCAACTAGATCTTTTATTTGTAAAGAGGTGTTAACAAAGTAGTTATGTATCTGAAAGTTAGAAGTATTCTTTGACATATACAGTATAAAGTTATTTTATTAGATATCTAACATCACATGCTGAAATGAAAATAATCTATAGACATCAGTAACAAACTAACAATTTTACAGCCAGCAAGCTTCAATTCATCTACAATGCACACAGTTTCACACTGAAAAATTGTTTAAAAGAGTAAATATATGTCAAATTAAACAGAAACATAGAATTTTATAAAAATTGACGGCGCATTGAAACGGGCAGGAAGATCAAGAGATGAGCTCAGAAAAACAGAGAGCTAATAGTGGCGCAATGAAAGACGGTAGGGACAGAGCTCTGTGTTATTATTCTAGTGTTTGATTACTGCTAATTCGTATCCTTCCCACAAATATATGTTTAGTTAACAGGTATGTGTTATGGGTTTCCAATAAACAATGGAACCAAAATATTGGGTTTCCTCCAAACCGGCCAATAGAAGGTTTAGAAATATGATTTCCCATCATCGCTTCCGGTTTCTCTCCAAACTCCATTTCGGCTGTCTACATAGATTCCCGAGTTTTTAGCACAACTTTTTGCTAATTGCTTATGTTGCTTCTATGATGTTTAGTTTTGTAAGCGCGTATATAGAACTTGATATCATTCAAGTTGATGCATGGAACTTTTCCAAACTCTTGAGAGCTCAAGCTTCGTCTTTTTTATCAAAAATAAAATAAAATAAAAAACGCACTCATCAAAAAAACAAGCTATATTTCTTTTATTATGGAAAAAATAAGATCCTAAAAAATATGCTATTCATAAAATAAAAGCTTAAGCTTTTGATATAAAAAATTATTAAACAACCCTGAAATTTACTCTATACTGTAAATGTCATAGAATACTTCTCATTTCCATATGCATAACTACTTTGCTAAACACCTCTTTACAAACAAAAGCTCTAATTGACAACTAAGGGCCTATTTGGTAAGTAGCAAGGCACTTGATCTCCTCACAAGATCGAGATCAAGTGTTCAAACCTCACAAGGTACACAATTAGTGATGGCCAACGTTCACTTGATACCCCGTTAGGCCGCGTACATGTAAGTCAAAAAGACTACGCCTCCCCGGTTAAGGAAAAACCTCATCCATTTACCCGTTTAATTACACCTACGTTACCAAACACTTACATAACACAAACAACTAATTGCTAGTTCTTCAAAACATAACATTAAGTCATCCATGAAAGTGCCTTGGGGAGGGGATGTTTGGCTAGGGAGGTCTCAAGTTCGAGTCCCACCCGGGACTTTTACCCCTTGAGGCGATAAAGGAGTAGCAGGTGGGTCTCAGGATCATTATACTCCCAATTGGATGTCACTGCTCGACCTGAACAACTAACAACTAACAGGCCGTTAAAAAAAAAAAAAAAAAAAAAAAATCCATGAAAGTCTAAAAGCTAGGTACATTCCATGATAGCATAAAATCCTAACATACTGAAACCATTCAAGCGACAAACCATCCTAAAAGCAGAAAAATAAACCTAAGATCCTTAAAAAAAAAAAAAAAAAAAAAAAAAAAAAAAAAAAAAAAAAAAGGAGGAGTAGGAGGATCCTTACTATATATGTCGTCACTGATCATTTCTTCATCTTCATTGCTGTTAGAGCTTTTATCGTCAGAATCTTCATCTTCACTCGACTTATCATCGTCTTTTTCAGCGCGTTTCCGTTTACCAAATGAAGAATCGTAAGCGGTTTGTTTGCCCTCATCATCCGCCATTTTTGTTTGCCGTTTCTCTATTTTTGACTTTTGGTGAACCAAACTACTACTGTACAATTTTCTTTTCTACTCTTTAATAAGTTTAAAAAATAAATGGGATTAGGTCGTAATTTTTTAAATGTTACGATTTGGTACGCGAACTTTAAAAAAATTATAGAAATGTAATAAACTTTAATAAGTGTTTCAATTTGGTATGCTATATAACGAGTCATACCAATAGATAAGGTGAAGCCAGCTGAAGAAAGGGCGCTAACGAGTAAGAATGAAAGTCTTACACGTGTCATCATTTATAATGTGAAACGTTATCATCACGTACCAAATTAGAACACTTATAAAAGTTCGTTACCACCAAATCACAACATTTATGTTACTCTGGTGACGAAAATATGACAAGAATTCAAAATAAAAATAGATGATAACATAAGTTATCATCTCACATCATTGTGTTTGATAAAGGATAATTATTTTCTAGGATTCAACGATTGTGCAAAGTAAATTTTTGACCTTTAAGACAGAAAACTTCATTTTTAATAGGATTGGATTTGTCATTCAAAAAGGGGTTGCGGCGCAGCTTGTTGCTCTGCCCTTTTATTGTAATTGATATGTAATGTAATATAACATCAATAAATTTCTAAAATTGGTCACCGTTGGATCGTTATATTGTGAAACTTCACTAGATTTTTAACACGTGATGATAAATAGTATATATTTAGTTGTTAAGTTTTTTGTTATACGGACGGCTATGTCACAACACATTTTTTTGCTAGACCATGCTGTTTTTGTGAACATTTTTTTTATGACAAAAAACAAAAAAAAAAAGAAAATTGAACTTTTTTCTTTTTTTTCTTTTTTTTTTCAAGAAAACAAAAAATTGACGCACAAAGTACAAATCCGGAGAGGGGGACCTACTTTTTTGCTAGATCATATTATGGGACCACTTTTAGTCTTTTAGCAAAAAAAACAAAAAAAAAAGTAAAATAAATTATTTTTTCAAAAAGACAAAAATTACGGTCAAGCAAAAATAAGTGTTATCACATAGTCGCCGGTCTAGCAGAAAACTCGGACAAATATTCCTTTTTCGGATACATGTCAAAAATCTAGTGAAGTCCCACAGTTCACGGGTCTAGCAGTGACCATTTATTGAAAATGATTCTTTTTTACCATTTTGTGGATTAACTTTAAAAAAGTTGACTTTTTCTAAAAATTATGGGTGAATATGAAGCGGATCGGTTTGGTTTTTGACTAACAGTAAGTCAAAACCTTAATTTTTAGTTTTTAAGAAACATGAAATCAAAATTGATCGGTTATTTTGGTTTCGGACTTTTTAGGTTTGGTAATTCGGCTTTTTCGTTTAACTAAATTATTTTCTTAGTATTTAAATTGAAAACTTTAAATAAAAAATATCACACTTTTTGTTGGCATAAATATTACGATATTTAATCTAAACATCCTCTTCATGTTTTGATGATAACAAAGATGTAAGCTACAACACATAACGTAAAGTGCTTAAGTTACTTGTGAGCACAAATCATCTATTCATTCATACGTCAACATCTCTCGACATCTCAACGTCTCAAGTATGCTTCAACAATCACTTAAGTACAAAACGTAAAATGCACAAGTCACTCGTAACTACGAATCATCATCTCAAGACTCTTATGGACTTGGATAATTGGATGGGCCAAGCATACAAGACTTCTACATATGGATTTAGTTAATTGGATCGGGCCAAGCATGCATATGGACTTAGCTAAATAGAACGGGCTAAGCAAACAAACAAGCCCATTCGAGGCCCAATAGTAACTAGCCCATCAAGACCCAACAATGCTTCTAGAAGCCTCTAGAACATGGAGGGAAAATGGCAAATTCAAAATTCAAATTTTGAATTTAGGAGAGAAAAAGGATGGAATATTCTTTGGAATATTTTTTATGCTTTTGAATATTCTTTGGCATATTCCTTATGCTCTAGAATATTCTTTGGCATATTCCTTATGCTTTGGAATATTCTTTGACATATTCTTTATGCTTTTGAATATTCTTTGGCATATTCTAAGATCTCATGGGTCTATAAATAGAAGTCATTTCTCCACTTCTTGGGCGCAATTTTGCAAGCATAAAAAACACACACATAGATTATTTCATCATGTAATTAGTCTAGGACAATGTAAGTCTAGAATCTCAATTGTACTAGGGAAGATCCGGACGATGTGTAAGTCCATGGATGATTGTGTAGATTAGTAGTGGTATGTATAGTCGTGAAGGTGAAGAAGTTGTGAAGTCGTGAAGAAGTCATGAAGTCGTGAAGTCGTGTGTAAAAGTTGTGCAGTGATCAAAGGCGTGTCGTGAGTTTGGTCCTAGCTAGCATTAGGACTCGACATATTGCTTAGTGTCGTAAATTGGTGTAAGCAAAGGTGTGTACGGTTTTCTCCGCCAATGGGAGCTTGTTGAGTAGTGTTGTGAACTCTCGAGTAGGTGACTCGGGGAGTGGAGTAGGGCAAGGAAGGTGTCCTTGTAGCCGAACCACTATAAATCATCGTGTCCGGTTTGCATTTTCTTTCTCTTATCTCTTTACAATTATTCTTGCATTTATCGCTTTATATCTATGCTTGCAAATATGTGTTGATTGTTGCTTATATTGTCATGATGATTGATTGTGCTATAGTTACAAGTTAATATTGTGATTGTGCATATAACTATATGATATAGTCTAATAGATTATTATTCACACTTATCATATTGAGTTTAACTTAATAGATAATTTGATACAAAATATTTTAAGATTTTAAAAAGGAAAACTTTAATTGAAGATTTTGAAACAAACCTTTTATAAAATGAAAAACAGGGAAAACTATTTAACCCCCATTTCTAGTTTTCCACACTCTTTGAAGAGAAGATAATATAAAATCATCATGAAAAGGTAAGCCAAGAATCTCAAAATATATGATATGAGAGGATTTTTCTGGGTCATGCACAACCATCTAATGTTGCATGGAAGTGCTGGCGAACGGAGATCTTAGAAGAGAAGTGAATCCGGCCATCAAGATTCATACGACTTCCAAATGCTGTTTTTTTAGTTTCGTGGTATGAGACATCGTTGTTTAAAGTCATGGACTAATGGTTGATTTTGAAAACAATGAGTGGTTTGATTGATGTTTAATTTAGAAACTAATGAGTGGTTTGTGAGTATTTATACCGAAGAAAATCTTGTAATCTGTAATATTCTGTGAAAAACCCCAGTTAATAGGAAACACTAATCATGAAGTAATTGTATGTTACTGTTCATGCACCAATTTTTAGGCAAAATTTTAAACTTTTGCTTACGCTATGCAACTCTGAATCAATATGTGCTATGTGATTTACACTTATCTAGAATGAGCTCACACGCAACCCATAACTTCCACATATGAGAATTACAACTGTAAAACCCGAAAATTTTGAACATTTGAAGTACCTAAAATACCCCTAAATTTTTAAAACTTTTGAATAGATCTTAATTATTTAAGATATTACATTCCGATGTGGACCTAAGTACTTAATCCGTTCATATTGAAACACCAACATCTTACGAATATTAAAACTTAGGCTAAAATAATTTATGCACGTCTAAACCTATGTCAAGTTTTCGATTTTTGTCCTAACCGAATTTATGTCTATGATACAAACGTATGAAGATCTGTATATTGACTACATGCATGATCGATTTATTTCCTTCTATCACTCCACAATTTCAGCCGAACCTTCCACTTTTAAAACCATATTACACGTTTTGTAATTTGACCAAATCCCACAATATTTATTATTACGACACACCTATTTTCACAAAACTAAAAACCCTAGAATCTAATACAACACCAAATGGCGGCAACACTTTTTCTTGTTCCATTTTCTGTCGATCAAAAGGCGTACCAAAGGAGGTCTCGTGTGATTCTTGTGGGCTCTTGAACGTGGTGATCATGGTGGTATATTCTGTTCGATCAAATAAGGGTCCTGATGAGGCGAAAAATGTTCCGTTTTTAGGGGGTCATTTAAGCCCGGAATTAAATTTATTTGATCAAATATTGCCCTAAATCGTTTCTTTTGTGATTTTAGGTACTTTTGGAGTGAATTCTGGAAAAGGAAGCATTTTGGACGTTTTTGGAGCATAAAAGTGAAGAAAACGGCAAAGTCTTAATTTTCCTTGCTGGGAACAGTACCTGACGTCGTCACAAGTTTCTTAATGACGACGTCAAGAGGAAAAACAAGAGGTGAAGAGGATGGAGTCCATGACGGTCCAGAATGTTTTTGCACTAGGGCATGACGGCGTCACCATAGGCCATCAAGACCCCTTAACACGTGACGGCCCAGAGGAGAAATGCTCTTGATGGCGTCAGATCTGGATCTAGGCAATCCGATTTTATTATGGGCGGCGGGTTGACGGCGTCAAAATTTCCTTCTTGACGCCGTCACCTTGGAAAATCTATATATAGTTTTGTAATTTTCATTCATTAAAAAGAGGACAATTTTAGGAACGACTTGGAGAAACCCTAGCACGATTTTTACAGTATTTTCAAGGGTTTTCACCCCTTGAATCCTTTCATGTTCAATTAAGATAAGTATCCTTTCAATTCTTTCAATATGTCTATGTGTTGTTTGAATATATCTTACGCTTGTCTTGATTTTAACATGCTAGGCTAGATCTCTTGTGTGTTTGCTTAGATGTAGTGAAACCTAGATGTTGATTATGGGTTGATTGCTTGTTTATAGTTGTTATGGATGAATGATTTCGATGTTAGGCTTAAGAAAACTGGCAGACTTCCATAGTGTAACTTGATTGAACGTCTTAAGAAACATGAACCAATGCGTACTAGGTTTTTATGGTTGTATTTAATGCATGAGCGAATTCTAATGATCCCATGTTAGGAGCTTCTTGCAGGCTCGACATAGGAGTGAAGTAGGAGCTTATAGAGATGGGGAAGTACGTACGCCACCCCACGATTGGTATTAAGGAATATAACCCGTCATCCACGCAACTGTAACAAACTATCAACCTGTAAAAGATATCTAGGGAGTAATTAAATCTAAGTAAACACAACTTTCCCATTTATTGTTCACACCACTAGTTTAATTAGCTTAATTTACATTTTTGTTATTTTATTTTGATTGCATCTTAGTTATTGGGTTAGTTGACTAGCAACTAATTCCGCCCACTCTTCCAATACCCGAGATTTTTACTTGCTTTTCATAAAATATAAAAATACAAAAAGAATCATCCTTCACCTCTAGACCTAGTTTTTAGGCTTTCTAATCCTAGCAACACTATTCCTGAGTTGAACGATCAATCCCCCGGTACTTGTCACTATACTATACTACAACGATCAGGTACACTGCCTGGTGGGGGTTGTAAGCTTCTCGAGATCCCTCGAGAGGTAAAGCCTGGTGCAATTCCCACGCATCAAGTTTTTGGCGCCGCAGCCCGGGGAATAGTTATTGTCTAGGTTAGAATTTCTTTTTATTAGGTCTACTTGCTAGATTCCTTTCTAGTAAGACTTTATTTTTATTTTTAGGTTTTCTTTAGTCTATCTCATTTCTTTGTGTCTTTGTTCGTATTAGGTTGGTCTTTATGGATTTAGAGAATCGCCGTTTAGAAGTTAGCAAGAGGCTTATAGCGCATAAAAGAAGAAAGAGAGAAGTTAACACATTTAAGGAATTTAGTAAGCCTCTCCAAATGAAAATTGAGTTTATAGACTTCGCTCCAACCCCGGATGAATTGAGTTACCATGGATTCCTTTTACAACACCCCTGCCCCTCAAAATATAGAAAGATACCATGGATTAGGAGGCATAACTTTAGGAACATAAAAATTCCTTGCATGATTGGGTAGATATCTAGAGAGTATACATACATTGACTTAAAAGCACCCATGAATATTATGTCTAGGCTCTACTACAACTGGATAATGAATGAAAGGTTAAGCCCTAGAAAAGACCCCTACAACTCTAATAGATTATTTAATTTCGTCAGGAGAGTTAAAGGGGTACACATCTTTATAGGAAATTTTACTTATCAATGCGACTTTGTAATCCTAGAAGATGTTAGAGGCATTATAGATCCACACCTAGGGGAAATGGTCCTAGGGCAACCTTTTGTTGAGAAGACTAAGATGTATTGTGATCATGGGAAGGGAATAGTTCAGTTTACTAATGGGGTAGAAAAGATTACTTTTATGATGCCTGACATGAAGGAAGAATTAAAGGGCATCAAGAATTTACAAATTGATGAGATTCGACCTTATGAGGTTAAGGAAGACGGAATTGATGATGATGTTTATTGTGAGAGGAGGCGAACATACTATTCAGGTTGCATGAATCTAGGCCCTGAGTACAAGCGTAATGAGAATTAGGTTAGATGTTTTGAGTCAGCACAAAAGTGGGAAAGGAAAACGTAGCCCATGACCTTGAGTCTAGCTACAAGACTCGTAAATAAAGAAAAGCGCTTCTTGGGAGGCAACCCATGCTTTGTGTGATTTTTGTTTGTTTGATTGTTATTTGTTTCCGTATGCATGCTTTATTTTTATTGTTGGTAGATCATGTTTCAAAACAAAATGGTGAAAATACTTTATTTTGTCGTTTTGCTTAGTCTTAACTTCATCCAAAGGTATTTCGCAAAAGATAAGTGTAAGGGGAAACCCCAAATATGTTTTTAAGAAACAAAATTGATCATGATTCTCCACAATATTAAATGGACATGTATAATCGTATTTGTTAGAGTCAAATGCTTGTATCGAGTCATAATGATGTTTTGCAGGATTTTCCAGGAAGTAGGACATAAGTTTTCCAGAAATTTTCCGGAAACTTAACATAAATATTTCTGTAGGTCACTTCTGACGGCGTCAGGAGGAAATTCCTGACGGCGTCATGTGTAAAATTCTGGAAATTTTGCTAGTTTTGTTTTTCTAACGGAGTCTTAAAGTTTTTGTTAAATCTTTAGTTTTATAAACTCCAGGAAATCTGCAAACATTCATTCCACAAGCATTATATCTTACTTTGCTTTCTAGGACTTATTAGTATATATAGATTGCCGCCAATTTTACGCGAGGTTTCCTTGTTTGTTTTCTCAGGTTTAACAGGTTATATATGACAAGAAGATGATTTATATTCTGGAAGGGAAGCTTGATTGTTCATTTTCTTGGAGGAAGATCTAACCTTGTTACCACACTATCCACACCGAGCGAATCAGGGGAGTATTTGATTTCATTCTTTTACCTATTTCACTTTTACATTCTTTAATTGAACATTGGGGACAATGTTCATCCTAAGTGTAATAAAACTATGAGAAATGCTTGTTAGTGTAATTTTAGCGCCAAATTTAAATTTTTTACAACATTTAGGAGTGAAACTTTAGCCTTAGCAAGCGTCTCATGGATAGGAGTTGTATGACTAGCACAAAACTGTATCATTCAGAAAAATTTTCCACCCAAATATGTGAGGTTCGCCTTTAGATTTGATAGGAAAAGCATTTACTATTAGTGCTTATGAGTGTACCGGTAGCATTTAGATTCTAGAACTTGCGTTAGTGATGCATCCCGAGACCGCTAGTGAGACTACATTCGTGTAGTAGGATTTACTACATGATAAGAGGCATTAGGATCACCCTTGTGTTAAACCCGTATCATAATTACTTGACCATTTAAGTCATATTACTTGGCTAGTTAAGTCAACTAAATTTTCCCACACCTTAGCATTGTACTCATTTTTAGTACACGAAACCCCTAGTACACCCCTCCGAGCCTATCCTTTCGTTTCTAACTTTAAGCATCTTACTTAAAGGAAGAATTTGTTACACCCCACTTAAATGTACACCCAAATCGCCTTAGCCTTCCGTGTATGCACTCATCTTTAGTGCATTATTGTTATTTGTTTAAACCCTTAGTTAATTATCTAATTGATTACATGATTGTTAAGTCGAGTCATATCCTTGTACATATTGTTTTGGGACGATTGGGACTCATGGGTAAAGTACTTGTGTTATGGAGTAATGGGGAAGAACATCATATATTACCCCCATATGTGCATTAATCTTAAAAAGTACTCCAAGTATTTTGATTATCTTAATTCGAGTCATTAGATTAGTTTATTGTAAAGTATGTAAAAATTCAAGTGTAAGGGGAATGTTCATTCCCTATGATGTATTATTTTGGATGGTAGGGTAAGAGTGTATGAAAAAAATAAATAAATAAAAAAAAATTAATTAAGAAAAAAAAAAAGAGAAAAAAAAAGTAGAAAAAGAAAAGAGAAATAAACATACGGACTACCATCCCGTTTCATTCTATGTTTGTTTTATGTTTTTGTTATTTTTGATTTATTAGCTTAAGTCGAGTCTAGTCTTGGCTTAGCAACGCCATATTATACATGTAATTAACCAAGATTATTAACTCGCTACCAGTAAAGATTGCCTATATCCAACAAAACCGTGTATTCCATATCCCTACACCTAACGTTATAACCCTTTTGAAAGACCTCTTTGATAGTTTATCCTAGGTGCTTACGCCATGTGGTGGAGGTTTGATCCTTTCCCAAGCCTATGGTAATCTATTTTGCTATGACAGGTAGTGAGAGATGTTTTCCATTTCCATATTGTGATATATACTTTATTACACCCGAGAGATGTAAGTATCTAAACACTATTTGTGAGGTGCTAGTGTATGACCTTCGTGCTTGTCTTTGATCTTTAGTGGAATGATTATTTGTTATAATTACTTTTATATTAGTGTTAAATGACCCCTAACTTGTATTTTGATTAGAATAAAAGCGCATTTGCTTGAGGACAAGCAAATCTCAAGTGTAAGGGTATATGATGAGGCGAAAAATGATTCGTTTTTAGAGGGTCATTTAAGCCCGGAATTGAATTTATTTGATCAAATATTGCCCTAAATCGTTCCTTTCGTGATTTTAGGTACTTTTGGAGTGAATTCTGGAAAAGGAAGCATTTTGGACATTTTTGGAGCATAAAAGTGAAGAAAACGGCAAAGTCTTAATTTTTCTTGCTGGGAACAGTACCTAACGGCGTCACAAGTTTCTTAATGACGGCGTCAAGAGGAAAAACAAGAGGTGAAGAGCATGGAGTCCATGACGGTCCAGAATGTTTTTGCACTAGGGCATGACGGCGTCACCATAGGCCGTCATGACCCCTTAACACGTGACGGCCCAGAGGAGAAATGCTCTTGACGGCGTCAGATCTGGATCTAGGCAATCCGATTTTATTATGGGAGGCGGGTTGACGGCGACAGAATTTCCTTCGTGACGTCGTCACCTTGGAAAATCTATATATAGTTTTGTAATTTTCATTCATTAAAGAGAGGACAATTTTAGGAACGACTTGGAGAAACCCTAGCATGATATTTACAGTATTTTCAAGGGTTTTCACCCCTTGAATCCTTTCATGTTCAATTAAGATAAGTATCCTTTCAATTCATTCAATATGTCTATGTGTTGTTTGAATATATCTTACGCTTGTCTTGATTTTAACATGCTAGGCTAGATCTCTTGTGTGTTTGCTTAGATGTAGTGAAACCTAGATGTTGATTATGGGTTGATTGCTTGTTTATAGTTGTTATGGATGAATGATTTCGATGTTAGGCTTAAGAAAACTGACAGACTTCCATAGTGTAACTTGCTTGAACGTCTTAAGAAACATGAACCAATGCGTACTAGGTTTTTATGGTTGTATTTAATGCATGAGCGAATTCTAATGATCCCATGTTAGGAGCTTCTTGCAGGCTCGACATAGGAGTGAAGTAGGAGCTTATAGAGATGGGGAAGTACGTACGCCACCCCACGATTGGTATTAAGGAATATAACCCGTCATCCACGCAACTGTAACAAACTATCAACCTGTAAAAGATATCTAGGGAGTAATGAAATCTAAGTAAACACAACTTTCCCATTTATTGTTCACACCACTAGTTTAATTAGCTTAATTTACATTTTTGTTATTTTATTTTGATTGCATCTTAGTTATTGGGTTAGTTGATGGTAGCGTGGGGATTGCACCAGGCTTTACCTCTCGAGGGATCTCGAGAAGCTTACAACCCCCACCAGGCAGTGTACCTGATCGATGTAGTATAGTATAATGACAAGTACCGGGGGATTGATCGTTCAGCTAGGAATAGTGTCGCTAGGATTAGAAAACCTAAAGAGTAGGTCTAGAGATGATGGATGATTCTTTTTGTATTTTTATATTTTTTAGAAAGCAAGTAAAAATCTCGGGTTTGAAGGATTTGGGCGGAATTAGTTGCTAGTCAACTAACCCAATACTAAAGATGCAATCAAAATAAAATACTAGAAATGAAAATAAACTATATTAAACTAAGGTTGTGAGCAATAAGTGGGAGAAATGTGTTTACTTAGATTTCACTACTCCCTAGATATCTTTTACACGTTAATTACTTGTTATAGTTGCGTGGATGACGGATTGTATTCCTTAATACCATTCATGGGGTGGCGTACTTATTTCCCCAATCCTATGAGTGCCTACTTCACTCCTATGTCGAGCCGGCTAAGAAGCTCCTAACATGGGATCATTAGAATTTACTCACGCATTAAATACAACCAATAAAACCTAGTACACATCGGTTCATGTTTCCTAAGACGTTCAAGCATGTTACACAATGGAGATCTGCCAGTTTTCTTAAGCCTAACATTGAAATCATTCATCCAATACAACCATAAACAAGTAATCAACACATAATTAACATCTAGGTTTCATTAGATCTAAGCAAACACAAGATAGATCTAGCCTAGCATGTTGAAATCAAGACAAGCACAAGATATAGACAACCAACACATAGACATATTGATTGAATTAAGAGAAGACTTATCTCAATAGCACATGAAAGGATTCAAGGGTTGAAAACCCTTGAAAAAGCTGTAAAATACGTACAAGGTTCGGCCCTAGGGTTTCTCCATACAAGTTCCTCTTTAATGAATGAAAATTAGAAAACTATATATATATTTTAGAAGGTGACGGCGTCAAGAAAAAATGTCTGACGCCGTCATCTCGCCGCCAAATAGTTCCTCGGACTGCCTAGATCTGGATCTGACGCCGTCATGTATACACCTTATGCAAGCCGTCATGATTTTAACTCTTGACGCTCTTCTTGTGACGCCTTCATGTTTCTTCTGGGTCATCATGGATTTTACTCTTGACGCCGTCATGCTTTTCCTCTTGACGCCGTCATACACTGTTCTCAACTTGGAAAATTAAGTCTTTGGCGTTTTCTTCACTTTTATGCTTCAAAAACGTCCGAATTGCTTCCTTTTCCAGATTTCACTCCCAAAGTACCTAAAATCACAAAAGGAACGATTAAGGGTAATATTTGATCAAATAAATTCAATTCCGGGCTTAAATGACCCCCTAAAAGTGGTTCATTTTTCGCCTCATCAGTTGACTAGCAACTAATTCCGCCCACTCTTCCAATACCCGAGATTTTTACTTGTTTTTCATAAAATATAAAAATATGAAAAGAATCATCCCTCACCTCTAGACCTAGTTTTTAGGCTTTCTAATCCTAGCAACACTATTCCTGAGTTGAACGATCAATCCCCCGGTACTTGTCACTATACTATACTACAACGATAAGATAACACATAAAATCGTGTTTTATTCACATAAAATAATGAATTTAATGCTAATATAAACGACCTACAAAATGTGGTATTCGAATTCTGTTGTGTACGTGGTTTGATCTAATATAACACGACCTAAAATCAGGAACTGATACATGTATAAGTAATAGATACTTAAACTTAACCCATGTGCTTTGATAGAATGATCATACGAATGGATTTTGTCACATAAAATTATAAATATACGGTATATATACTTGTCGATTTATTTCTGTTTTGAGGCACACAAATATGCTGTGATATACGCTTTTGATTTGGGTACTAGAACTGATGAAAAGATATATGCATGAGCTTTAATATAGTTAGTCTTTGATTAGATATCATAAAGTATAATATAATACTATATGTTGGTTCAAGAATTTGATACTTTGAAAGTTGGTTACATAATAAACAAGTATATTACTTTCTATGTCATAAAGTTATATATCTTGCTTTTGGTAAACCTCATGTTTATAGCTTTGAGATGAATTCATTAAGTATCATATATAACAGAAAAGTTGTCATGTGTGGGATATAGCTATCAACAATATTATAAGAAGGAAGGGTGACGTAATATATTACTAACGTATTCGACTATAACTTAAATATTTTCCATCGGCAGTATTATTTAACTAGCTAAACACATGACATTATGTCAAACTAAAACCATAAAAGTATGTGTATTAAATTGATCGAGAATTCGGGAAACTTTACTAAATCGACATAATTAATTCTAAACTACTATAATTGTCATTTTAACCCTTAAATATTAAAGCATTGAATTACTAAATATGAAAAGTTACTATTTTTGGAAAGCTTCTATAAATGAAAAGTTACTAAAAATGAAAATCCGACTAAAAGGAGTAATCTGACTTAAAACAAGTTATTAATAATTAGCCGATCATTAATTCGTGTATATTCGCTGAAGAAGGAGTGACTTCCTATTCCTATGGTTATGTTACAGTTTCATTGGCGGTTTAAGGTACATATATTCTAACCTTCCAGTAAGGTTTCTTATGACTCATGATCCGTTCTATTGCCACTATTAAGATTTATGATCTTTATACGCCTGATATCTTTAGTTCATTTGATAGTATAATTTCATATAAAGACCCTTTTAAAAAAATATAACCTGATGACTTTTGAGAAAAACTATTTTTGAAATGATTTATGTGATTACTATACGATGCCAGTTTTATATGAAGGTTTTATGATTTTTATAAAATGTGTTTTGTAAAGGAATACTCTAACGATAAAAAGGTTTTAAAATAATTTTCTAAAGTCCTTAATCTGTTTTATTCTCTAAGATTTCTCATGACTTTCTTTAACATCTTTTGATTATTTAACTTCAAATTTTGAACTTTTGCTATGAACCCTTTTGCTATTATGAACCTTTGATTTGAACCTCATGATATGAATCTTTGATTTGGACCTTTGACCTTAACCATTGCTATGATCCCTTTGTATGATCTATATTTGATCGATCCATTTTTGTTATGATTTGCTTTGATATTTGTTGTATGCTATATTCCATTTCTTATAGCATTCATATGCTCTATTTGTTGCCCATTATTTGATTAATTTGTAGCCAGTCATGGGGAGTCCATGGCCTTGCCACTAATGTACCAGTGGTATTGACACTATCTGTGGAGGTGGGTTTTAGTCCACAACGTTTCCTTTAAGCTAGCTATTAAGGCCTATATTTATTATTGTATATGTTTACTTAACCTAGAGCTTTGTGCATATATATTTGTTTTTGCAGGGAGCGTATGGATGCATCCTAGGTACTTTGTTTCATTTTGAATTTGGTGAATGCGTATGTGTGTGCAATACACTCCATTTCTCATTTGGTACATCGAGCTAGCTACTCTATGTACAATTTGATATATGATTATTGGGCATTTCTGTTACTTCTTAATTGGCTCCCAAACGGTCAACCTAAATTAACCAAGTGAATTGGTCAACAAGGTCAGACTGCCTAGAGTCAATGCTCCGTGGAATAGTATAGAGTTTTCCCGGGCTGTTATGTCCCGGCGAGATTGAAATGGTGTTTGAAACGTTTATTGGAATGAGTGATACTGATGACAGTAATCAGATAAAGATTTGGATTTGATTACACTACTGATTGCTTGGTATTAAGATAATAAAACAGTATTAACAAGAACAGAAAACAAATATGTATACACGTAAACTAAATTAAAAATCAGAAACGTCTACAGACAGAGAAAAAGGTGAGTTTTAAGCAAATATAAACTACAAGGGGTGAAAATAAAAATTTTATAAACTTAATATTAAAAGAAAATTAATTTAAAAAGAAAAATATTTTTTTGATTATTTTATAATTTAATATTAATTATTTAAATAAAAACTAATTAATTATTTAATTAAAACTATTTAACTTATAATAAAAAAAACTTAATAATACAAAATTAAGCTAGAAAATTGCAAATTTAATTTTTTTAAATTCTAAAATGAATTAAAATAAATTTAGAAACTAAAAAAAAAATTGTCTTTTTGTGATTTTAATATTAATTAATTGCTAATTATATTAATTAAACTAATTTAAATTACTAATAATACTAAAATGTCTTAGATAATTATGAAAAATTTATAAAACTAATTAACCATCTCAGAAATCCTAAAAAATTATAAAAAGTTTATAAAAATTATTTTTAGACTATTTTACTAATTATTATCCTAATTATTAATTAATTACTACTTAAACTAATTACATTATAAAAAATAGAAGATTAACAGTAAAAATTATGGAAAAATTCCTAAACATAAATTATATTATATAAAATCTAGGAAAAATATAAAAACTAGGTAGTGCTTAATAAAAACTAATTTTGCTATTTAATATTTAAATATTAATTAATAATCAATAAAACTAATATTAAATCTAATAAATAATAAATGACAATATAAAATTCTGGAAAAATTACTAAAAATACTTTAACATAAAAGAAAATCAAGATAAATATAAAAATGCAAATTACTTAATAAAAAGCTAAAAAGGAAAATTAAAAAGATAAATAATATTAAATAGAATCTATCACTTAAATTTATTTTGGATTTTTCTGGTTTTTCTTTTGGAAAACTATTTTATACCTAAAAACTAAGAACTTTTGTAAAAATAAATTTTCCCAAGCTTAAAAATAAGCAAAAGGGACACAAAAAGCTCTCACAGTTGAGTTTTGTTGACTTTTGCTAGAAAAGAGCTTCTGTGGGGTCCACAGAGGTGGATTATGGTTTAAACTAGCTAAGTGGACTGAAATAAGAAAGAAACAACAAGAGAGTACCACTGATAAGAAAATAAGCTCAAAAATAAGCACTTGAAATCTTGTTTGCACACAGAAAATAGGACAGACTTTGATGGCCAAAATATGTGGGTCCTAGGAAGTTTAAGGTTCAGCAAAAGCTTGAAATGGGTAGAGGGTTAGCTAGGGAGTCCAAAGAACCAAGAAACACTAAGTGAGGCCCACAAATAAGCTCTCAATGAGCTTGTGAAGTTTGGTTAAAAACTGGTACAGGGGAGTGGTGGCAGCCTGCAGGCCTAAACAAGCAATTGAATAAGCCACAAAAAAAATCATAAAAATAAGCCAAAGGTGGATTCCTATAGTTAAGTTGGTATATTTCAACCTCAAGAAATTTCAAAGCCTAATTTGATACACAAAATCATGAAAATTCTTGCAAAAAGTGACTTTTTACTAAAATATACCATTTTGACTTTTTAACTTTTGATTCCACTTTGACTTTCATGAACTTTGATCTCTCACAAATGATTATATATGATGTTTTAAGCTGATATGGAACTGAATTAAGCTATATAAAGCGATTATGCAACTAAATGAATGACAATGCAAGCTAAAAATATAATAGTTAATAAAAAACTAGAAGTTGAAAGTGATTTTTTACTTTTTACCAAAAGGGTTCTGAGTTTTATGATTTCTAAGACCTAATTTAGCCTAATGAAACATGTTTCAAATAAGAACAACAACAGAAACAAGCTTGAACACCTTGAACTCCACTGTACCAAACAGTCCCAAACAGCCTAAAGGGGTCACTTTGAGGGTTCAAATAAGCCAATAAGAAAATTCTTAAAAATAAGCACTTGTGGGGATTCAAAAGCTAAGGTGGGAAAATATAACATGTAAAAAGCTCAAGGTCTAATTCTCAACACAAAAATCACAACAATTCCCACAAAAAGTGGGTTTTCTGTCAAAGGGACATGGTTTTATGGTTAATGTCACTTAATTATAATGATTCATGGTTTTATGGTTTTATGGTTAATGTCACAAAAAGTGGGTTTTCTGTCTAAACCAAGCCATTTCAGTCCATTTTTGTCCATTTGAATCACTATATAGCTTATTCTCAACCAAGCCTAAAACCTAACAGTTGATTCATGAAAGAGCTCAAAGGGTGATTTTGACTTTCTGTCAAAAAGAGACATGGTTTTATGGTTAATGTCACTTAATTATACCTAGAATATCATGCTGCAACAATAATCAATAACAATAACAATCATGAACCCATGTGAACAGACTAAACCAAACACCCCTTAATGACATTGATTTCTTGAGTTCTCAAAGGATTTTACTGAATTAGTCCATAACACTGATCCATAAGCACTTAGATGATGAACTAAGCTAAATGGAACACAAAAGCATCAATCTAAAGAACAATCTCAAAGGATTCTAGGGTATGCAAATTTGGTAGTGAAAAATGAAAAATGAGCAGCAATGATTTTAAGTAAACAAGCATGCAACAGTAAGTAATAACTTAACTCTAGAACACCAAATAAGCATGAAACAGTAAAATAAGCAGTTAATTAGGAGTGCTACAGTAAAACAACAAAAAATGGGAAAAATACTTACAGGATGTGTCCAAACTGAGAAATAAGTAACCAGGGTCTCAAACTATACCTAAATGTCTCCCATGAGACTCTAAAACCATGGCAATCCAATATCCACCATGCTCCTTTGCATCTTCTTGGTCACACACTGATTTTTGATTTTTTTTTTACACTATTTTTCTTGAATTATTGAGTATTTTTGCTTTTTATGTTAAATCTGGTTTTTAGGCTTAGTGACCTATTAAAAACTTGAAAGTGAGCTTAAAGGAACTTAAATAAAGCAGATTTAACAATATTTAACAAGTTTTAAGCAAATTTATCAAATTCACTTAAAATATCAAAGATTGAATTCACTGAACAAGACTGGAATTAATGATTAAAGAAAGTTTATTACACACTAAGGGAACTGATTACAACATTTTTAAGCTAAAAAGTACAACTCGAAATTAAAATTAACCTAAAAAGACTCTAAACTATACTAAATTAACTACTACTTTTGTTCTCTGTTGCTTCTTCTTTCTTTATAGGTGGAGATTAGGGTTTTGTGGGACCCAATTGAGCTTTCCCAGCAATGATCACAACCCTTGGATGAGTAGAAACAATCTTGGCCGTTCAAAGATTTTTGGCGCCAAAAGGTTTTATAGGCAATTGGGGTCTGTGGAGTGTGATAAAGGGAAAGGCTAGGGTTGCAGGGTAGGGTAGGGTAGGGTGGTGGAGGTGATGGGTTAGGCGGTTGAGATGACTGGCAAGTGGTGAAGGTGGGGGTGGTATTGCAGGTTCAAGTGGTGAGGGGGAAAGGTGAGTCAAATGGTTTGACTAGGGGGTTATATAAAACAAGGTGTGTGGGTTTGTTTTTGGTGTTGGGCCAGAAGTAATCATGGACTGGATTTGGAATTTGGGTGGAATAACAACAAGGGTCCATTTGGTTTTAAGGCTTATATAAGTGCAAGGACCAATTATGTAATATGCTGATTTTGTGAGGGGTGGGTTTTGCCATTTTTCCAAAATAATTCCAAGGATATTTCTTGCCAAGTTTCAATAAATCAAGGACCACAAATGACATTTTCCAAAATTGGGCATCTAGGGACTAAATCTGCCAATTCTTTAAAGTTGAGGGACCAAGCTTGTAATTTCTCCAAAATTTTCACCCAAGGACTATTTTTGCAAAAGATGAATAGTACAAGGACCGTATTTGATTTTTCCAAAGTTTTTAAATCCCAGGGACCATTTTTGACAACTTTGTAAAGTGCAGGGACCAAACTTGACAATTTTTGAAACTTTTTCACCAAAGGACTAAATATGATTATTTGTGATTTCAAAAGGACCTTTGGTGACGTTTATTACAAAATAAAAGTCTAGGGACTAATTTTGACAAGTTTTGAAAGTTGAGGGGCTTAAACTGTCAATTATGCAAACTTTGTTCGTTTTTCATTTGTTTTTAATCATTTTGCATCTGAAACATATAAAACACAATCCTGGGATATTTTCAGTATTTTGATGCATATTTAAGTATTTTTGGATGTTTTGGCAGTTCAGATGAGACAAAAATGATGAGTATTTACACACTCATCACTTCTACTATATATGTGATCCTTGTTGTTCTAACTTCTTTATTGTTATTGACTTATGCTTTCCTTAGTTCATTTGCTTACACTTATAATTTGTTTCATTTTCCTTTGATTCATTTGATATTCCTTATACGTATTCCCTTTGATCGTGTTCTGTTGATTCTATCATATGTTCCGTATTCTTTAATATTCGTCTCAACAGGTTTGCCTGGATTCATTTCGGATTTACTTTCGTTTCCCTTTTGCTATTAGCTTTTGTTTGTTTATATCTGTTCACTGGGCTTTCTAAGCTCAGCCGCATTTCTTTTCCTGCGGCAGGTTATTTAGAAGGAAGCTGGGTTGAGGGAAGAGTGCTTAGGAGCTTTTAGTGGACTACACGGTTGATAGCTCCCCATGGATTAGAGATGGACTTAGAGATTCCTCTTTTGGTTCTTAGTTTGTAATTAGTTTGGAAGCTGTTATGCTTAGTTTTAGCTCCTTATCATTTATTAGATTTGCTTTGTAAACCTTGTATTATTTAATGTATTCCGCTTACTTATGTTCTGATTCGACCCCATAATGTTACACTTTAGCCCCTTTTGGGTTGGGGTGCTACAACAACTTAGTGGACCCCGCAACTTCCACGTATGACAATTACAACTCAGTGGACCCCACAACTTTCACGTATGAGAATTACAACTCAGTGGACCCCACAATTTCCACGTATGAGAATTACAACTCAGTGGACCCCACAACTTCCACATATGATAATTACAACTCAGTGGACCACACAACTTCCACATATGAGAATTACAACTCAGTGGAGCCCACAACTCCCACATATGAGAATTACATCTCAGTGGACCTCACAACTCCCACATATGAGGATTACACCTCAGTGGACCCCAGAATACTAATACGAGCTATATTACACACTATGGGACCCACATTTCTCTCTGTGGACCCCACATTACAAATGAGAACTATTTCACACTCAGGTGGGCCCCATACATGTTAGTCCATTTCATGAAATCATAATAACCTTACACGGATCAAACTATAACATTTCATGGATTAAACTACAAGTTCCACATGGGCCGCGGATCACAAGCCCAACATGAGCCCAATCCAAAACCAATATAAGTTATACGAATACATATGAACTCGCAATCACTTTGTCTCGTTTATTCGCGAATCTTACAAACAACATATGAAATAAAAGGCACAACCTCATTGTGTACCATCAAAAGAATCGAGATCAACAAATACTTGGATAAAATACGTATATATGAATAGTAAAATACGTACAAAGCTTAACGAGATCACCACAACTCCCAAACGTACCCAATTTTGGTCATTTCATGATAAACGTGTTTCCATTGATCCTTTTAAGTTCCAAACCTTCTCAATTGACTCCCTAAGTGTTTCTAAATGATTCACAAGTCACACAACTCAAAGAAATGCCCTAAACAAATGCATGTGTCGCGATATATACACAACCGTACACCACAATTCATAAAACTCACTCAAGCTTACATGAGACCTCCCAAGGCAAATAGAGATCCATTATTACTCATGTTAAGTCAAAATACCTAAGCTAAAACCTTGTCTAAGCTTACAAGACCTCTTATCAAATATTTCGACCTATACATATTTATTTTGGTCACGTATTCATTATTTTGGACCCCCAAGCGTACCATAGCTTCTACAACTCTCTCAAATGACTCTAAAGGTCTTATAAACCTATCAATATTCGACTACAACAACCCTAGATCACTACTCGACCACAAACATATGTTTTTGGTCACGTTAACACCCAAACGGACCCTTTTGATATTTCTGCTACCAAACGCACCCTTATACGACTTCACACATGTTCCCTTGACCACAAGAAGACCACACGACCACAGGAAACACTTGGAAACTCAACTTGCCTCCAATCAAGCTACTCTACCCCCTACTCGTTATCTTACTGCCATATTCCCTTTGTCCCTCCAAGTTGTTTCTATATCATGTTAATATACTCCCATGCAATCTATTCTCACGTACAACTCAAAATACTCACACACAAACTCACCTTGCTCACTGTTTCATAACCGAGAAGAAAGCAGGAAGCCATAAGCTGATCCCAAGCTTGTACCAGCTCACCACAAGCCCCTCTCAAGTCCTTGGTGTGCTAGGAATCAAGTTACAAGCCTCCTTGCCCTCTCCTCATCTCCACAACTCACCAATCCCCCACCTTTGAAGATGTAGTAAGTGTCTTTCAACACTTATATTATTTTCAATATAAATTTCATGTTTTCTAGTCGTATATTGCATCAACACTTTTACTTAATTACTCCTACATCTCGTTAATCCCATGTCTCACCAACTTACTCACTCACATCTCTACATACGTATAAAAGAAGCCATGAACTCCTTATAAGCTTAAACTAATCCTAAGACCATAAAAATCACACGTTCCTTAAGGTTGTGTGCACCCTAAACGAAAACAAAAAATATTACTAAGTGTTTAGAACGAGTTTACTCACTTCCCTTTGGTCCTAATATACTGATGAGTGTGTAAATACTCATCATTTTTACCTATTCTGAGCTGCCAAAACATCTAAAAACACTCAAAAATGCATCATAATACTGAAAATATCTTAGGAATGTGTTTTATATGTTTCAGATGCAAAATAATCAAAAACAGATGAAAAATGAACAAAGTTTGCATAATTGGCAGTTTCAGTCCCTTATCTTTCAAAAGTTGTCAAAACTAGTCTCTGGCTATTCTAAAAACTTGAAAAAATCATCAAAGGTCCTTTTAAATCACAAATTACATAATTAGTCCTTTGGTGTAAAGTTTCACAAAATTACAAGTTTAGTCCCTCAACTTTGAAAAATTGACAAAAATAGTCCCTGGGATATTAAAACTTTGAGAAAAACAATTTTTGTCCTTGTACTATTCAATTATGGCAGGATTGGACCTCGTGAGTACTTTGGGAAAATTACAAAATGGGTCCCTCACTTTCGGATATTTACAAAATTGGTCCTTGTGTTAAATTCCAAACCAAACGGATCCCTTTTTATTATTAAACCCCCAACACCAAATCCAACCTAATCAATAAACACTACCCAGCCCACTCCTTTACCCCAGGCCCATCCCCAGCAACTCACCCTTTTGATACCAAACCAGGGTCAAAGTTTGACCCTGTGGTCAATACCAGTCAAACCAATACCCCTTTCCCTCTCCTTCCCTCCCCCACACCACTTGCAGCATCACATCACCTCCCCCCACCATCACCATCCCATCAACCGCCCAAACCCACTACATATCTACCCTCACCTCAGCATTAAATGCCACCACCCCCTTGTCTGATTCAAAAGCAAATTGCAAAACAACTTTTGGCGCCAAAACACGTGGCAACCTGTGGAAGTATCTTAGTGATCCAGTGGCTAGGATTATTGGTGGGATATGTTCAGAAGACTCTCCATAACCCTAATGCTCAGCTATAAAAGACAGAAGATGTAAGGAAAGAGGAGTAGTCCATTTTTAGCTTAATTATAGTCATTTAAATTGTAGTTTGTTCTTTTAGTAAAATCTTAAGCTTTTAAGCATTGTTTTAGTCAATTCAAGTGTAACCTCAACCGTTTTAAGTAATATAATTCAAGTTTCAGTATCTTATTTAGTTTATGCAATTTTTACTCTTTCAAAAATTATTATTAAGCTCTGTTATGGTTTCTATGTAATGTTATGGACTCTTAGGATCATATAAGCTCCTAGAAAGCTTAATAAAGCTTTTAGAAACCTTAAAACACAATTTAGTTATAGAAAACTCAAAAACCCAAAAATAGTCAACGAAAGTCAACAATTCAAGTTTCAAGTGATTCAAGATGGAGCAGGGTAAATAGTGGATGGCCCTGGGTTAGTTGCCTTGTGGAAGGCTTATAGGAATGATCTCAGGTCCTGGTTCTAGTTCAAAGTATAGCTTGGATGGCATGAAGTAAGAAAATCTTTCAAATCTTCTGTTCTAATATTCCCTAGCTTATTATCTATTAATTTATGCTTATTTATGTATGTTAGATCATATTAGATTGGTATTAATCTGTTTCAAGTTCTAAACCCTTGTTTTGCTTTGAAAATCTCATCATCACAGATTTTAAGTAGTGTTTGGATTTACTGGTTCCTCTGTGTTTAAGCTTGTTTGTGTTGTTGTTTCTGGTTATTACATGTTACTTTAGGATCACTTAGGTCATAGAAACCATAAAACTCAGTGTTCTTTTGTGCAAAAATCAAAATCAAATTTAATCTACTCTAGCTTGTTCACTGTTAAAGTTTTGGTTTAGTACAACTCTCAAATCAACTCATATCTTGGTAGGGAAGCCTAAATCAGTTTTATTACACCTTAATACACCTTATTCAATCACTGAGACTCAATCAAATCTCACAAAAGTCAAAGTTCTTCATAAAAGTTGAAAGTCAAATTTGCAGGCTTAGGCAGAAAACAAAAATTTCAAAGAATTTCCTTGAATTTTGTGATCAAAATTAAGCCCTGAGCTTTTCACAACTTAAAGCCTACCAGCTTATCTTTCAAAATCCACAATTGGCTTATTTTTGTGATTTTTTCTCTGGCTTGTGCAATCCCTTATTTAGACCTGCAGGGTGAGTACCTTCCCCTGCACCAGGGTAATTGACCCAACTTCCAAGGTCTCTCTTAGGCTTATTAGTAGACCCCACCCCTAGATATTTAGTTTTTTAGATAGCTTAATAGTAGGGCTTATTAGATTTAGGTTTGTTTTGGATCTCAGCTTATTTGCTCATAGCTTATTTAAGTCTTAAAGTCAGCCTGATCCCAACATGCATACTGAGTCATCAGTATAAGTGACCCAACTTCAATAGACCATAGCTGATTCATCAATGGGCCCCATCCTTAGCTTTTTTACTTTTTAGAAACCCTATAAGCCCCGCTTTAAGGGTTTGAGCTTAATTGCTTGGTTTTGGCTTATTTGGTAGGGCGGCAAGCAGCTTAAACTTTGGCCATTACCACTGAGTACACTGAGTACTCAGTGTGTGACCACAACTTCCAAGCACCACCCAATGCTCATTAATAAGCCATAAGCCCAGCTTATCGGCTTATTTTGTAGTTGACCAGTCCACCTTCATAGTTCAAGTCTTGTTTTGGAGCCACCTTGACTTCTGTGGACCCCACAGAGGTTCAAAAAGCCTTTTGGCCTGTTTAGGCCTTGTGAATTGATAAGTGCTGAATTGTTTCATTATAGCTTATCCAGAGTGCATATTTGTTTCATTTGTCTTATTTTCAATTGTTAGTAATATGTTTATGCTTAGTTTGTCATTTCTCAGCTTTTTCATAAATCCACAAGTCCTAATAAGCTTATAAGTTCACTGTTAAGCACAAGGGGGTGCTCATAGCTTATTATTAAGCTATTTCAAAAGTGTTTTTGCAAAAGTTTCTTATTTTTAGCTTATTATCATCTGTCAATAAAAAAAACCAACAAAAACCCAAATTTAAAAATAGTGATAGCTTCTATTTAATAGATTTTATCTTTTTAATTTTTCTTTTCAGCTTATTAATAAGCATTTCATCATTTTTATATTTTTCTTAATTTCCCGTCACCTTAAAGTTTTTTCAGTGATTTGCTTAGATTTTTCTCTTTTAATTTAATAATTATTAGAATTAATAACAGTTTAATTAATTAATTAAGTAATATTAGTAATTAAATAGTTTTCTTAATTTTTCATTAACAACAGTAGGTTTTTATATTTTTTCTAGGTTCTATAAATCATTTAGGATTTTTTGAAAATAGTTTCTTAAACTTCACTATTCATTTTCTAATTTTCTTAATTAATTTAGTTAAATTAGATATTAATTAATATATAAGTGAATAATTAGTAAAATAGTCTAAAAATAATTTTTATAAGTTTTTTATAATTTTTTTGGATTCCTGAGATGGTTAATTAGATTTGTAAATTTTTCTATAATTATCTAGTCATTTTTAGTATTATTAAGTAATTTAAAATAGTTTAAATAGTTTAATTAATATTATTAGTTATTAATTTATAAAAAACCCACAAAAAGACAAAAACGTTTCTTTTTAATTTTTATATTTTCTTTAAGTTAATTTAGAAGTTTTGAAAATAATTTTTCAAATTTTTAGTTTAATTTTGTAACCTTAATCATTTTTAGTTTGTTTTAAATTAGATTTTAATTACTTTTTAAATAGTTTTATTAATTAATTAGTATTTAAATATTAAAATAATCAAATAAATAAATTTCTTTTCATTTTAATTTTCTTTTTTTTTAAGTTTGTAAAAGTTTCACTTGCACCCCCTGTAGTTGTAAAATTGTTTAAATCTCATATTTTTCTTTGTCTGTAAACAAATCTGATTTTCAGTTTGTGTTTGTATAATTATATCTGTATATCTGTTAGTGTTAATATTGTTTCAATTGTTCAAATACCAAGCAATCAGTAGTATAATCACTTCTCAATCATCTTTGGTTACTGTCCTCAGTGCCACTCATTCTCAAAAACGTTTTCAAGCACCATTGCAATCTCGTCGGGACATAACGACCCGGGGACAAAACTATACTATCCACGGAGCATTGACTCTAGGCAATTTGACTTTATTGACCAAATCACTTGGTTAATTTAGTTGACCGTTTAGGCTCAATCAAAATTTGGCGCCGCTGCCGAGGAGGTTGTTGAGTGTTTTAAAATCGTTTTAAGTTTAGTGGTTTTTAAAACCCTCCCTGTACAAATTTCACAACTTTTGTAAAAAGTTTTTGTAAAAATCAATCATATCAAAAAGTTCATTAACACTTTTCCTGAAGTGTTAACAAAACCAAAAAAAATCAAAAACAACAAAACAAATCGTGAAGTTAAATTACTTCGGTTTCTTTAAGATTACAACCTACACAGGTGGAATACGGAAGTTCTGACATTAAATTGCGAACTGAAGAGAGATTCATTCTTCTCTCCCGCTACCCTGCTAGTAATTTTAAAGAGGTCGATTTCGGTTAACGAATCGATACCAAAAATATTTCCCAAAGTTTTCTGCACACACACCCGAAAAGCCCAAAAACAATTTTTCTGTTAATAGTAAATACATAAAATCTTACCACCGCAAACCAAGGCAGAACACCTACCAACTGGGGGTGTGGACATATAAGTTCCCAAACTAAAGATTAAAACTTGTCATTGTATCCCTGTGAGTGGTGTACCTTTTCCAAAGAAGCCATTCACTTGTGATTATTGGTTTAAGTTCCCTGTTGTTTTGCCTCGAATTTGTTTTGAAAAATTGTTTCTAGTGCATGCGCACTCGTTCACAAACAAAGCGTAAAAATCAGAAAAACGTACCCGAGCTACGTACTGTTATTGAAGAACCAAAAACAGAAATAGACAACGGGCCACCACCACCCCCTGACCCTCCCAAGGATGAGCCAGCTCCCGATCTCCAAACGATGAAGGAGTAGTTCCAGCCTACCATGCAAGGGAGGGGCGGGCCTATTGCACCACTCACTATTGAGGCTACGGACTTTGGCCTCAAGCACCACATGATCCAACAAGTCCAAAATTCATGTGAATTTCACGGATTACCGGGTGACGATGCTAACAAGCATCTTGATAAATACCTTACCGTCACCCAAAGCATGAAACAGCACGGTGTCACCGATGATGCCCTCCGTTTGTATCTCTTCCCCTATTCTCTCACCCATCATGCCACTGCATGGTTTGACCGACTCCCCAAAAATTCTATTCGTACCTTTGATGAAATGGTAACCAAGTTTTTAGCAAAATATTTTCCACCTTCCATGGTTACCAAGTTAAGAAATGATATCAGCAACTTCCGGCAGCGTCCCGATGAGTCTCTATTTGAGGCTTGGGAACGTTATAAGCTCGCAATTGATCGGTGCCCTAACCACAATATGTTACAAGTTACCATCTTAGATACCTTCTAACATTGAGGCACCGGGATATTCTCAATGCTGCTGCTGGTGGGACCTTCATGAAAAGGCGTCCCGAAGAATGCTATGATCTAATTGAGAACATGACTGCCCACCATAACTTTTGGGATTCCTCTGCGGAGAGGGATGAGTCATGTAAATCAGTCATTCCTTCATCATCATCTCCTGATATCGCGGTTCTCACTAAAAAGATGGACGACTTTGCTACGGCTATGTTGAGGATGAATCAAACCCTCCAAAATCAACAAGTGAAAGCCGTAACCCAAAGTTGTGAAACTTGTGGAGGCCCACATCTGTATTCGAAGTGTCCAGCTACTGCTGGTTATCCTCAAGAGAACGTTTATGCTGCTCAAGATTCCTACAACATGGGGGGTAATTCTTACCAACCACAAGGGGACCGTAATCTCTTAAGCTATCGTTCCAACAATTTTCTCGGACCTCCCGGTTTTAACCAAAATCAAAACCATAACTCGAATCAAAATCAGAATCGAGGAGATTTTAACCAAGGTCAAAACCCAAATTTCCAAAACCTGAACCAAAATCAAGGTCATTTTAATCAAAACAATTTTCAAAATGGCAATCAAAATCAAGGTTTTCAAAGAAATGTTTAAAGAAACCAAGGTCAAGGGAATTACAATCAGGGTAATTTC
Organism: Artemisia argyi; assembly: GCA_030686995.1. Taxonomy (NCBI): domain Eukaryota; kingdom Viridiplantae; phylum Streptophyta; class Magnoliopsida; order Asterales; family Asteraceae; genus Artemisia; species Artemisia argyi. The sequence goes on along the minus strand of CM060692.1, from coordinate 106,117,086 downwards.
AATCAAAGAAATAATTTTCAGGGTAACAACAACCAAAACCAAAGAAATTTTCAAAACAACCGTGTTCAAAATTTTCCTAACCAAAATCAAAGCGTTGTTCAACCCCCGTCTTCCTCCGATGAAGTTTTAAAACAATTCATGAAAGCACAAGAGGAAACAAATCGGTTATTGATCAGCAAGATCTCTGAACTTCAGAAGTCTTTAAATGACCGACCCTCGGGCTCAGGTACACTACCGAGCAACACGATCGCTAACCCGAGGGGCGATGTTAAAGCCATCACTACCCGAAGCGGAGTATCGTACAATGGACCCACGACTCCCTCTACCTCTTCTTCTCCTCCTACCAAGGTAGCGGAACGTGAACCTGAGGTTACCACGGACACAGTACTTCCAACTAATAACGGAGGTACCAACAACGTCCACCCTCAAGTTGTCCCGGTCCCGACTCACAAGTCAAAAGTTGTATTTGATCCTCTAGAAAGTTCTGATGAAATTCCAAAGAACAATCCCAAGCCTTCAATTCCATATCCTTCACGTTTGAATGATCAAAAGAACCGCGAAAAAGCTAATCATCAGATGGAAAAATTCTACCAAAATTTCCAAGAATTACATTTCGATATTAGCTTCGCGGCTCTTCTTCTGATGCCTAAATTCGCATCAACAATCAAAAGTTTGTTAAGTAACAAGGAAAAACTCTGTGAGATGGCTAAAACTCCAGTGAACGAGCATTGCTCAGCAGTGTTTTTGAAAAAGCTTCCCGAAAAGCTTGGAGATCCCGGGAAATTTCTCATTCCTTGCATTTTCTCGGGGATGGTTGAATGCTTTGCCTTGGCCGATCTTGGTGCAAGCATTAACCTTATGCCTCACTCAGTCTGGAAGAAACTCTCTCTTCCTGCGCTTACTCCTACCTGCATGACTCTCGAGCTTGCAGACAGTACTATATCTCGTCCTCTCGGCATTGCCGAAGATATCTTCGTGAAAGTAGGAAAGTTCCATTTTCTGGCAGATTTCGTGATTGTTGATTTCAATGCTGACCCAAGATACTCCTTTGCGTGTTGGTAATGAAGCCGTCACATTCAATCTTGATCAGACTTCAAGATACTCCTCCAACTATGACTCTGAAATGGTAAACCGAATTGACATCATCGATGTTGCGTCAGAAGAGTATTCTCAAGAGGTCCTCGGTTTCTCATCAAGTGGCAGTACCACTCTTTCTTCTGAGCCTATCATATCCGACTCTTCCCCTTCTCTCACTCCGTTTGAGAGGAGTGACTTCCTTTTGGAAGAGGTCGAGGCTTTTCTTGCTCAGGATAGCTCAATCTCAAATGAGATTGACGAAAACTATCTTGACCCGGAGGGGGATATTCTTCTTCTTGAAAGATTGTTAAATGACGATACTTCACCCTCTCCGTCTCCAAAAGAACTTCATAAAGCGGAAATTAAGTCTATTGAAAAATCTGAAGAATTTCCCAAGGTCAAGCTCAAGGACTTGCCTCCTCATCTAGAGTATGCATTTTTGAAGGGTGATGATAAATTACCCGTCATTATTGCTAAAGACTTGAAAGATGAGGAAAATACTGCACTCCTAAAGGTTCTTAAGTCACACAAGCAAGCAATTGCTTGGAAACTCTCTGACATTAAGGGTATTAGCCCAGACTTTTGTATACATAAAATCTTAATGGAGGATGACTTTAAGCCAGCAGTGCAACAACAGAGGAGGGTAAATCCAAAAATCCACAAAGTTATCAAACAAGAAGTTCTAAAACTTCTTAATGCGGGATTGATTTACCCTATATCTGACAGTCCTTGGGTTAGCCCAATTCATTGTGTTCCTAAAAAGGGTGGCATAACCTGTCACTAACGAGGAAAACGAGTTGATTCCAACTCGTTTGGTCACGGGTTGGAGAGTGTGCATTGACTATCGTAAGTTGAATGAAGCCACCCGTAAAGACCATTTTCCTCTGCCTTTTATGTTCCAAATGCTCGAAAGACTAGTGGGGAATGAATACTACTATTTCCTCGATGGTTTCTCGGGTTACATCCAAATCCCCATTGATCCACAGGATCAAGAGAAAACTACCTTCACATGCCCCTACGGAACTTTTGCTTACAGACGTATGCCTTTCGGCTTATGTAATGCACCCGGCACGTTCCAAAGGTGCATGATGTCAATCTTTTCCGACATGATCGGGAAAACTATGGAGGTATTTATGGATGAATTTTCAGTCATCGGGGATTCATTCCAGTCTTGTCTCTCCCACTTGGAAAAGATGCTAAAACGTTGTAAAGAAACGAACTTGAGTCTCAACTGGGAGAAGAGCCATTTTATGGTTAAAGAGGGCATTGTCCTCGGCCATAAAATTTCAAAAAACGGGATTGAGGTTGACAAAGCCAAAATTGATGTCATCGCTAAATTACCTCATCCCACTACCGTCAAAGGTGTTAGGAGCTTTTTAGGTCATGCCGGCTTCTATCATAGGTTTATCCAAGATTTCTCTAAAATCGCCCAGCCTATGACCCATCTCCTCGAGAAGGATGCTCCTTTTATCTTCTCTCATGAGTGCTTCGAAGCTTTTGAAACATTGAAGAAAAAGCTTACTGAGGCACCGATTCTTGTTGGCCCCGATTGGGACCTACCTTTTGAGTTTATGTGCGATGCTAGTGATTTTGCCATAGGTACGGTCTTGGTGCAACGAAAAGCAAAATACTTTCAGCCTATACACTACGCAAGCAAAACTATGACCGAGGCTCAGAGTCATTACACCATCACTGAAAAAGAACTATTAGTTGTAGTGTATGCCTTTGAAAAATTCCGGCCATACTTGATACTTACCAAATGCGTAGTGTATACGGATCACTCGGCTTTGAAGTACATATTTGCAAAACAAGATGCAAAGCTGAGGCTACTCCATTGGGTTCTCCTCCTGCAAGAATTTGATATCATTATCTGTGATAAAAAAGGAGCCGAGAACCTTGCTGCTGATCATCTCTCACGATTAGAAAACCCTCACCAGGATGTGTCCGAGAAACAGGAAATAAATGAAACATTTCCTCTCGAGACACTCAAAGTGATTTCTTTTCGTGGTGACTCTTCTACCCCATGGTTTGCCAACTTTGCAAACTACCATGCGGGTAACTTTATCGTGAAGGGGATGTCGTCCCAACAGAAAAACAAATTCTTTAAAGACGTTAAACATTACTTCTGGGACGACCCCTATTTGTTCAAAATCTATGCCGATCAAGTCATCAGGTGATGTGTTTACGGACAGGAAGCCACTGAAATTCTCAAGGCTTGCCATGCTGGACCCACCGGGGTCCACCATAGTCCTAACTACACCGCCAAAAAGGTTTTTGATTCCGGTTTCTATTGGCCCACAATTTATAAGGATGCCCACGAATTAGTCAAAGCTTGTGATGCTTGTCAGCGTCACGGAAATATTTCACAAAAGAACGAAATGCCACAAAATGTCATTCAAGTTTGTGAAATCTTTGACGTATGGGGCATTGATTTTATGGGGCCTTTCCCATCTTCTCGTGGAAACAAATACATTCTCGTGGTTGTTGACTATTTGTCACAATGGGTTGAGGCAAAAGCTTTACCCACCAACGATGCCCGAGTTGTTGTGAAATTCTTGAAATCCCTCTTTGCTCGTTTTGGAACTCCCCGTGCCATCATTAGTGATCGCGGTACACACTTTTGCAATGATCAATTCGCAAAAGTCATGCTTAAGTACGGTGTTACTCACCGTCTTTCTACCGCGTATCACCCACAAACAAGTGGGCAAGTGGAAGTTTCAAACCGTAGTATTAAATGGATTCTTGAGAGGACTGTAGGTGAAAACCGTGCTTCCTGGTCAGACAAACTAGATGATGCACTCTGGGTCTTCCATACAGGTTACAAAACACCCATCGGGTGTACTCCCTACAAGCTTGTATACGGGAAGGCGTGTCATTTACCGATCGAACTCGAGCACAAAGCCTATTAGGCCTTGAAACATGCTAACTACGACCTTCATAAAGCGGGTGATCACCGTAAAGTTCAACTTAATGAATTAAATGAACTTCGTGATCAAGCCTACGAGAACTCTTTGATCTACAAAGAAAAGACAAAGAAGATCCACGACTCCAAGATTAAGAACCGCGTTTTCAATGTTGGTGACAGAGTCCTTCTTTTCAATTCAAGATTAAAGATCTTCTCGGGAAAATTAAAAACCCGATGGACTGGACCGGACCATTCACTGTTGCAAAAGTATACCCATACGGGACTGTTGAGTTATCTCAACCCGAAGGTCCTAACTTTAAAGTGAATGGTCATCGTTTAAAACACTATTTTGGAGAGGACATACCATCCATGGTTGTCCCGGATCTCCAAACTTTCCCCATGGACCAATGAATTCGGGGATCAAGTCAAGCTAATGACTCGGTGAACAAAAATTAGCAAAATATGGGTTTTCACCCATATCTCTAACTTCTTTTTAATTTCTACCAAACTAGTGTGGGGGAGTTCCCCATGCTGTTGTATATAAAGTAATCTTGAAACAAAAAAAAAAAAAAAAAAAAAATGCTATTCCCACACTTGCCCAAGTTTCAAATTTCCAATCAAAGTTTTTCAAAATATTGGCATAATGGTCGGTACTTTGAATATTGAGGGCAATATTCAGTTCTAGTGTGGGGGGGGGGGGGGGATTCTGTCGAATTTTATCACATTTTTACCTTATAAGTACCATAATACCCCCGTTTTAGCCCAAATTTTTTTTTAGTGGAAGTGCTTCGCACTAAACACAACAAATGGTAATCAGTCCACCATGTCTTAATCACACAAGGACTGGCTAATCCAGGAGCAAACGGCTCTTGGTAAAGATATCTCAAAACCGTTGATGGCTGAAAATTTACCAAAAATTGTATGGGAATCAACTCACCATATCCTTAATCGTGAAGAGTTGGCTAGTCCAGAAGCGAACGGCTTTTTGTAAAGACAAATCAAATCCGTTTACAGCTGGTGGTTTGCTCAAAATCACATGGTTATCGGTGTACCATAGTTCTTACTTGAACTGAAACATTTGGCTACTCCAGAAGTAATGGCTTTTGGTAAAGAGACTTCAAATCCATTAAGTTTTTCTCAAAAGATTGCTAGGGACTAGCAATGTTTTAGTGTGGGGGATTGATGAGTGTGTAAATACTCATCATTTTTACCTATTCTGAGCTGCCAAAACATCTAAAAACACTCAAAAATGCATCATAATACTGAAAATATCCCAGGAATGTGTTTTATATGTTTCAGATGCAAAATAATCAAAAACAGATGAAAAATGAACAAAGTTTGCATAATTGGCAGTTTCAGTCCCTCATTTTTCAAAAGTTGTCAAAACTAGTCCCTGGCTATTCTAAAAACTTGAAAAAATCACCAAAGGTCCTTTTAAATCACAAATTACATAATTAGTCCTTTGGTGTAAAGTTTCACAAAATTACAAGTTTAGTCCCTCAACTTTGAAAATTTGACAAAAATGGTCGCTGGGATATTAAAACTTTGAGAAAAACAATTTTTGTCCTTGTACTATTCAATTATGGCAGGATTGGACCTTGTGAGTACTTTGGGAAAATTACAAAATGGGTCCCTCACTTTTGGATATTTACAAAATTGGTCCTTGTGTTAAATTCCAAACCAAACGGATCCCTTTTTATTATTAAACCCCAACACCAAATCCAACTCAATCAATAAACACTACCCAGCCCACACCTTTACCCCAGGCCCATCTCCAGCCCAACTCACCCTTTTCATACCAAACCAGGGTCAAAGTTTGACCCTGTGGTCAATACCAGTCAAACTAACACCCTTTTCCCTCTCCTTCCCTCCCTCACACCACTTGCAGCATCACATCACCTCCCCCCACCATCACCATCCCATCAACCGCCCAAACCCACTACATATCTACCCTCACCTCAGCATTAAATGCCACCACCCCCTTGTCTGATTCAAAAGCAAATTGCAAAATAACTTTTGGCGCCAAAACACGTGGCAACCTGTGGAAGTATCTTAGTGATCCAGTGGCTAGGATTATTGGTGGGATATGTTCAGAAGACTCTCCATAACCTTAATGCTCAGCTATAAAAGACAGAAGATGTAAGGAAAGAGGAGTAGTCCATTTTTAGCTTAATTATAGTCGTTTAAATTGTAGTTTGTTGTTTTAGTTAAATCTTAAGCTTTTAAGCATTGTTTTAGTCAATTCAAGTGTAACCTCAACTGTTTTAAGTAATATAATTCAAGTTTCAGTATCTTATTTAGTTTATGCAATTTTTATTTTTTCAAAAGTTATTATTAAGCTCTGTTATGGTTTCTATGTAATGCTATGGACTCTTAGGATCATATAAGCTCCTAGAAAGCTTAATAAAGCTTTTAGAAACCTTAAAACATAGTTTAGTTATAAAAAACTCAAAAACACAAAAATAGTCAACGAAAGTCAACCATTCAAGTTTCAAGGGATTCAAGATGGAGCAGGGTAAATAGTGGATGGCCCTGGGTTAGTTTCCTTGTGGATGGCTTATAGGAATGATCTCAGGTCCTGGTTCTAGTTCAAAGTATAGCTTGGATGGCATGAAGTAAGAAAATCTCTCAAATCTTCAGTTCTAATATTCCCTAGCTTATTGTCTGTTAATTTATGCTTATTTATGTATGTTAGATCATATTAGATTGGTATTAATCTGTTTCAAGTCTAAACTCTTGTTATGCTTTGAAAATCTCATCATCACAGATTTTAAGTAGTGTTTGGATTTACTGGTTCCTCTGTGTTTAAGCTTTTTTGTGTTGTTGTTTCTCGTTATTACATGTTACTTTAGGATCACTTAGGTCATAGAAACCATAAAACCCAGTGTTCTTTTGTGCAAAAATCAAAATCAAATTTAATCTACTCTAGCTTGTTCACTGTTAAAGTTTTGGTTTAGCACAACTCTCAAATCAACTCATATCTTGGTAGGGAAGCCTAAATCAGTTTTATTACACCTTAATACACCTTATTCAATCACTGAGACTCAATCAAATCTCACAAAAGTCAAAGTACTTCATAAAAGTTGAAAGTCAAAATTGCAGGCTTAGGTAGAAAACCAAAATTTCAAAGAATTTCCTTGAATTTTGTTTTCAAAATTAAGCCCTGAGCTTTTCACAACTTAAAGCCTACCAGCTTATCTTTCAAAATCCACAATTGGCTTATTTTTGTGATTTTTTTCTCTGGCTTGTGCAATCCCTTATTTAGACCTGCAGGGTGAGTACCTTCCCCTGCACCAGGGTAATTGACCCAACTTCCAAGGTCTCTCTTAGGCTTATTAGTGGACCCCACCCCTAGATATCTAGTTTTTTAGATAGCTTAATAGTAGGGCATATTAGATTTAGGTTTGTTTTGGATCTCAGCTTATTTGCTCATAGCTTATTTAAGTCTTAAAGTCAGCCTGATCCCAACATGCATACTGAGTCATCAGTATAAGTGACCCAACTTCAATAGACCATAGCTGATTCATCAGTGGGCCCCATCCTTAGCTTTTTAGCCTTTTAGAAACCCCATAAGCCCAGCTTTTAAGGGTTTGAGCTTAATTGCTTAGTTTTGGCTTATTTGGTAGGGCTGCAAGCAGCTTAAACTTTGGCCATTTCCACTGAGTACACTGAGTACTCAGTGTGTGACCACAACTTCCAAGCACCACCCAGTGCTCATTAATAAGCCATAAGCCCAGCTTATTGGCTTATTCTGTAGTTGACCAGTCCACCTTCATAGTTCAAGTCTTGTTTTGGACCCACCTTGACTTTTGTGGACCCCACAGAGGTTCAAAAACCCTTGGTTTGGCCTGTTTAGGCCTTGTGAATTGATAAGTGCTTAATTGTTTCATTATAGCTTATCCAGAGTGCTTATTTGTTCCATTTGTCTTATTTTCAGTTGTTAGTAATCTTTTTATGCTTAGTTTGTCATTTCTCAGCTTTTTCATAAATCCACAAGTCCTAATAAGCTTATAAGTTCACTGTTAAGCACGAGGGGGTGCTTAAGCTATTTCAAAAGTGTTTTTGCAAAATTTTCTTATTTTTAGCTTATTATCATTTGTCAATAAGAAAAACCAACAAAAACCCAAATTTAAAAATAGTGATAGCTTCTATTTAATAAATTTTATCTTTTTAATTTTTCTTTTCAGCTTATTAATAAGCATCTCATCATTTTTATATTTTTCTTAATTTCCTGTCACCTTAAAGTATTTTCAGTAATTTTCTTAGATTTTTCTCTTTTAATTTAATAATTATTAGAATTAATAATAGTTTAATTAATTAATTAAGTAATATTAGTAGTTAAATAGTCTTCTTAATTTTTCATTAACAACAGTAGGTTTTTATATTTTTCCTAGGTTATATAAATCATGTAGAATTTTAAGAAAATAGTTTCTTAAACTCCACTGTTCATTTTCTAATTTTCTTAATTAATTTAGTTAAATTAGACATTAATTAATATATAAGTGAATAGTTGGTAAAATAGTCTAAAAATAATTTTTATAAGTTTTTTATAATTTTTTAGGATTCCTGAGATGGTTAGTTAGATTTGTAAATTTTTCTATAATTATCTAGTCATTTTTAGTATTATTAAGTAATTTAAAATAGTTTAAATAGTTTAATTAATATTATTAGTTATTAATTTATAAAAAAACTTACAAAAAGACAAAAACATTTCTTTTTAATTTTTATATTTTCTTTAAGTTAATTTAGAAGTTTAGAAAATAATTTTGCAAATTTTTAGTTTAATTTTGTAACCTTAATCATTTTTAGTTTGTTTTAAATTAGATTTTAATAACTTTTTAAATAGTTTTATTAATTAATTAGTATTTAAATATTAAAATAATCAAATAAATAATTTTCTTTTCATTTTAATTTTCTTTTTTTTAAGTTTGTAAAAGTTTCACTTGTACCCCCTGTAGTTGTAAAATTGTTTAAATCTCACATTTTTCTCTGTCTGTAAACAAATCTGATTTTCAATTTGTGTTTGTATAATTATATATGTGTATCTGTTAGTGTTAATACTGTTTCAATTGTTCAAATACCAAGCAATCAGTAGTATAATCACTTCTCAATCATCTTTGGTTACTGTCCTCAGTGCCACTCATTCTCAAAAACGTTTTCAAGCACCATTGCAATCTCGTCGGGACATAACGACCTGGGGACAAAACGATACTATCCACGGAGCATTGACTCTAGGCAGTTTGACTTTATTGACCAAATCACTTGGTTAATTTAGTTGACCGTTTAGGCTCAATCATATACGAAATATATACGTATAACATATAGGTATTTTTATACAAACTAATTCCTTGGAACACTCACAAACAAGCTAACTAAAGATCACACACTCACAAGCTCATGTAAGATGTCTCACAACCTCAAAGCTTGAGACAGTGTCTCGTTCACAGAAACCTTAAACAACCCATAGTGCTTAAGCCCATCTAACTGAAACCATTGTGTGGCCTGCTCCTCAGCCCACCAACCCCTCCTCATTATGGCAAGGTCCAATATGAGCACAAGAACCACCACAACCAGTTGGAAGGCCACTGGACCCATAGAACACCCAATGGGCCTTAACAGGCCACTAAGCCCACTTAACCTAAAAATTAAGCTATAAGCTATTAGAAGCCAACTGATAAGCTCACACATGAATTTCTAAGCTTCTGGGAACTTAATAAACTATTTAGAATGGAGTCATAAGCTAAAATGGTGTTTTGGACTAAAAATGCAAAAGAGTATAAAGTTATGGGACTAAAACTGCCAACTGTGGAAAATAAGGGTAGAAACTGTAAATTTTGTAACTTGAGGTTACCAACAGTAAATATAAACTATTTTGGGTCATTTATGTAAATTTGTAAGTATAAGGACTTAAAAATAAACCTTTTTCATATAAAGAACTAAATTTGCAAAACTTATGAAACATAAGTGCACCTATATCATTTAATGATAGCACGTGTTAAGGTTGAGTTCATTAGACTTATGGCAATAGCATACGGAACTACACAACTGAACTGATTTTGAAATACTTGGAATGTGTTCAACTATTTTTCAAACATAAAGACTGTGGATTCACTCAACAATTATGTTGACTTTTTAGCATGTTTATCTCAGGTAATTAAAGCAAAGCTCAGGAGGCATGGAGTGGGCATTTGACCTTGTGTCAGTGGTGTAACAAATAAACAAACAGTCACTTTCAAACCAATAATGTGATGTAATATCTATTAAACATCCTTGCATTTGAATTCAATAAAATGAACTCAAAAAGGTCTTTTGAGTCGTTTCTATAATTATGATTGTGATCCTCAATATAACACTCAAATTAGTCTTCCGCTGTCAAATCAAATTTTTGGCGGTGTTACATAATCCCAAAAGACAGTAGAATGGCAACTGACGTAAATATTGATGCATGTTGTTTCAAATGAAATACAAAAGGAAAACCATGACTACTCAAATCAAATAAAGACTTATGAATACATTTGTAACACAATCGTTATACATCCGTAGGACATCAGCTTAAAGGCCAAACCATAACTTAGGTCCACCTCATTAGATTATGATCATAGTTTGTGATTCAAGAGCCACATGAATTTATATTTAACTCCACCAGATTCCCGATTCCAACTTGTGCAAAACAGCCGACCAAGATGAAGAAAAACATAGCCTTCAAGGGTGCAATAACCATCCCAGCTTAGTGAATAGCGTAAGGTATTGGTGGTTATCCACATGCTCTATAAAAACAAGCACAACGAAAAATAAATTGATAAAACCATATGGTCCAATATCCTAATATCAAGATCTCTGTAATGAGAGATATAACCTAAACATAAACACATAACAAGGGTGTTTATAGAGTTACTTCTTTGTTATTGCTAAACCAAGTAAACTCTGTCTGCATGGAATCACCTTCTTGATCTTCTTGCTTCCTTGATTAGATCGATTGGGTTTTAGAGGAGAATTTTTATATTCTAGTTTAGGATATCTTGTATTTATAGGGCATCTAAGGACATTCCTAATACAACTAAAACTCCTTTAGTTATTTATAAGTACATAAGTTTGACAACTCGTCAACCTTAATCCTTCCTTTCTTTTAGGGATAATAATTGAACTCTTAAAACGCTAGGGTCTATGGTTTTGACTTTTATGTACTTATTATATTTATCATAGTTGTCAGGATCCCGATCCTGATCTTAGGATCTTACGATTTTACGATACTGTAAAGCAAAAACGATCCGGATCCTACATAGGATCTTTGGAAGCTTAAGATCTTATAGGATCTTTATCTTGACCATACGATCTTAAGATCTAATTCGATCCGATCCTACTATTCTCGGATTACAAACTAAGAAACTATAAATTTATGGGTTGCTTTTTTGTAGAATTCGAAAAATAACATGTTAACCTTTTTAAACATTTCATAATAATATTTTATAAAACATTAATAATATTTTGTGTTTATAATGTATAAAAATTTGTAGATTTGTATAATATTACAAAAACTATTAAGAAATAACATTAGATCAAGTAGGATCTTAAGATCCCGATCCGATCCTACGATCATGATCTTACAAAGACGAAAACGATCCTGAGTAGGATCCCGATCTTGAAAACCTTGAATTATTTATCTCAGACAAATATATATAAGCCCGAAATAGTTACTATTATTACCCTCTATGAGAATATTTCATATTCTCATTTCTTCATAATTTACATTTATTCTGTATCGCTTTTATCATTCCAATTTGCTTGTTCTGTTTAGTGTGCACCCTGGTGTGACCCACGACATTTCTATGAGTACTAGTTGAAAAAATAATTGTTCTTATGCACACAAATCCTTTAGACTCCCACTTGTGCAAGAAAAAACTAGATATACACTTTCACAACAAGAAAAGGCTCCTAGCAAAGCATTCAAGTACCTAAGCTAAAGAAATCGATTCAACACCTACGGTCTATAAAAACTCCAGCAAACCTCAAGTGAGTTTAGGTATATGACTGTATCATTTTACGCTTTTTAATATTTTATAAAGTACTAGGCGTGGATATGTAATCTAGCATTACTTCCATCCTTTTTTGTATCGTGAATGATTTGCCTTGCATAGCATACGCCGACACCTGTCTCATGACCATTCTCTAAAAAATTATCTCCTCAGAAAATATCCTCTCTTGTGTTTTTCAACTAGAGTTGCAAATTGGCATATTGGATAATCCTAATATCCGATACACCTTCCTTTCTACCCCAAATATATTCTCTTATAGGTGCTCTAATTCGAAACACCGTTAGACATCTCGAGACATGGATCAGTCAATGCATGAATACATCTGTCAGGCCTTTAGTGTAGTACACCATGATCTGAGAATGCCATTAACTAATTAATCCACTTGGTTGCTTCTCGATCTTGGTCACAAATCCTTCAAATAGAACTTTCATCCTGAAAACCATGACGAAATTCAAAAGCAGAGACAAAACTTTGTTGTTGACTTCTGTGATTCATTTGAACTCTGACGTTGACCTTCGTAACTTTTCGCCTTTGTGTTTATAGATACCATGAGTAGTGTTTAGAATACCTTTGTAAAATATGATGAAGTAATGAGGTGGTTAAATAATTAGGATTATTTTTTGTTAACAAAGTTTAAACGTTAACCCAAATATGACTCATATTGAAGTAAATAAACATGTATTATAGGAACCAAGGTTATAAATAGCGTGAGGCGTGGCGTGCCGGCAAGGTCAAGCCTCAAGCCTTAACGTGAGGCATGACGGCATGGCGTTTTTAAAGCGGCAAAAAGTATTTATAAATTTATAGATTTATATTATATTTCATTAGTATATCATATTTCATATACATCGAGTTTACGAAAAGCGTTATACATAAGTAATAAAGTCAAGAAACTCTCTTTAGATTTGTAATCTTCTTCAAATACTAGTAAACCCCTAAACGCCAAATACCAGTAAACCTCAAATACGATGCCCAAATTCCAATTACTAGTAAATCTCCTAAACGTCTCAAATACCATTACACCTTATCGCGCCTTATCGCACCTCATCTCATGCCAAGCCTTAAGACGGCGCCTTGGTCTATTGCATGGCATGGAGGTGACGCCTCGCACCTTTGCGAGGCCTTTGCGGCGCCAAGGCGCGCCTTTTAAAATAGTAACTCTTACACATATTGAAGAAAAATAAACATGTATTGTAGGAACTCGACCATGAACACTTTATTATCATTATGATAATTTATAGGAAAAATAAAGCTCATCTTGTCAAAGGCGTTTACGCCCACATGCCCCTTTCCATTTTTCTTGATTGCTTCGCAAAATATCGATGTTAAGGTACCATTGGGGATAAACGGGGTCCCGTTTGATAATCGTGGGGCCATACCTTATTAGTGCAATCGTAACGTCTTCACAACAGATCGATTACGTTCGCGTTAACTAATCATCGTCAGTGGGCAAAATCTAGTATATCGGAAAACAATCGAGACCGGTGTCATCTGAAATAAAATGAGACTTTGGTGATGATTGTTTAATTTTTTGTTGTGATGAGATATGGTCGAGTATGTGCACTTTGAGATATAATAGGATATTAACTAAAATGTTACTTCATCCGTCTTAAATTAATAGTCCATATTTCTATTTTTTAATGTCTCAAAAAAATTGTCCACTTTTCATATTATGTAAAAACAAAGAGAATATACTGAGGGAATATTCTATATTAGTCGTTGAAAATTGTAGTGGTTCCACTTTTACTAAACTTTGTGACTTTTGTCTCCTCACAATAATTTTGAATACTCCGTAGTAAAATTGTCAAAACATGCTATGGGAAAGGAAAAAAAAAAATCAGCAATATGCCATTTTTGTGAGGCAATATTAAAGGAAAATGATAATGGTGCATTTAGTTAGAGGAAAAATTTCGCACTTTTCAATTTTTCTATTTGCAAAAAATGGAAGAGATTAATTTTCTATAAAACATAGAAAACGTGTTATGTTATATTGTTTTCTATTCTGAAGAAAACAATGTGTTACAAGGAAAATAAAAAATATTGTGTTTTGTAGTTTCCCTTTTTAAAGTAGAAAATGCAAATTTTCTGTTTTGCAGAGAATTTGATGAGAAACATTTGATTTGAACGCAATCTCTATTTTCCTTGTTTTGTACAAAATATTTTATGAAAAATAAGAGTATTTTCTTTCAACTAAACGCACCCTAAATATTCTAGATTGTTGTTCCTACTCATCTTCCTAATTCTTGGATCACGATAAGTGTGTACATCAATGATGAATATTATGAGAGATGGATAGCAGGAAACACATGTCAAAGTTTATGTGGAGGGTAGGAAGATATGTATGAGGAAATAGTATAAATGTATATCAATGCTCAGTCATCATAGACTATGCATACGGTAAGGGGCGGAGCCAAGATATTTTTTGAGAGGGGGCAAAAAAAATTTTAATGTAGCGGCCAAAAAAAAAACTTGTACATCGTGCCTCTAAAAAGAGATTTTTTTTGACAAACCGATAACAACTAAATACGTTAAATAAAACCAAGAATCTTGAGTGGCGGACCCGGCCAAAATACAAAGATGGTTCTCTAAGTTAAGTGATCACGAGTAATAGCGGGTCGGGTCATCTCATATATTATAAAGAGTTAATTACATAAATAGATTATGTGGTTCACACAAACTAACACATTTTGTCCCTAAACTTAGATAATAACTCAATCATTCTTGTACTTGACACTTTGTAACTGACTGACCATTTGACCAAGCTAGGTAATTATCTAAGTTTAGGGACGAAAGATTTAGTGTGTGTAAACTGTAAACCACAATGACGATGTTATATAGTTAACTCTGTTATAAAAACACCAAAACATTTAGAAAATATATAAAACACCAACACATTTAAAAAATGACTAAAATTATAAAAATTAGTTATCTTACAGTAAGCGTTAATAATTGCTAAAAAGTATCACAAGATCTTGAAAAAGTTATTATATACTATACGTTATAAACACTTAAAAGTATATCTATTGAATTTTAGCTCTTTATTTATATTACAATATTAAAAATAAGCTTTTCTAACTGCAAAAATAACTTTCACATAAGCATCTATTAGTAGTAGTTTGCAAAAAGGTAAAAAAAAAAAATTTAACATATTAAAGTTGCAAAGTGCAAACAGTTTGAGGTTTTTGTAAAAATTAAGCCTACAAACTATGATAAGACAACTATTTAAAAAAAAAAAAAAAAAAAAAAAAAAAGTCTATCTCAACCAACTCTCTCACGCACGCAGTGTTTTAAAAGGCGCGCTTTGGCGCCGCAAAGGTGCGAGGTGTCATCTCTACGCCACGCAATAGACAAAGGCTTCTTCTTAAGGCTTGACATGAGATGAGGTGTGATAAGGTGCGATAAGGTGTACTGGTATTTGAGACATTTAGAGGATTTACTAGTAATTGGAATTTGGGCATCGTATTTGAGGTTTACTGGTATTTAGCGTTTAGGGGTTTACTAGTATTTGAAGAAGATTACAAATGTAAAGAGAGTTTCTTGACTTTATTGCTTATGTATAACACTTTTTGTAAACTTGATGTATATGAAATATGATATACTAATGAAATATAATATAAATCTATAAATACTTTTTACCGCATTAATTAACTCCTCAAAAACGTCATGTCGCCACGCCTCACGCTAAGGCTTGAGACTTGACCTTGCCGCCACGCCACGTCTCACATTATATATAACCTTGCACGCACGTGAACAAATATGACTATTTTTTTTACTTTTAGTTTCACCATTACACTTGGCCTTAGTTTCTCTTTGGTTATGCGTATTAAACCCTTTTACCAAAAATCCCTTCAAACAAACACTCCTTAATTCATATGCATCATTTTGTGTAACAAGGTTTGAACCTTTAACATTTTATTTGAAAGCCAAATAATTTACCACTAGACCATTAATGTAAGTCAGTCACGTATTTACAAAAAATAATAATAATAATAATAATAATAATAATAAGGTACTATTGAGCCCGGGGGACTTATCTGCATGGGTGCAACTCCTTATTTTACCATCATGCGTGCTCTCCGCCTTTGTACCAACAAACAGAACTCAACGACGCTCTGGTGAGAGAGAACGATGCCAGCTTGACTGTATTTCCCGCGCCATTCTCAGATGGAGGGATCCCGTAGACAGGCTTGGTCTGGTGATGGATCGGCTAGCCGAAGTGCCCCCATCTTTCAAAGGGGTGACGAAACATAAGGATCAGAACGCAGTCAACCTGGGTCAGTGCAAGCGTAAACTTGGGGACGGGCATTTTACTGCTGCTATTAAGGTGCTCACGTCTTCTGGCATCGCCCCATCCACACCTGACACTCTATTGGAGCTCGAGGCCAAACACCCCTATGCCCCCCAGCCGACTCCGTCATCTTTTTCACTTGATGAGGAAGCCCTTTCTGTCGACAAGGACTTAGTCCTCAACAGGATTCGCAGCTTCCCCAAGGGGACGTCATGTGGTCGTGATGGGCTGCGGGCACAACATTTGATGGATATTTTGGGAGGGGCGGCGTCTGCTATTGCTGATGACTTGCTTGGGTCCATTACTGGAGTTGTTAATCTGTTCCTTAGTGGAAAGTGCCCTAGTCAACTGGGGGAGTATATCGCTAGTGCCCCCTTGACTCCCTTAGTCAAGCCTGGCGGCGGTATACGTCCTATTGCTGTTGGCACTGTTTGGCGTAGGCTTGTGTCAAAGGTTGCCTCCTCTTCGGTCGGTGATTCCATGAACTCTTACTTGCAGGATTTTCAATTCGGGGTTGGAGTCGCTGGGGGATGCGAGGCTGTCCTTCACTCTGTAAATAGGCTCGTTGAATCTAAGGGGTGTGAAGTCGGACTTTCCATGCTTTTAGTGGACTTTAAGAACGCTTTTAATCTCATTGATAGGAGGGTCTTGCTTCAGGAAGCTAGGGGGCGATGCCCTTCTATTGCCCCGTGGGTGGAGTTCTGTTATGCGCGCCCTGCCAGGCTCTATTATGAGGACTCCATCCTGTGGTCGTGTCAGGGTGTCCAACAAGGTGATCCGTTGGGGCCTTTGCTGTTTTCCCTAGCTTTACACCCCTTGATTCATGCTATCAATCAGTCATGTGAGCTTACCCTTCAGGCGTGGTATCTTGATGATGGTACTATTGTTGGAGATACGCTCATGGTCGCCAAGGCACTTGACATCATTAGGACAGAGGGCCCCGCCCGTGGTTTATTTTTAAATGTTGACAAGACTGAACTCTTCTGGCCTGCCGATGACCCTAGAAGCAGAGTGGAGGGCGTGTTTCCTGTAAATATCGCTCGTCCGACCAATGGTGTCAAACTTCTTGGTGGTTCGGTTAGTTTGGACGAAGGTTTCTGTCGGGAATTAGCGTCCAAAAGGGTCTCCAAAACCATACAATTAATCGAGGCAATTAACAAACTCAATGATCCGCAATGTGAGCTTCTCCTTTTGCGTAATTGTGCAGGAGTTTCGAAATTATCTTATACCTTGAGAACATGCTCCCCCGTGTACTTATCAGAGGCCCAGGCTCAGTTTGATCAGACGCTACGTGCATCTTTGGAGAAGATTGTTACTGCTTCGGGGCCAGGGTTTGGTGATTGGCAGTGGAGGCTTGCCACTCTTCCAATAAAGCTTGGTGGTCTAGGCATCTTTTCAGCGGGGGATATCATCCAATATGCTTTCCTCGCTTCTCGGATGCAAACAAACGACTTACAGGATAAGATACTCACCAAAACGGGTATTGTTACACATGGCCCTTCATTCCAGCATGCTTTGGACATATTCAACGCTACTTGCAACACCGACTTCCTCACTGGCACCGGGGGCGCTTCTGCCCCCCAAATGATGAAAACCTTGGCAAAGTGTTATTTCGGTGTCATTGAGAAAGACCTTGTTTGTAAGTACTCACTAAGTCCAAGGCAGGTGGCTATACTTAGTAGTATCCGCGCCCCACACGCGCAGGACTTCCTCTTCGCCATCCCAATTGACGGTCTCGGACAACGGATGAATCCTCGCCAATTTCGATCAGTGTTATGCTATAGGCTTGCGATTCCTATGTTCTCTGAAGGTAGCTTATGTCCGAGTTGCAATGTACACCGTATGGACCAGTGGGGGGATCATGCGGTCCACTGCGCTAGCGAAGTGGGTGTTAAGTTCAGGCATAATTTGGTTCGTGATATCCTTGTTGACATATGTTCCAAAGCTGGGATTATGGTGCGTAAAGAGGCTCCGATGGGATTTCTTTCAGAGGAAGGGAGAGAATTACGTCCTGCAGATGTGCTACTATTTAACTAGTTCCAAGGTAAGGACGCGTGTTTGGATGTGACTGGGGTCTCTCCGTTTGCAGGGAATGGGGTAACGTCGTGGGCTCCTGGAGCTGCTTTGAGTAATGCTGTGGAAAAGAAAAGGAAGAAGTATGTGTCCAAGTGTGAAGACAATGGATACAAGTTTGTCCCTTTCGCCTTTTCTACGTTTGGGGAACTTGATGTGGAAGCTATGAATACTCTTTCGCGTGTTGGGGCTATTGCTAGCAGCCACTCTAACAACGTTAAGAGTGGTGCTTTTGTTTTCCATCGAGTTAGTTTCTGTATTCAAAAAGGGGTGGGAGCACAGATTGTGTCTAGACTCCCCTCCAATTTCATGTAATTTCCATGGTTTCAATGAAATTTATTATAATAATAATAAAAAAAAAAAATAATAATAATAATAATAATAATAATAATAATAATAAATAAAAAAAATTCAGGGGTTATTTATGAAAAATTCAAAGGTGGAAAATGATATAATAGCGAGCCTTAGAAGCTTCAAAACCCTTTTCACCACCAAGGTAAATTAAACCTTTTGATGTATAATTTCATAATCGCTAATAGTTTTTTATTAATTGTTGTCTGTATAATTTCATTTCTTTTATAAAAAGACTATTTGATTATTTTGGGAAATGTTTGAAATTCCTTAAAATCCAATGGGTTGATTATTAGTTGCTGCGAAATAGCTTTCAATTTTTTTCTTTTATTGATCATGCATGTGCTGTATTTAATACGATTAATTCGAAGCAAATGTATACTATTTTGGTATAATAAGTTGGTATTAAAATAAGGGCTTTGCTGTAAATTGGCATTAAAATGACAGTTGCTGTGAATTGTTGGTGATCCTAAGTGTAAACTATATATATATATATATATATATATATATATATATTTTTTTTTTTTTTTTTTTTTTTTTTTTTTTTTTTTTTTTTTTTTTTATCATTGCGCGTTTTATTTGATGTTTCTGTTTTTTTTTTTAACTTTTTTAGCTAATGTGCAAGTTAAGGTCTAGCATATAGTGTAAAAATCGGTCTTTTACGCAACTTATTAGTGTCTAAGATGATTTAGACGAGTAATGGGTGTCAAAATATGTAAGTCGACCACCTGAAATAATACTTAATAAAAGACAGTGTGAGGAAAGCAGCAAAAAGGTGTGTGCAGAGACATAGGCTACTGCACTGCTGCACATAAAAACGGTAAAACATTCTCTGTATAAAATAGCTGATATGGTTGTAGAAGGCTAGAAGTGGTCAATTAACATGTAGTCTATCTGGAAGCTTTGGATCGGCTTAAGTCAGCCTCGATTCTGTTTGGATGGGCAGATGGCTCATATATCTAGTTGTTTTAAGAGGCTGTTTTGTTGGCTCGAGTACTTAGTAGGGTGTATTAGTGAAAACTTACAACAACAATACCCAAAAGCTGTTTTACTTTATCTTCTTCGATGTCTCGAAAAGCTGATAGATTAAAGTCCGTCTTTGTTTAATAGTATTTCTTAGTTTTTTAATGAAAGTTTGACACCCCTGCACTAAAAAATGAATATTGTTACTCTACTCTTATCTGTATTTAACTCTCGTCTTTCATGGTAAAATAATGTCTTAGTCTGGAACACATGACATTTATGTGTTTAATGGTAGAAGATTCTTTGAATGACATATTAGTATTGTTTTGACCATATAAAACTTTCTCGACAAGAGTATGTGACGAATTGATTTATTAATAATGAAGTTAATTAAACATCAACTAGTTACACAAAAAGAGATCAATATAACCTTATGCTCAAGTCCACAAAAGCTGCAATTCTCATTATGCTGATCGTTAAATTATTTGTTTATTTATTTATTTATTTATTTATTTTGACTAGATAGAATTTGTATTTTTTGACTAGATAGAATTTTGGATGATGATCTTCCAAGTGAATACTACAAAGAGTTGTTGTATAATATGTATCGAAATGAGAAACGGTTGAAGGCGTATGCAGATAACCAAGAGTTGATTGAAGTTCTTGTGTGGAGAAGTCAAAATTGGAACAAGAGTTGACTGTTACCAAGTCAAAGTTGTCAATGTATGATAGGTTGTTTTTCATCATGTTAGGATCTTTAGCAGTAACCTGTGCTGTGTTTGGTATGAAAATAGCCAAGTATGAAAGTTTATCAAGAATGTTGTGGTTAACTGTTTGTGCAATATGTTTAGTATGGTTAAGTTTGATATGGTAAAGTTTGTGCAACATGTTAATGGATTGCAAATGAGAATAAAACAAATTCAAGATGTTAACGGTGCAGTATGATCATGATGTTAACTGTTATGTTCATGGTTAAGTTTGTGCAGTATGATCATGATATTAACTGCTATGTTTGATATAGTTAAGTTTGGGCAGTATGTTCATGGATTGCCAATGAGAATAAAACAAATTCAAGAAACTGCATCTTGCATATTTCATTGATAACAAAAGTTTATAAATGACCATCAATTAGTGCCCTCTATGATGTACAAAATGGGCTATTTTGAGATGGTCATTTCATAAAGTGATTACAGGCCTAATAGATTCAATGTTTACCAACATTACACACATAATAGATGGTTAAATGTTTACCAACATTTGCCCTCACATGATACACAAAATGGGCAAATTAAAAGTTAAAGTCATACAAAAGTGCACTAATAACTGGATACAAAAAAAGATATGTTGTTCTAATCGAATACCTCACTCACGCCACCAAGTAATGGAATCACAAGATGGAGGGTGGATTCCTTGTGGATGTGGTATTCAGCAAGGGTATAGTTGTCCTGAAGTAGCTTTCCACTGCATTTCAGATTTTGCCGTACCGTGGGAGTACCATCCTTATCCTGGATCTTGGCTTTCACATTGCTGATAGTATCTGAGGGTTTCACTTCCAGAGTTATTGTTTTTCCGCTGAGAGTCTTGACAAATATCTGCATCAATCCCCTTGATTTAAGCACGAGTGTTAGGATAGATTCCTTTTCGATGTGGAAGTCGGAAAGAGTATCATTGTCCTCAAGAACCATTTCATTAAAGATTAGCACCTGTTGGTTGGTAGGGATACCTTCAATATCCTTGATCTTTGCTTTCAAATAACCAATGGTGTCTGAGGGTTTGACTTCCATAGATATTGTTTTTTTGGTAAGGGTCATGACATATATCTTCATCATTCCCCATGATTTAAGCATAAGTGTGAGGGTGGATTCCTTTTTGATGTGAAAGTCTAAAAGGATACCACTGTCCTCAAGAACCATATTGTTGAATATCAGCGCCTGCTGTTCAGAAGGTATACCTTCCGTATCCTGGATCTTGACTTTCACATCGCCAATGGTGTCTGTAGGTTTGACTTTTAGAGGGATGGTTTTTGTTGTGAATGTCTTTATGAATATCGGGATCAATCCCGTTGATTTAAGCAGAAGTTTGATGGTGGATTCGTTGTTGATGTTGAAGTCAGCAATGGTACCACTATCCTCAAGAACAATTCCATCTAAGATCAATGCCTGCTGGTCATGTGGAGTACCTTCCTTTTTCTGGATCTTAGCTTTCACATCGCCAATGTTCTCCGAGTGTGTGACTTCCAGAGAGAACGTCTTTCCATCGAAGGTCTGGACAAATATTCGCATCAGTCCCTTTGATTTAGTGATAAGTGTGAGTGTGGATTCGTTCTTGATGTAAAAGTCGGCAAGGGTATCAATGTCCTCAGGGACCATTTTGTTGAAGATCACCACCTGCTCGTCTGGAGAGATACCTTCTGTATTTTGGATCATGGCTTTCACATTGCCAATGGTGTCTTATTTGACTTCAAGTGCTATTGTCTTTCCAGTGCTGGTTTTGACAAATATACCTGCAGAAGTAAAAATAACATAGTAAAAATTTGAACAGGTTTAACCACTAATAAACATAAATCAAGGGCCTAGCACAACTCAGCTACTCAGAACTTCAATAGTATACAATATGGAACGTTTGTCATATGTTCTCATATTTAATTTCGGTTGACAAACTTTTACAAATTAAAATGTTTATTTCGCTTATTCTACTATTCTTATGTTCATTTTTGGTCATTATACTTGAATTACTGTCATTTCCAAGATGGGGAATACAAATCCACCTCAACTCAATTGTGCTATGTAAACAGAGTTGGGGGATAAGCTTAATGGACAAAAGATTACATCGTATTGCTTTGATAATTGAAACTAAGATTACAGGAGAGTATAAATAAGCCATGCTTAGCTTGAAGGCAAGCTAGGTTAACTAATGGGCTTGGCCCTTATTACTAACTCTAACATCCCCCCTCAAGCTGAGCATAGCAGCTTGTTACAAAAATAAAACCAAAAAAAGGATAAGCAAAAGTCATCCTCGAAGGCAAAAATCAAGATCTTTAACAAACGCAAAACTAATCGATCTCACTCGGGATCTTCAAAACAAAATACGAAGCAACCTGAAGGAAGCATGTCTCAATAGATCTCACTTGGGATCTAATCAAATTACGAAGCAACCTGAACAAAACAAGTCTCATTAAATCTCACTCAGGATCTAATCAAAATACGAAGCAACCAAGGTAGGTCTCCACTAACCAAAATACGAAGCAACCGTAACAAACATGTTCGGGTCTCAACTAACAAAAATACGAAGCAACCGGAACAGACATTTGGGTCTCAACTAACCATAATAACTAAAAACGAAGCAGCCAGCGGGCCTTAACTTACCAAAATTTCCAAAAACCGAAGCAACCTAAAACAACGGTGTTGGAACAGGTCTCAACTAATCAAAACTCAAATTCAAATGGTCTCACCGGGGACCAAACTAAAAATTCGGCACAACAATACGAACAAAAGTCACCATAAGGACCACACCTCACTAGGAAACGGGTCGGAATGATCCACAATTCACTTAAACTTGTGACCTAATTTCTGACAATCGATACTCTCTCGGCATATGACTCCAAAAGTTTAAACTCTAATTATTTGAAGAACTTAACACCTCAAATTGATCATCATTCCAAAAGCTCATTATGGAAAATACACTCTTGTGTATTTGTAATCAAATAGTATCATTAATATACTTTCCGTTCCCCTTTGCCCAAAAAATCAAAATGTTCATTTTCGTCATTGCATTATTTGTTCGTTCAGGTGTGAGTCTAACTGTGTGTTTGGTGAAACTAGTTAAAGCTAAAGCTTATGGGAGCTCCACTAGTGCATAAACTTCTATTTTTATTGATGTTTGTCAAAGAAGCATAAGCTGGAGCTTATGTGTGTAGTATGACATCAAAGGATAAAATAGACGAATAAAAATATTAAAAGACAAGTTACTTATGTTATTAGCCACACCAAAAGGTCAAGCTCATTTTAGAAGCTCCTCCTAAAGAGCTTTTATTTTAAAAGCTTATGGCCGGTTTCCAAATTCGCATAAGCTTCTTATCCAAGCAAAGCTTATTTTAAAAGTTCAAGCTCCAATAAGCTCGCAAAAACTTTATGACAAACACACCTAATATGAATAAAAAAGGGAAATTGACCGCCAAGTTATGTGGGAGTGACTTACACAGATGTTTGAACATTAGGCAAAACAGGAGGAAAAAAAAAATAAATAAATAACAAAAAAAAAACAAAAAAAACAAAAAAAACAAAAAAACAAACAATACAATACAATACAATACAACGATCCACGTGAACTTTTTAATAAAAAGGACACGAGGATTTACGTGGGTTGCCAAAATCCTACATCAACGACAGAAGCGAGAATGGAATTACAAACAGATATTGAGTCCCGAGTTACGTAGTGTATCACTCAAAATCTAGGTTCCAAGAAATAGTTTCGAAACTAGTGTTATTCACTCTCCTCAAAAGCTCAGCCGTATAAAATTTTATAGTACAATTATATACCTCACTATTTTCTCTACAAAAGATTCACTAACTTTTTCAAGCAACCTGTGTGTTCGCTGAATTTTGAATGTGAAATGAATCTCACGTCCATTTACTTTTATAAGTGAAATATCAAGTAGTCAAAGCATACATGAAATTATGACTTTCACTTGGCTCTAGTTTGACAAATGCACCAAGTAGATTTAGGGGAACATATATTAAATTAAACAACGACAACCAACAAGAAGTAGCATTGTGGAAAGTAGTTACAAAAGAGCTAGCATACAACTTGAAACAAGGGACTTTGGAGAACAGGACTACTCTATGGAGGTTGCATCAAGCAATTTACTCATATTTATGGCCCCTTTGAACTGTCCTAGCTGCCTTTTATATCATACTTATCAATATCTCATTCTAAAAATCGACAGGAACCTTAAGGATACATATACATTATACAGTGATATGATGTGTGTATTATGTAGAGTTAGCGACTTTGAATAAAATTATAGGTATTAAAACCTGGCAAGTGCCATTGAAAAATAAATAAATACAAATAAAACCTTGCAAGTAGCAAAACACCTTAAAACTAAAATATAAACCCTAAATTACAAATGAGCCATAGATGGAATGACAACTAGTAGCAAAGAGCCAAATACAGTATTTAAATGGATAAAAAGTATGATGATTGGAAAAATGATCCTTACTATATGTCGTCATTCCTTAAATAATCTTCTTTAACGTCGCTAGAACCAGACCCGCTTTTCTCAATTTCAAAATGATCGCCTGAGAATTTTCTCTTGCCCCGGTTATCCGCCATTTTTCTTTGGGTTTTCCCAAATAATGTTCTGTAGAAAGAGTGAGCTAAGAAGGCCTTGTATTTAAATTTTGGGCAGCCAAAACTACCCTTGTTTAGCTTTGTCACATCTCACGAGGCTTTTTATTAAGGAACCGAAGCGGTGATAAAGATTCAATTAATTACTGTAATACTCTAGCAAAAATTTTGATTTTAAAAACATTTGTATCAATTTAAAATCTTTTATTATAGGTACAGAAATCAAATTTTTTTATAGAACCCATTTCTTGATCAAAACAAATAAACCTATCTTCATCCTTTTAAAAAAATAAATAAATATCTCATGACTCGTTAATTGTTACGCGAAAAAATCATCTCACAAACCGTTAATCGGTTTTTTTTAAGTGTGAAATTTACGTCTGAAAAAAAATCACATTTTGTTACTCCCTCCGTCCCATAAAAACTGTCCAGTTTGACTTTTCAGAGTCAAACTGGTTCAACTTTGACCATAAATATTTTTTATGTGTTATATCATACTTGATGAAAAATTATACCAATGAAAAACACACTTAAAACTCAATCCATTCATATATTTTTCATAAACTATTATATAATACTCACAAAAATAGATAAGGTCAAAGTTGAACCAGTTTGACTCTGAAAAGTCAAACTGGACAGTTTTTATGGGACGAAGGTAGTATTTTAAAATCATATGTGATTTTATGAAATTATATGTGATTTGTGAAATCAACATGTGATTCTTGACATACAAATCACATGTGATTCATAACATACAAATCACATGTGACTTTTTCAAACGAAAATTTTAATACTAAAACAAAACTTGAAAGAAATAAAGTTCTTCGAAAGTGTATTGTAGTACCCGTATAGTGAAAGATAAAATATTCTCGTCGTGATGGTGTATTTTTTGTTGCTTAACGATGTATCGTTTGTAAGATATTTTATTTTAAAAAAATATATGAAAAGTAGTCATTTGTAATGTTAATAAAAAAATAAATGACTAAAAGTAGTTCACTGGGTCTATAAAGAAATTAGGGTCATCATTCAACTCAACTCGTATTAAAACCCTTTAACCAAAATCAGCCAAATTATTATAAATGAACAATAATAAGAACATGAGGAAGAGAGAGTTGTATATATAGGATAGATGAATATATCTCAAACCCTAAAGCACATTAGATGTAAATGTGAATACACATAAACCCATTAATATTTACAACACTCCTCATTGGATATTCACCATTTATTATACGCGATAAACCGCTTCATTAAAAACTTTATCAAGAAAAACCAGTGGGATAAAAAAAACAAAACAAAACAAAAAACTTGATGAACGGGAAAAAGAGTGCAGTGCGCATAATGCTCCTTCTTAATTTAATGTATATCTTTCAAACGTCGAATATCAATCTTCTGAAGCAGTTGCTCATACACTTTTGTTGGCAACAACTTTGTAATGAAATCTACTAAATTGTTGATGTTAATAATAAGTCCTACAAAGATGACAAAAATATATGTGTAGCTTCCAACTCAATATCAAATGAATTGATTGGAAGTATATATTGCTAATGCAAATAAAATCATACAGTCTTGTTACGATATCACGGTACCACTAAATTTAGTAGTACCGTGTAACATTTAGTGGTACCGTCCCCTTTAAACGGTTAAATTTTTCCCTACCTATAAATATCAGTCTATTTCCCAGATTTTAGGCATCCTTCATACACACAACTTTCTGTGATAAAATCCCTATCACCTAAACTCTTCTTTGATCATTTAGTTAGTTTAATTTTGTTTTAAAAAGTGATCATTTCATCCAACCAAGTGATCACCATCATTCCTCTACTAGTCAAGAGAAGAACATAAAGTATCAAGAAGATACAAAGTGTTGGAGTCTTTGTAGTGCACTTGCGTTACTTGTAGTTTGCCTGATTGTATCTTGATATATACATCAAGTGTCATTGTCTTGTTTAAGTCTTCTTATGTTGATCATTGTGATCTTGTTGAGATCTTGGAGATCTCTTGTAGCTTGTGTGATAGTGTGTTGATCAAGAGTAGATTGTGTGGATTGTATAGATCGTGTAGATCGTGTGAGAAGCTAGGAACATGTGGATCGTGTGAGATTGGTACTAGCTAGATTAGTATTCGACATTTAGCTTAGTGTCAGAAATTGTGATAAGCGACGTATACGGTTTTCTCCGCCTGAAGGGAGCTTTGTTGACATAGTGCTTAGAACTCTCGAGTTGGATACTCGGGGAGTGGAGTAGGGCGAAGAAGAGCTTCGTGACCGAACAACTATAAATCTCTTTGTCTCGGTTTGATCTTTCCTTCTCATCTCTTTACTTTTAGTATTCTTATTAGTTAGTTTAGTTTAGTGTTCATATTGGTGTTGATTGATTTCACAAAAGAATTGGATCAAAGTTTTCAAAGAAACTTTCTTAATAAAGGAAAATAAACCGGTAAAACTATTCAACCCCCCCCCCTTCTAGTTTTCCACAATTGGTACCAAAGCCACGTTAGGCAAGTTTTTAAAGTAAATTGTATTTTAAAACTTGAATCGATCAATGGATTTCGACAAATATCAAGAAGGGTAATCTATACAAAGACCACCACTTTTTGAAACCGATTGTTTTATATATTGAAAAACAAGATTCGAAACGTATGTGAAATAAAAAGACATTGATCTTTGGCATGTTATTGCCGATAGTGACTTTAAACCTATTGAAAAAGATCTGATAACTAAAAAGGATCAAATTATTCCTTATGAGCAACAAAGTGACAATCTTTAAAGAAAACTAGCCAAAAATGATGAGGCTAAAATGGTAATTTACAATCCTTTGCCGAAAAAGGAATTTGAAAGAATTTTTATGTGTAATACGGCAAAAGAGATTTGGAAAAGTTTGTTAGTCACTCATCAAGGTAATAATCAAGTCAAAGAGAACAAGATCGATCTTCTTGTTCAATAATATGAACACTTTTCCATTCTGGAAGATGAATCTATTGATAATGCTTTTGCTAGATTTAATACTCTTATTACTAGTCTTAAAGCTCTTGATGAAGGTTATTCTAGCAAGAACTATGTTAGGAAGTTTCTTATGGCTCTACATCCCAAATGGAGAGCAAAGGTCACCGCCATTGAAGAATCAAAGAACTTGGCGACATTATCACTTGATGAACTTATAGGAAACTTGAAAGTTCATGAAATGATAATCAAGAAAGATTCCGACATAGTAAAAGGCAAAAGTTAGAAAGTTAGATCTTTAGCATTGAAAGCCAAGAAAGAGTTTAATGATGAGGAAAGTTCAGACTGTGATAGTGAAGATGAGGAGTATGCATTAGCCGTAAGAGACTTTGAGAAGTTCTTTAGAAGAAGAGGTAGATTTGTGAGACAACCTCATGATGGGAAGAAGTCATTTTCAAAGAATCGAGATGATAAGAAAGGAAAAAGTGATAGGAAGTGTTTTAGATGCGAAGATCCTAATCACCTCATCGGAGAGTGTCCTAAACCACCGAGAACCAACAACCAAAGAGCTTTTGTAGGAGGCTCTTGGAATGATAGCAGTGAAGAAGAAAAGGAAGAGAAGCCTAACGATGAAACATGTCTTATGGCTCAAGCTTCTAATGAGATATGCTTGGGAATCGACTTGGAGCCTGACGAACGGGTCAAGGATAGTGGATGCACAAATCACATGACGGGAAACCGAAGTATATTCTCATCATACAAAGCTTACAATGGAGGTAATGTCGCTTTCAGTAGTAAACTTAAGGGTAACATCATAGGCAGAGGTACAATTACTCAATACTCCCTTACTATTAGAAATGTTGAGCATGTAGATAACTTAGGATTTAACTTGATTAGTATTAGTCAAATGGTTGAAAATAAGTGTAGAGTTATATTTACCGAAGAGGGTAGTGAGATCACTAAGAATGGTAAGACCATAGGCAAAGGAGTTAGGAAAAATGGCTTATTTGTTATGAAAATAGGAAATAAGCCTCAGGATAAGATCTGCCTAGCAACCATAGATGATAATTCCACTCTATGGCATAGAAGATTAGGTCACACCAATATGCGTTTGATACAATCATTGGTGTCTAAGGAATTACGTAGAAACCTACCTAAGCTTAAGTTTGATAAACACTTTTGTGAAGCTTGTAAAGTTGGAAAACAAGCTCATTCTAGTCACAAAGCTAAGAATATGGTCTCCACCTCTAGATGCCTAGAACTCCTTCACATGGACTTATCTGGTCCATCCGCCGTACGGAGCTACGGAGGAAATTACTACACTTTAGTGATAGTAGATGACTACTCTAGGTATACTTGGACTAAATTTCTTAAGGATAAGATACAAGCTTTTGAGGAATTCGAAATCTTTAGTAAGAAAGTCCAAAACCAACTAGGGTGTACTATAGTCTCTATTAGGATGGATCATGGTTGGGAATTTGATAATGAAGTGCAATTTGGAGTATATTGTGATGCTAATGGTATTACACACAATTTCTAGGCTCCAAGCACTCCACAATCAAATGGGGTAGTTGAGCAGAAAAATCATACTCTACAAGAAACGAGTAGAACGATGTTAAGTGAACAATCAATTCCGTAAAAGTTTTGGTGTAATTTGGTGGACACCTCAACTTACATACTTAATAGAATCTTGATTAGACCGAGTTTAGGAAAAACACCATACGAAATCTTGAAAGGTAGAAAACCTACTCTAGATTACTTTAGAGTGTTTGGAAGCAAATGCTTCATACTAAACAAAAAAGACTACCTCACCAAGTTTGACGCAAAGTCTTACGAAGGTGTTTTCCTAGGTTACTCCCAAAATAGTAAAGCCTACGTTGTTCTAAACAAAGAAACAATAAAAGTCGAAGAGTCACTCAATGTGACATTCGATGAAAGTCCTCCACCAACTAAGAAATCATCCCTGGTGGATGATGACTTAGATGAGGAAGAAACCATTAAGGCTAATGGCAAGAAAACCTTAGAAAATTATATTGAGGATGAAATGATTGAAGTTGACAAAATTGTCAACATTAAGGAATCTATGAACCATCTAATAGAAAATGTCACAGGAAACCTAAACCAAAGAACCCTTAGGTCACAAGCACAAAACAAAAGTAATTTCTTTTGTTTTATATCTACCTTAGAACCTAAGAATGTCGGTGAAGCGATAAAGGTTGATAGCTGGGTAGTTGCCATAAAAGCAGAGTTAAATCAATTCACCGCAAACCAAGTTTAGGAACTAGTACCTCCACCTAAGAACCAAACCGTCATAGGAACTAAGTAGGTATTTAGAAACAAACTCGATGAATATGGTGTTGTAACTAGGAATAAGGCTAGGTTGGTAGCACAAGGCTATAACCAACAAGAGGGAATATATTACAATGAAACATATGCACCCATAGCAAGATTAGAGTCTATTAGGATACTCCTTGCCTATGCTTGCGAGTTGCGACTTAGACATTAAGTTATATCAAATGGACGTGAAAAGTGCATTCCTAAATAGTTTTATCAACGAAGAGGTATACGTAGCACAACTTCCAGGATTTGTTGATTTCGAAAAACCGAATCATGTTTATAAACTCAAGAAAGCACTCTATGGTCTTAAACAAGCCCCTAAAGTTTGGTATGATAGACTAAAGGCATACTTGCTTAAATATGAATATACCATGGGAATGGTCGATAACACACTTTTCACGAAGAAACGAGATTCACATCTCATCAATGTTCAAATATATGTCGACGACATTATATTCGGCTCAACTTATCCTGAATTGTGCGATGATTTTTCTAAGATCATGCATGACGAGTTTGAGATGAGCATGATGGGTGAATTAAATTTCTTCCTTGGTCTACAAATAAAACAAATAGAAGATGGTATATTTTTTAATCAATCTAAGTATATTAAAGAAATGCTTGAGAAATTTAGTTTAGAAGAATCTAAGCCCATGAAAACTCCTATGTTCACGGAAACGAAACTCAAGAAAGATGAAGAAGGTGAGTCTGTGGATAATACAAAGTATAGGGGCATGATAGGTAGTTTATTATACCTAATGGCAAGTAGGCCCAATATCATGTTTAGTGTCTGCCTTTGTGCCCGCTTCCAAGAGGATCCCAAAACCTCTCATCTTGAAGCGGTTAAGCGTATCTTCCGATACATTAAAGGCACTATATACTTGAGATTATTTTATCCCAAGGTGACCGGTGTAGAAACCATTGTCTATGCCGACTCTGATCATGCAGAAGATTATGTGGATCAAAAAAGTACGAGTGGTGTTCTTCATGGGTTGTTGTCTAACTTCTTGGTTCTCCAAGAAACAAACGGCTCTTGCTATCTCCACGACCGAAGCCGAATACGTAAGTGCTGGAAAGGCATGCTAACAAGCACTATGGATGAAACAAGCTTCAATTGACTATGACATCCATTTAGACGACATCCCTATTTTGTGCTACAACAAAGGTGTTATTGACTTGAGCAAAAACCCCATTCAACACTCTCGTACCAAACACATTGAAATTCGTCACCACTTCCTCCGCGATAACGTCCAAAAAGAAAACATTTCTATTGAGAAATTTCCCTCTCAAGACAATATCGCCGACATCTTGACCAAACCTCTCAAGCGGGAATCCTTCAACTATCTTCGTCTAGGTCTAGGAATGATGTGACATATCCCATAAATCTTATGACTAGTTAAATATTTCATTGGAATATTAAAGTCATACCTCGATTTTCCTCTCATGACTATCTACATATTTAATTGGAAATATTAAAGTCATCCTTCGATTTTCGTCTCATGACTATTTACGTATTTTCTTGGAAATATTGAAGTCATCTCCTTTAGTCTCGTCTCGTTCATCTCGTAACAAGAATTTATTAGGTATAAATTCTTTCCTCGTGTCAAAAAGTCTCACTAAATAAGCGAGATTTATTCGTCAAAAATCAAAATGGGACAACATTTTGTCCCAGCAGATCATGAAACCACTAAAGTGGCCATGACACCACTAAATTTAGTGGTACCGTGGAACTGTGTATCTAATACCACTACAAAAAAATAGTTGATTCTGCACACTTTA
Source organism: Artemisia argyi (assembly GCA_030686995.1). Lineage (NCBI taxonomy): Eukaryota > Viridiplantae > Streptophyta > Magnoliopsida > Asterales > Asteraceae > Artemisia > Artemisia argyi. Next base: position 106,084,993 of record CM060692.1, on the reverse strand, counting down.
TTTTCACACTTTTCGAAAGTGTGTACAATTTAATTAGTTTATTAACACTTAATTGTGCGTAAAAATTGTTTACATTAATAAGTGTGGAAAAAAATGTAAAAAAATAGATTTTTCACACTTATAGTTGTATCAAATAAAAGTTCACACTTTTAAGTGTGAAAAATTAGAAGATTTCTCAACACTTTCAAATATGAAGGTTATTTGTAACACCCAAATTTTACACACTTTGAGAAAGTGTGGAGAATGCTTAGGTCCCCACACTTTGAGTAAGCGTGGAGAATTTGGCTCCACACCTATAAGTGTGGACATTTCTTAGATTTTTTCACACTTAGAAGTGTGAACTTTTTTTTGACACAACTATAAGTGTGAAAAATTAATTGTTTTACAATTTTTTTTCACTTATCAGTGTAACTAATTTTTACGCATTATTAAGTGTTAAGAAATTAATAAAATTTTACACACTTTTAGAAGTGTGAAGAAAAAAGGTGTGTAGATTAAACCAATTTTTTGTAGTGTACAGCTCGTATTTCAGCCATCTTTTCCCTCACAATTCACTTTTAAACTTTTCCAATTTCTTCCATTTCTCTCAAAACCAAACCTCACAACCCAAAATCCAATTACATCATTTCAAAATCAATTCAAGGCATTAAGTTTTAAAGATCATCAATCACCACTACTTTCTCTACGTCAATTGTGAGTCATTTAACTCTAATTTTTCATTAATCTTGAGTCTAGGGTTAATTTATACACAAAAATTGAATTAGGGGTTTTCAATTTCAATTTAAGTCTTTAAGTGATTGAGATTAGGATTAGACAATGTAGAACAATAATGATTCCTCCAACATAGGATGTGCATAAACCCACTTAGATTACATACTTTAATCTAAAAATTGCTTTTATAGGTTATATTAGGTTAAGTACATTTGAGTGGAATCATGCCTAGGATAATTAAAACTGGATTAGGAGTCATTAGCACTCATATTTTTCAAACTTTGAAATCTTGGCGCCCAAGATATTGAAGTTGCCAAAAGACCCTAATTCAATTGTTTTCAAAAAATCTCACGAGACTAGGATCATGAAATATATATATATATATATATATATATATATATATATATATATATATATATATATATATATATATATATATATATATATATATATATAGGGGAGGGTTAATGTGAGATCAAACTTAAAGTTGTAAAAATAAGATCTAGTCTAAACAACCACTAAACCTATTTTATAAATAACCATATTAGCAATAATACACAAAAAATAAAGTATTAATATAAATTAACATTTTAGCAACTAATAACCAACTGATACATGAGTTTGGATTAGTGATACGCAACTATAAATATACATGTCGAATCAAAGTGTATCACCTTGGTTTCGACAATTTAAAAAAGAAAAGCATCGGAACTTTAACAATTTTAGTTGTAATATATATATATATATATATATATATATATATATATATATATATATATATATATATATATATATATATATATATATATATATATATATATATATATATGTGTGTGTGTGTGTGTGTGTGTGTGTGTATATATATATGTATATATATACACATATATATATATATATATATATATATATATATATATATATATATGCACAGAATAATAAATTGTTAAGGCCACTCAAAATAGACATACTCGTACAAAGTAATTGTTCATTAAAATAAATAAAAATTTACTTATGTGGGCCCTAATGTAGAGACAATACTAATAGCACTATGATCTTGATTTCCAGCACTGGTTTCTGCCATCGAAGAAGTGATAGATGGTTTCTCAGCTACAGGGTGGACTACAATAGCAGTCCTAGTGGTGGCAATAGGAATGTCATCAATTGCAGCCTCTTCAACCATGAACCCAACTTCAACATTCCCATCATTCTTTAGCTTATCAGTTGAACTCTCAGGAGTTGTCTCATCTGCTTCTATTTGTGGTATGAAAAAAAATAATACTAATAACACAATTTCAGATCCTAAAAAAATAAACGAAACACAGTTACCAAAACTCTAATAACCAAATCCACAACTTTAATAATATAATTCAAATGTAAGCTAATCTTCATTAAGCTATTGGTTTTATTACCATCCGTCGAAACTGGCTATACTGGAAACGACAAACAGGCCCGTTGGCTAGACAATATCACTGTACTTTATTTAGGTGAGCACTTAACCAAGTGGTTTGAGGTTCCATATCCCAAATACATAGAATAGGCAAGGTGTGTGAGTCTGTTGTTTAAAGTTCAATAACAGAAAAGCAATAACTATCTCTACATACCTTTCTAGAAGCAGTATAGAATTTACTTTCCATTCAAGCATAGATAAGCAATGATAAAGTAAGTTTTACATTGATGTTTGATCTAAAGCATTACATAGATAATATGTATATCAAAGTTCTTTCATTCTTACCTCTGAATATTCTTGGTACGGAAGTTCCACAATACAATGTTCTTCTAGGTAAATTCCATCACCAAGATCTAGGGACTTTAATTGGGTTAAGCCTTGATTCATGGTCTGCAAACTCCTGCACCACAATGGAGTTATTTTTCTTTATTATGGTTTAAAACACGAACATAACTTCCCGTAGTGCAACAACAATGAATATGCAGATAAAACTAACAATAAAAAAACCTTTAGAATAGCTTTTCGGATGGTGTTAGGGATTGTTTATCTAAAATACGTATCTGATAATTACGAACGACATTGCTTTAAATAAGCAACTTAAAATTGCTTTATGCTTCTGAAAATATGAATTACCTTTACATCGACTTCGAACCGTTTCAGAACAACTATCGAAGAGAAGTTCAGGGCACACTCATATAGAAATTCTAATATTAGCAGCAAAATAAAGGGAAAAAATTGTCGGCCACGCACACACACACATGCACACACTTTGAATTCCAGCACACACACACACACACTGTTAATTTTGACATGCTGGGTCGATGATTTGAGAGACAGGAGGTTTGGGTCCTGATGTATGGCCTCAATGTACGATGTTGGATAACTCACCTTCAAGTTGTGGTATACTTCAACAATTGGGAGAATCATAAATTGGTAGAATCATAAATTCGTGCATTGCAAGCTTAAAGGTATAGTAGCTGATGTCATGCATTGACTACACGGAAAAGATCATAATGATATGCATAGAAAATTAGGAGTTAAGGCCACGCTTAGTAACAACTACACTCTTTAAACTTTTAATCACAACAGTTGTAATTTTCTTAACAAATCCCAACTAATTTGTTAAAATCTCTATAACACCCAAAAAAAAAAAAATAAAAAAAAAAAAAAATAAAACTCTATCAATTAAATAATAACTAAATAAAAAGAAAAAAAGACATACCACAATGAAATAACCATGGTGGCTGACCGGTTTGCGTGTACCCCTGTGAGTCTGTGCAAACATATACATTAAAACATATCGTTAAAGACAAATTAGTTCGATGAATTGAAGGCTTGTGCTTACCATACAATATTCTGGTTTCCCACAGATTGACATAAATCATGACGATGACTACATAAGAAATCATATATGATTAAATCTACATAATATTATTTCAGGCTGGCAAACTAAATTCATAGCTTACCATTGAGGATGAACCGCCTTCTGGACATAATATGGTCTATTAGATGGATATTGGTATCCATAATATTTGTAGCATGGTGGTGAGGTACATGCCTTCCATAGCCAAAGTTACATAGACCTCCACCCCGGCCTTCATAGCACTCTTGGCAACAGACGAAAACCAATGGACATAACAACAGGTGTAGATGGTATCCATCCATCCATTTGCATCGACATTGACATTGGATCAGGCATCTTAATAATGGAATTTGTGGGACTGGATCAAGCATCTTTACTGGTTGGGGTTGCGAGACAACAACAGGTGGTGGCATTTGAGTTGGTTTTGGTGGATCAGCGGGTTTAGGTGCATAAACTTTCTATGTGTTGAGCTTTCTTGAAAGAAATGTTTTTTTGATACTTCCCGGTTGCAAGCTTCTCACCCAAGAAGTAGCCAAACACCACTGATGTAGTAGAAAGGTTTTTGGTTTTGAGACAGACGGATCTTGTGAGCTACATTTAAAACCTTACATTCAAACCATAAAAACATAAATTGGAATAGGATTTTGACATTACCCCTTACCTTAATATAGCCAATACTCACTTTCGCAGCCATTCATCATAAAAGCCATTAACATAGTAATCTGCACATGGAATAACATTGTCATACTCAAATCTAATTAAAAAAGGAATTAATCCAGATTTATGCAATAAATGAGAAGCCAAAAGGATGTATATTGGATAAGGATCCCCTTACAACCTATAACCTTTTTTCTTTTTGCAAAACTTAGTAATCTGCACATGGAATAACCTGTTCTAATAAGTAATCCAAACACTCCCTACTTTTGACAACTATGATTGACTTAGATGTTAGAGTGTCATAGTTTTGCTGCAAGTTGTTATACTCTAGCTCGGTCTCTTAAGTACACAGTTAAGTTCGTGTTTATCCGATAGTGTAAGTAAAGAGTACTTAATCATTTATGCTAATACTATTCTCGATGGAAGATTTATTTAATTTACTACGTATCTGAATAATAACATTAAATAATAACAGCTCATGAATTGACAGAGAACATACCATATTGTAAAGGACTTGTCATTCTCTTGCTAATCTCATGGGCACTTAAAACTTGTGAATCATTGAATATCACATTCAAGCCAAATATAGCATGTAAAGACCTCAAATATTGCAAAATAACTTTAACGTTATCAAGGAAAAAATCATATCTCACAAAATATTTGTTTACACTAATAGTTTACAAATTGGACAGAAATCATATTGGCTCAATACATCTCACCCGGTTTTGACCTGTACCAAAATACCCATTGAATCCCTTAGCAACATACACCCATTATAATCTTGTATCTAAACAACGAAATAACTCTAACTGCATTTCCAACATAAAATTGGATATCATGTGCATTGAGGTATATTCTACCAACATATCCTAACTAAACTACTATAGCAAAACTAATTATACAACTAATAAATTAGATCCGCCGAACTTTAGCAAGTATTTTAATTTGAATATGATCAACTCTAATAGAACTTTGTGATATGTACACTTGACCGACACATGACAAAACTTTTATGGGATCCAATCACATAGTTATAAATGTAGGCATGTAAATTTTTGTGCGGCTGCCGAGCACCTAAACAAAATTCCGCGGATAAGATGACTTTAATTGTTCCTTCAAAGTAGTTTATCTCAAATAGTTAAAACGGATGCAAAAGATGTGTGTACCTTCAAGTTGAAACGGAGATTCCTTTATCTTCGAACAATAGTGTTTCAGGTGTCACAATCTCTGTAAACACGACTTCAAAGGACCTTGGCTAGGTGATTATTATTTGCAATTATACTAAAGCAAGTGTAAAACAGTCCCACCCATCCCTTAATTCAGCTAAAGATAGTCATAAACACCTCTTAGTTCAACTGTAAAAGTAGTCTCAAACACCCCTTAATTCAGAAGTAGACTACCTGTCAAACAGGCAGTTTGAGAACCTGTCATATCTTTATCAAATTAGAACTACTTTATTTTTGTGTTGACATAGACACGCTTTCTGGTCAATTTAGAAAGAAACATTTGCTAGAGGATGAAACGCAGCTGGACCTGCATATGAAAGCATCGAATAATTAACGTATGATATTTCTTCCAAATCCAATTCTAAAAAAAAAAAGAACAAAACAATGAATAATATCGCATAATGGTGAACAAAATGTTAAACTCACCAACTAAAAGGTTTCAAAGAACCGTACCCATTACACCTTTTGGACGCCTTTTAATTGATATGATAACGATTAATAGTTAACTCTCACTACATATATGATGTAACCAAGCATCAGTTGATCCGCTTGTATATTAATATCCGACTCTCTACTACACAGATCAGTCGTGATAGGATGGGTGTGCCAAACCATATTTCTAAAATGGGCCATAATGGATACGGTTGAAGCAGGCCATTGGTTTAATTTTACTGCCAAATATGGATTACGAAAGAGATTAAAATCTACAATGATAAACAAAATCTAAAATTACAATCCAACAAAACACTAAAAAATGAAAATTCTTAGATATGATGTAATTAGGCTTGATAAACTTACAAAACGATTGACATATGTTATATGGATTCTTACAATCGAATAGAGAAAGTTACCATTAAGTTTTTACATGCATTAGCTGGTCACGAACCCTCTTTAATCATGCAGTTGGTCACGGTCTTCCGGTATTCTGATGTGAAGTGTAATAATTCATCAATCTTTGTCCACGCGCACCTACAATGATAGTAGTCATCAAATATAAGGTATTCAAAAGTAGTAGCGATATTTAAAAGGACGCAGTGGTGAGTAAATGTAACAACAACATGTTATCCATAACATATTTAAAAATAGTAGTTGCATAACCTGGTGCGATTGGGTGCGCGTGTCTAGTATTCGGGAGTGAGTTGGTACAGCTTGACATTCTCTGGCTATTTGCACCTACAATGGCAGCAAGTATGACTGACTTACCGTAAAGTATATGAAGTTAAAGTAAGTGGCCACTTGCCTGTGACCGAGGATTGTATAGATTTATTATGAGCATACGGATATCTGCATACATTTTGTGTATGCCTATTTATATTCACGGAAGACCTGTACAAATAAGATAAAGGAGAAACGCTAATAAATAAGTGTTCAAACGTATTTTCCAAACCAAGGTAGAAATAAGTATTTAGATAACCTGATGGGATTACAGTTGCACGTGTCCTAGAACCATATGAGGTGAATCTGTTTACTGGTGGTTGCCTGCTCATACCTAAGACGGTACAGCCATCAGTAAAATAATATAGGGTATTGTACTGGATTAGGAGATTTAAGGAGTTACTAAGATTAAATTGTAACAGAGATGAGCTTTTGGTTTATCACAAACTGAGTTAATGAGATATTTTTAAAGTTTAAAAACCAAATTATATTATATGACTGGCTTCAGCATTTCCATGTATACGTGATCATTAAAAGGATAAGAAAAGGAGCATACACTGCCATATTCCTTCAACCTACACTGCAAGATTCCCTATCCTCTGTTTATTTATGGTCTACTCAGTAGGAACAATCTAAATTTCTCTAAACACAGTTAAGTTGAGTTGACCTGTTTATCTAAGATAGAAGTTTGAGGGGTTGGACAATCACATGCCTCCATCCTAACAGAATGCACAGAGAAGTTCCTAAATATAGTTTTTTCTGTGGGTTGTGACTGCTTATGTAAGTTAGCCCAATTGACCACAATGCATATTCTTTTCATTATTTTACACAAACTAGTAAACATAAGTACCCAAATATCTTTGCTAACTTATAGTATAATTTTCTAACAGTTCTTCAAAAGGCCTTTGAATTTAATCAGGACACTTAATTTTTTTAGTCCATTATTAACTCCAAAAACTAATCAAAACATAAATTATGCCATTCTATGCTACACAAACCTTTTTCCAAATGGATTAGTTCCTACAATACATTATCAATATCAAGTAATTAGATAAAACCAACCCTGAAATTAGAAGTTCCAATTCATTCAACACTAATTGTACGCTAAAGTGGCCTTAACAAAGGGTAATATTTTACTTAAAAGCACTAAAACTATCAGCTATCTACATGTCACTCTAAACCTTGTTATTCCTCTTTTGGTCCTAATTATAAAAACTTTCACTGCACATTCTAATTCATTCAATATTTGGTTAAAGTGCTTTACTATTAATTTATCCCGAGCAACCAAATAGATACTAATCCGTACCACTTTGTTGTTCTTAGTCCTCCTAACACAACCCTGTTGTTGAGGATATGAGTTATCAGATTGAATGTTTAATTTGTGATTCAAACATTCAGAGGTTCGCATTCAGTCACCAGTTAAGTAACACAATGGTGTCTGGTGGTGAATGATTTGGAGGAGGTGAATGATTTGGTGTTGGGTCAAGTTGTGATCAGTTGAAATTATGGGTAATGTGAACAAATTAGCTTAATCTCCCTTCAGCAACCATCAGTTTTTATTGAAAATTAAGCAATTAAGTTACCTGAAATGGTGCCACTGAGGATGATGAACCCATAACCTATTAAACTGATGTACATCCTGGTTCAGCTGTTTGAATTAAGTATTTTGAGGGGCCATTTTAATGGCTTTACAACACCTGATGTAGCCGCATCTGATTACTTTAATCCGCTGACTCAATTTTAACCCAATTAAGCTTAGCCTTATAACCATTTGGACTTCACAATTTTACACCCTGAGTTACAGTCATCAGGTTGACTCGAAGCCCATATACCATCTGATGCATAATCATCAGATGTCCCTGACTCATAAAAGGCCTAAACCGACCTCTGATCAATATCACCATTCAGGCTAAGCCTGAAAGCCATCACCTGCTAAACACTCTCTTTGTAACTTATTGATCAAATGCCTGAGTCAAGGACACTCTTTCTGGCTCACACCCACTCACTCCATCATGTTGGAAAAACACCGTTTCTTATGGTTTAGGGAAGCTAATATATATGGCGGAGACTTATGGCTTGGTGTCGGGTTGTGGTTGTGTAGTAACTGAAATGCAGACTTATGGCTCAAAAACTACAACATCAGTGGTGGTTTTGAATACGCATTTCAGTGACTAATGTTGAGGCAATGGTTCATGGATGAATTAGCTCTCTTTAAGAGGTGATTTCGGGGATGTTTTTCAGATATGTCGATTCTTTTCACTTCTTGGACAAACACTCCCTCTTGTTGGTCCATTAAGTATTTTAAGCTGATGCGTACCAATCTCAGATTCCATCTCTCACACCTAATGTTGCAATTTTCACACTTCCACACTCACACCTCCACACTGAGTTACAACACTACTTCTGAGCACCTCCACACTGAGTTACCCCACTCTTTATGCTACAATCATCTCGGCTTGATTCAGGTTGGTAGGTTTGGTGATGGGTTTGGTTTGAGTTAGGTTCAGATATAGTAGTACTCAGTGATCAATGGTGATCTCCGCACTGCTTCGCCTTCGTACACTATTTAAATGCAATACCTCCCCCTCAAAAGCTACAATATTTGATTGTAAACATGGAATATAATTATGTGTTTTTGAATTTCGAATCTTGTTATTACATCTTCGTAAGAAAGTCTTCATATATATATATATATATATATATATATATATATATATATAGGATATGCTTCCATTGAGAAGGTTTTTATTTTGAGAAAATTGAGAAATCTTCGTTTGAACAAACTGATTCATGTTTTTTATTTGATTCACAAGTAAACATTATTTTATGGTGAATCGAATCTATAAATCACAAATTTGATTCACAAATCATTGTTAAAATCGAGTTATGATGATGATTCATTAAATTTGTACAGATGATTCAATATTCTACATATATCGCAAAATCGAGAGATTTTTAACATTGATTCAAAATTTTTTTACACATTTTGAATTTTAATCACATTAAAATGAGTTTTATGCTTGAAAAACATGAATCAAAGTTAAAAATCTATCGTTTTTGAAAACCTTCTCAATCTTCTCAAAATAAAAACCTTCTCAATCGATCCGGATTATATATATATAACAAGAGGCGTTACACGTAGATAATTCAAGAAAATGCCACCTCATTGCCCAGTAATTGTTATTAGCAGTCATGTCATCACATTCTGGCCATGTAAGCAACTTTTGTTGCCACCTAAGCATGCCATGTCATTAGTAGTGTACACCTTCGCAATTTATGTTTTTATTTTTTTTCGTATTTTCCATTTAGAAAATTCGGATGTATTTTCCTAAAAAAATCATGACGTTTAAGGGGACAAGGATCGAACCTAAGACATTTTGTACAAATAACAAACACCTCAACCACCAGATCATTCCAACATTTGATTTAAATGTTGAAAAATATACTTGATAAAGCTATACAAATTAAACCCACTAATTAAGGAACTAGGAAGTCATATACCAATATTCCATCTTTAGGAATTGCATTTTTAAATGTTTTTACAATCATCTGAACCCTAAAAGATCAATCCACAACTTTCACTACGCCGATCTTCATCTTCATCCCCATCATACAATATTCATCTCCATCTTCATCACATAATAGCCAAACATAATCCCATATGCTCATCAAGTGAATTTATTTTATTCTTCCTCCAAAAAAAAATTGAACCTCTACAGCTGCTTAAAACACCATAATCGATCTCTTAAAAAAAACCCTGTTGCAAAAGATTGCATCATTACATGAATAAAGAAGTTACGACACATTCGGTTCATATCTAGGTAATCACTTTGATATTGTGTTAGAGTTGTTTAATGTTTATGTATTATATGTATAAGAATATTGATTGGTTTTGTTTGGTCACAATGACCTGCTTATGTGGAATTTACAATATTGCAGCAGTACATGAATAAAGAATTTAGGTTACATTCGGTTCATCTCTAGGTAATTGTCACACCCCCAATTTACCTGACTTGCAGCGGAATGGAATACCTGGGGGTGTCTGTCATAGCATCACAGTTACAGTTACATGGAACGACCTAAAATGTCGTTTGAAAAATACTTCGTTTGATCATTGAAATAATCCAGAGTTTACAATATGAGGTCCCAAAAAGATGTTGCATGTTTATGAAAACAAGTCCTACTAGATCAAACGTTTACATATGTGCATGAAATAATGGTGAGACGTGTCGACTCCGCGACTCCATAAAGGTCTAAATGCATGTCACATGAGCTACCTTAATAACCTGAAATACATTGCTAAAACATCAACACGAATGTTGGTGAATTCCATAAGTTTATAAAATGTAATGATGTACGGCCACCACAAGTATAAGTGCATGACAAAAGTCACGTAAAATAGTACAATAGACCTTAAGCTCATGACCCCGAAGCTATGACTGATGAAATTATATGCCCCTCCCGAATGTTTTACCAGAACACTCCCAAAATGTCAAAATGAAATGCATCCGCTTACTGTTGGTAATAACTACCACGGATGAAGGCGTCACCCTCGATAGATCTATCCACTCACTCTCGCTTACCGGCAAATTAACGGTCCATGATAATAATAGGGGACTTTAACAGGTTGGTAAGACAACTTAAACAATGTACATATGTTTTGGTACTTGGGCTCGTACTAAAATAATTGATGCAATGTATTCCCCCCGTGGGATTTGAAATCAAAATATTGAATTGAAAACGGGGCTATGAAAACTCACCTGATATGATGGTACCTTGAACATGTAATGAGCTGAAAAATAAGGCGCGCACACTAGCCGCAACCTAATATGAATGATGAACGATCTACTTTAGATCATGAAAGGATGTTATGAATGTCCATGCACATGTTTCCTATACCACTCTACTCTTTGGAAAATACTTGTTGTTATCAAAAATATACATTTTCCAAGACTTAGGAAAATATGACTACTAGAAAAATAAAATTAGTTGAAATGTATATATATATATATATATATATATATATATATATATATATATATATATATATATATATATATCGTATGTATCAATGTTAGTGTTGAAATCCTCGGTTTGAAATCCTTGAAATAACGCCTTGTAGTGATAAAATATACTTGTAATCACTAATACTTCATTAGTTATGAATTTGGGTACTTGGTTAATATTTCTAGAAAATCTAGAATTTAGTATGTAGAAGTAGTATTATTACTATTACTAGTGAAAGCTGCCAATTATAGAGGATTTTTGCCGATATTGAAACGTGAATATCTTTGTCGTTATAAGTCCGTTTTACTTGTTCTTTATATCCACGGTTACGTCTTAGTATGTAGTAATATATTTTGGAAAGCTCGGTTCCTCTGGGTTACGTCTAAAGCCTCTTTTTGTCCGACGAAAAACGTCCAACAGCATGTAATTTTCAGAAAAATACTTTTCGTCTACAAACTTGCAAAAATCATAACTTCTTCGTTATAAACTCTTTTTAATCCGTTCTTTCGCCTACGGATTCGTTTTTGAAAGTATTTTCTAAAAATTTTGCCAAAGTTTCCTTTGTATTTACTGATTTTCCAGAATTCAACAAAATGGGACAGTAGGTATATTTATTTGTTACAAAACCATTTCCAAGGTTCAAAACTAGTTTCTACATCAACCAAAACTCTTGCAAACTCCACAAATCTATACTAATCCTACCATACACCTTCTCAGGGTGCCTTGGGTTTCTAATGGCTAGTAATCAAGTTAATTTAACAAAGAAACACCTAAATCACAATCTAGGGTTTGTATGTTCAAAAAGTATACAAAACTAAAGTGGTATAACTAGTTTGTGCATGAAATTAAGCATGAATACCATAAGATACATATGTTAATTAGATGAAAACATGAAAATAATTTTGAATACTCACTTTGAAATAATAGGTGATGAGATGATTAGAAACCTTGGATTACTTGTGTTTTTGTTGGATGATTCTTGATTAGAATGATGAAATGAACAACTTTGTAGCTTTGTACTTTGAAAAATAATGGTTTGATCATGGAGTTGGTGTTGGGTCGTGGGGTATGAAGAAGAGAAAGGGAGGATGAGAACTTTTTGGCTTATGAAATTGTGATGTTATGATTTTGGTTTTTGGTTTAGATAATACATTAGAGGTTTATTGTATTATAATTGTACATAAATGCATAAGGTTAGAAAATAATACTTGTGGTATTTAGGGGTGGTATTGGACCGGTTTTACATGAGAAAAAGAGATGCAAAGTCGGTTTTGATCACTTAGAAAATGTAATGTATTATTAGTTGTAGTTTAGTGTAAGTATTAGTTATAATCGGGTACCGGGTTTGCTAGAAATAAATATTAACGAAGTTAACTGGGACTTAATAAAGTCATAAAAATGTTAAAAATATGTTGGGTACAATTACTGAGTGTTCGGGTGATTATTGTTTAGTTTTCACGAAAACCGTCGTAATATTCATAAGCTCACGTTATAAATAAAATAAATTTCCAAAATACTGGGTAAATGAATGTTATAACTTTTATGATGATAAAATGGATATAAAAATATGTCGGGACCATTGTGGGAATATTTAGATATATTCGTCGTGTATAAACCGGGTGTTAACGTTTATTATAAATACTTATAAGAAAAACGTTAAATGTATCAAATATATAAATTTGAAAATCCTAAGAGTGGTATAACATGAAAATGCTGTTATGATGATATGCAGACTATCTCCAGTCCGTATGCAGTGTCCTTACTGATAATGAAATGAATTCGCACCTAAACCCATACGGTTACACAAATTTTAATACCCGTAAACTAAATTTACGATGAAATGAGTAATGCACGTGAATGATGAAATTTCTTCCGGAATGAAAAGTGTTCAATGAATAGTAAAATTTCTGAGTGCTTCTCTGAATGTCAAACTGACATCAAAAATGATGAATAGTAAAACGATGAATAGTGTTTTGATGAATAGTGTTTGATGAATAGTATTTTTCCAAAGTTTGGGAAATGACCTGAAATGGTGAGTTGTGACAGTCTTCCCCTCTAAAAGGAACTTCGTCCCAAAGTTCAGTTTATGTTGGTCTCTGAAAACGTATTGGTGAAAAGGTGATGATATTCGAGAATTCCAGCGAACTCTAACGATAGGAATTCGACTCTGATTCAACTGTTTGACCACACGGTCCATGATTTCTGTTGGGTTTCTTACAAGGTCTGAGTTTGTCCTTGGGTTGGATTCCTTTCCAAATGGGATTATGAGAGACTAATCTGTAAGTCATTTCTTGAGATTTGAAAATTGTGAAACATGTTTGTGTAATCATGTTGTTCTCTAACAATGTTCAAGTCTGACGGCCACTAGGCCTACTCTGTCTGAAATATTACATGGTCCAGTGTATATCGGGTTTAACTTTCCAAGTTTTCTGAGTGATAGCATGCCTTTCCTAGGCAGAACTTTCTGCATAACTCTGCCTACCAACTTGAAGTTTTGATGGTTTACAACTTATTGAACTTGTAACTGATTCTTGACTTGTAGGAAATTTCTGGTTATTTCCTGAATGCCTACTAGACTAGTGAGTTGAGCTTTTTCTGAGTTTGGCCCATCAATAGATGGTCTGCGCTTCTTAATGTTTTAAATATGATACTGGTAATATATACTGCTGAATTCTGCCAGAACTCAAGTTTGTATGCTAGTTGGTCGATTCTAAAATGAATCTTAGATGGTCCAATATACTAAAGGTTCAACCTCTCTTGTTATCCAATTTGTATCATGCCAATCCAAGGCAATGCTTTTAACTTAGTTTGTTCTCCCTCTTGAATCTGGATGGTTTGTTGTTCAGGATATCCAATCCAAATGATGTGTGTTATGTACCAACCTAACTTCTGCCAGTTTCTCGCTGTTGGTGTGATAACTATTGTTGTAGATGAATTTGATTTATGATAACTGGTTGGTCTAACCATTTCTAGGGTCAATCACTCATGCTCTGAGCATACTTTCCTATGTTTGAATTGTTCTCTCGCTTTGACCATCGGTCTGAGGGTGATAGGTGATGTTTACATCTAAATGGGTTTCTGAAGAAAATCCTGAAATGATTACTTGAAGTCCAAGGTGAATCGGTTTCCTTAACAGGAATAACTGAAATGGGTACAATAAACATTTGTGACTAATTCCACAACGTTCGGTCCTTCGAACTTGGCGTTATCTGAAAGGGATAGAATATAGGTAACAATTTGATTCCTTGTGTTTCGTTCCAACAGATGATAAGACATATGTCCTTCTTTGTCTAGTGGGTTTGGTCTCCACTACTGAAGTTCGTGATTAATTTGTGATGTCCTTCCTAATTCCTTCATCACATATTCCAAATATTCTTTATTGTCAAGTCACAAATCCTAAATGCATAAGCGATGTTGTAGGGAAATTAGTTCTGGAAATTTGTCTCGCGATTGTGAGTTTTGGTTGAAATCTTTTTCTGAATAAACGAATTTAAAAAATGGAGCAAATGATTTACTAAGTAATATTTTTCCTGATGATTCAAAATTTCAGTAGTTATGAAGTAGAAAAATGTTTTCAAACATGTTGTGATTAAGACTGCTTACCAAAGTTTGATGTCTATGTATATTTCTCATTGTACAATAGTGTTGCTAAAGATTGACCAAAAAGGATCGTACTTGTTCAAAATAGGAATTTCAGAAATCATTTTTCCACAAGGTATGTGATTTATGTAAACGCATCAACTTTATTTAAAAGTGATAACACTAACAAGGATAAAATGGTAGAATAGGAAATGTTCGCTTAAATGCATAGATGTCTAACATTTAGTTCCTGAGGTTGGATAATGCCTATTGGTGGTTATCAGGTATAACTACAAGCATAGGTATTTAGACTAACTTAAGTCATGAAATATTTTATCGTTGCAATTGTCAAGGCGAACGTATCACTTGATGTTGTGTCGATGAATGTCTATTCTGTTTTCCCATGTAGATGAGGAGATATGTTCTGGTTTGATCCCTTGCTTGGTATGAATGTGAGGTTATCTGAAATTTCTAGAGACATAATGCCTTAGAGGAATCTACATCGATATTCTTGATGCAAACAATTGTCCTTTGTGAAAACTTACTGCAGGAAAGTTTATGTATGGATGAGGCCATGTTTAAATGAAATGCTCTACAGTCTCAATTAGAAGCTTGGTTTATTTCTATTGTGTTGTCCTGCGGACATCTATATTGAGTTCAATCCTGTAGCTCAGTCTAGCTAGTACCCTTAAACGATAGAATTTGACAACTAAGTCAGAGATGGTGATTCGGATGGTCTCGCAGTATCTTAGAATTGTTGTTGAGTTATGAATTCTCTCACTATATACTTATAGTCCTGGTTAGTAGTTCTGTAATCCTTTCGTTGCTTTGATTGTATAGAGGAATCCTGCATGTAATTGATATGGAAAGTCTCTCTTAGGGAAGTCAATGGGAAAATCCAACTTAATGGCTAAGTGAGTGACAGGTAGGGTAAGTATCCAGGGATAGTTCGGCAAAAGGGATATTTATGGAAGAGTTCCTTTGTTTACAAAAATTTTAAATGAAGATTGTTATTAACAATCCTTTGAAAAGGTAATTATTTCCTTCATGGCATAATCCTTCCTGAATTTTACATAGGTGATCAGGCTATGTACAATTGAGGACTAATGATGCGATGTTAGATTTTGTCAAAATATCATAACTGTTAAAAACTAATAGCGTCAATAATAAGATAGTTTCTAGGACCGTTTTGGCTCAAGACAATTAAGTCTAATCTAGGAATAATAATGTTCATAAGATAAATCATAGCAGAATAAGAACAATATTATTAACAAGGTTTTTCTTCGTCATCATCTCTACTCTAACATACATCAAAGCCTCAATGCTACGTGATCAAGTGTAGCATGGTTACATCCTAACAGCTATCTAAGATAGTTGAGGCTTAACATCAATCTACCCTAGGTGTTTCCCATAAAACACCTGTACACACAAGTCTAGGCGTTTCCAGCCCTAGACATACACTCACATGTTTTCTGTATATTACATTGTGGAAGACATACTAAAACCTATTCCCTGTATATCTTTATATAATAGAGATACTAGGGTTACAAAATACTATGAAGGATTATATTGAAATAACTTTTTTGTAAAGCAAGTCCTTTGTCTTTTGCATTCTTCACTTTGTCTTCATAAGTCCTTTATCTTTCATATTTTGTCAATATCAACTCAAGTATAATTCCTAACAATCTTCCTCTAGTTGATATGACAAAACCAAGTATATGAAAGATGTCGTCTTCCCCTCAAACCATGCATATCATCAAGGATCTTCAAGCTGCAATCTTCAAAATATCCTTCTTCCCCTTTTTGTCATCATCAAATAGGGAACAAATGTAAGCAACCTTGATCTTCGTAATCACCAACCAGTACCATACATCCAATTTAGTCCTTTAATGTCTTGAATTACCCACCATTAAGAACACCAAAACGCTTACTTATTAAATGAACTCAAGACATAAAAATCCCAAATCTTCAGTAAGAATACCAACGAATAATCATGAAAACCTTCACCTTGATGTAGCACATAAATGGTTAATCATTTTAACAATAAACTTCCCATGAAACCCATATGTTAACCATTGCTTGAATGTAGGCTCTATGTAATGATTACTGATGAAGAAAACTAAGTATAACTAACTTGATGCTGAAGTAGAACAACCCAAACTTGTGCATTATATCTTGTACTAAAATTGACTTCGAACGTATACTTAACGTATAGGGAGATCGCAATCTCTTGACAATAAACACTGAGTACAATAACGTAACTCCTTCAAGTGTTTGTCAATTCGTAGTCACTTGAATGAACGAACAAGTTACCTTCACCAGAAAAGGTATGATAAAACACAATCTTGTGAAACTCCACTTCATCGTCAAATAAGTGATAAAAACTTTTCTTCGTAACCAATTAGAACAAAATAAGAACGAGCCATAAATCTATTAAGCACCGAAACCAAAAATCATAACTCTTGTGTGTGTGTCTTCCCTTGTGTGTGTATTGGAACCAACCTGTTCCAAATTAAACATATACTTCCCCTCACTGCTCGTAACTCATGCCCTTATTACTGCCTTTTAAAACATTAAGCATAGCAGTGGTAACTTTTCACTAGCAGTGGAAATGATGGACATGCGCAGTGGTAAAATTTGCATTAGCAGTGGTAACGATGAAGCTGCAGTGGAAACGTATAACGTGCAGTGGTAACACTCTAAAGCTAGCAGTGGTAATATCGAGACAGCAGTGGAAATATCAAAGCGAGCAGTGGTAAAAATTTAGCCTGTAAATATTCATTAAGAATCCATGCATACATCAGTAAGCACCAAAGTATCCTTACTCCTCATCATTAACCTGCAACGTGTACACTAAAATCCATAGAATAACTTTTAATAGTACCCACGATCTGATTAACAAGATAGAAAACCATTCACCACAATCAGAAGCACTAGATCAAAATCATTATACCCAAAAGCTCGTCAAAGTACTGAGTAAAACCAGCGTATATGAATGAAAACCCTAAATAACTAGGGTTCCAAAAGTATGAAACCCTAATCGAATTCAAAGCTTCTTTCTTCCATGAATCATAGACATCCAATATATATCCAACTTCCAGGAACGAATGATACGAATAGAAAACGAAATCATAGAAGTTTGATATCAAGAAAACCCTTAAAAATTCGACTTACTTACTATTCTGCAGCAGCTTTTTAGAAAAATCATATCTTTTTACTGGGAGCTCAGATCAAAGATCCCTCTGGTGGAACTCTTCCTTGTCATGTAGAGAACCTCCAGTAAAAATTTAAGCCCGATCCAACGGTTAACGAAGGAGATATCGCGCCTTGAAAACTAACCTGCAGTGAGTTACGAAAATTGAACCAAAATCGAATTTTTCTTGTTTTCTTCGTTCTTCGACAACGAACCTTGTAAATCCTAGATATCAAGAGCCCCCTCTCTGATACCACATGTTAGAAACTAATAGCGTCAATAATAAGATAGTTTCTAGGACCGTTTTGGCTCAAGACAATTAAGTCTAATCTAGGAATAATAATGTTCATAAGATAAATCATAGCGGAATAAGAACAATATTATTAACAAGGTTTTTCTTCGTCATCATCTCTACTCTAACATACATCAAAGCCTCAATGCTACGTGATCAAGTGTAGCACAGTTACATCCTAACAGCTATCTAAGATAGTTGAGGCTTAACATCAATCTACCCTAGGTGTTTCCCATAAAACACCTGTACACACAAGTCTAGGCGTTTCCAGCCCTAGACATACACTCACACGTTTTCTGTATATTACATTGTGGAAGACATACTAAAACCTATTCCCTGTATCTCTTTATATAATAGAGATACTAGGGTTACAAAATACTAAAACCTAGATTGTTGTTCCACTTCCTTTTATTGTCACTATTGTTTCCTGATGTCTCGGCATGAACTATGAGTTCCTTTGCTTCGATCGCCATTTTGATAGCTTCAGACATGGTATCGGGTTCCCATGCGATGACCAACATACGAATTTCATGGGAGAGTCCCCCGATGTACCTTTCAAGTTTCTTGCTTTCCGGTTCATCCATTGCAGAACCTAGTCGTGTTAATTCATGAAAATGTGTAGTGTACTCGTCAACATCATTTCCTACCATGGTAAAGTTTAGTGTTTCCTGTTCCTTTGCTCGTAGTTCATTTCCTACACAAAATGTTATACTCATCATCCTTCTTAGTTTCTCACAAGAGTGTGAGTAGGCAGCATCAACTCCCACCATCTTAATATGTTCGGTCCACCATTCCTGGGCATGATCCTGAAAAGTGCATGTGGCGAACTTAACCTTGTCTTCCTTATGACAGTCGCCACATTGAAATATTGTTTCTATGTCTTTGAACCATTTGAGAAATTCCTTTGTGTCTCTAGTTCCGCTAAAGGAGGGAGGATTGCACCCCATAAATTCCACGTGAGTAAGTTCCTTTGTGAGGGAGGTGGCTATGTTCTTGGCAATGACTTGTCCAACAGCAGCTCGCGTCATGCTTGGAGTGGTTTGCTTAAATCTCTCTTCATCAAATCATAAGTGACCTTGAGGATATAGTTAATCAAAGTCAACATATCCATAACAAATGAATATAATACATGAAAATTTCGGTCTATGTGAACCGATATCACAAATAGCACAACCATTCCTTACATAGTAGAGTCACACTTGATATTTTTGTTTGTACAACAATCAAAAGACAACAAGTTCTTTAGACTATGTCCCACACTTTCTGTGGCTAGGATAATAGTAAAAACTAGTGAGGATATAAGTCTGGTCTAGGGACTTCCTGGTGTCCCTCTGTGTGAAATCAGGTTCGTGGCATCATAAGGTTGAGATAGTCCTGAAGTGGTGTCTGAAGTTGTGCATCTATCAAATCTTAGATAATGTAGGTTCGGAACCATTCCTGAAGAATCTGCGGATGTTCCTGTTGAGTCCGTGATATTGGTATTCTCTACTAGGTGTTATCTAGTTCATGGCAAGTGGGAATGGAAAAGGAAAATGACAATGGTGGTACTAGTGAATGGAATACTACCCTCTTTCGCGCTACCTCGCGACATCTAAGAGGTAAAACTAAAGTACGCACTGTGGGACGACCAATAGTGTAATAAGTAACTAACGGTGGTGGTAGTACCTGAGTAGTGAGTGCTCTACTAGTGATGGAAAGAAACATACCATCTTCCTTGCAATAAACATCCTAATAAGTCCATTAAGATTAAGTCTGAATACTCTACCAAAAGGGATTCTATGTATGGGCTGAATGATAGGAAAACCCTGTTCCTATGGCAAATCAATAGTGCTAATGATGGTGTAAGTGCAACTGGTGGTATAATGGTAGTGGAAGATGACAAGGCATCTTCAATGTCGGAAACCGATAAAAGGATGTCAGGGTGAGTATCTAAAGACATGTCACTTGTGAACCAGGTCAATAAAATGATATATATATATATATATATATACAAATATGAGTATAAATAACTCACACAGGGTATGCATGAAACAACATGTATCATGATTATGCACTTATGATGAAATGATGAGATGCTATGCTGATGTGGTTATAGTCTAGGGTCCAAGATACATCCTAGTTCGCTATAACCTTAGCTCTGATGCCAATCTGTCACACCCCCAATTTACCAGACTTGCAACGGAATGGAATACCTGGGGGTGTCTGTCATAGCATCACAGTTACAGTTACATGGAACGACCTAAAGTGTCGTTTGAAAAATACTTCGTTTGATCATTGAAATAATCCAGAGTTTACAATATGAGGTCCCCAAAAGGTGTTGCATGTTTATGAAAACAAGTCCTACTAGATCAAACGTTTACATAAGTGCATGAAATAATGGTGAGACGCGTCGACTCCGCGACTCCATAAAGGTCCAAATGCATGTCACATGAACTACCTTAATAACCTGAAATACATTGTTAAAACGTCAACACGAATGTTGGTGAATTCCATAAGTTTATAAAATGTAATGATGTACGGCCACCACAAGTATAAGTGCATGACAAAAGTCACGTAAAATAGTACAATAGACCTTAAGCTCATGACCCCGAAGCTATGACTGATGAAATTATATGCCCCTCCCGAATGTTTTACCAGAACACTCCCAAAATGTCAAAATGAAATGCATCCGCTTACTGTTGGTAATAACTACCACGGATGGAGGCGTCACCCTCGATAGATCTATCCACTCACTCTCGCTTACCGGCAAATTAACGGTCCATGATAATAATAGGGGACTTTAACAGGTTGGTAAGGCAACTTAAGCAATGTACATATGTTTTGGTACTTGGGCTCGTACTAAAATAATTGATGCAATGTATTCCCCCCGTGGGATTTGAAATCAAAATATTGAATTGAAAACGGGGCTATGAAAACTCACCTGATATGATGGTACCATGAACATGTAATGAGCTGAAAAACAAGGCGTGCACACTAGCCGCAACCTAATATGAATGATGAACGATCTACTTTAGATCATGAAAGGATGTTATGAATGTCCATGCACATGTTTCCTATACCACTCTACTCTTTGGAAAATACTTGTTGTTATCAAAAAGATACATTTTCCAAGACTTAGGAAAATATGACTACTAGAAAAATAAAATTAGCTGAAATGTATATATATATATATATATATATATATATATATATATATATATATATATATATATATATATATATATATATATATATATATATATATCGTATGTATCAATGTTAGTGTTGAAATCATCGGTTTGAAATCCTTGAAATAACGCCTTGTAGTGATAAAATATACTTGTAATCACTAATACTTCATTAGTTATGAATTTGGGTACTTGGTTAATATTTCTAGAAAATCTAGAATTTAGTATGTAGAAGTAGTATTATTATTATTACTAGTGAAAGCTGCCAATTATAGAGGATTTTTTCCGATATTGAAACGTGAATATCTTTGTCGTTATAAGTCCGTTTTACTTGTTCTTTATATCCACGGTTACGTCTTAGTATGTAGTAATATATTTTGGAAAGCTCGGTTCCTCCGGGTTACGTCTAAAGCCTCTTTTTGTCCGACGAAAAACATCCAACAGCATGTAATTTTCAGAAAAATACTTTTCGTCTACAAACTTGCAAAAATCATAACTTCTTCGTTATAAACTCTTTTTAATCCGTTTTCGACTACGGATTCGTTTTTGAAAATATTTTCTAAAAATTTTGCCAAAGTTTCCTTTGTATTTACTGATTTTCCAGAATTCAACAAAATGGGACAGTAGGTATATTTATTTGTTACAAAACCATTTCCAAGGTTCAAAACTAGTTTCTACATCAACCAAAACTCTTGCAAACTCCACAAATCTATACTAATCCTACTCAGGGTGCCATGGGTTCCTAATGACTAGTAATCAAGTTAATTTAACAAGGAAACACCTAAATCACAATCTAGGGTTTGTATGTTCAAAAAGTATACAAAAATAAAGTGGTATAACTAGTTTGTGCATGAAATTAAGCATGAATACCATAAGATACATATGTTAATTAGATGAAAACATGAAAATAATTTTGAATACTCACTTTGAAATAATAGGTGATGAGATGATTAGAAACCTTGGATTACTTGTGTTTTTGTTGGATGATTCTTGATTAGAATGATGAAATGAACAACTTTGTAGCTTTGTACTTTGAAAAATAATGGTTTGATCATGGAGTTGGTGTTGGGTCGTGGGGTATGAAGAAGAGAAAGGGAGGATGAGAACTTTTTGGCTTATGAAATTGTGATGTAATGATTTTGGTTTTTGGTTTAGATAATACATTAGAGGTTTATTGTATTATAATTGTACATAAATGCATAAGGTTAGAAAATAATACTTGTGGTATTTAGGGGTGGTATTGGACCGGTTTTACATGAGAAAAAGAGATGCAAAGTCGGTTTTGATCACTTAGAAAATGTAATGTATTA
Source organism: Artemisia argyi (assembly GCA_030686995.1). Taxonomy (NCBI): domain Eukaryota; kingdom Viridiplantae; phylum Streptophyta; class Magnoliopsida; order Asterales; family Asteraceae; genus Artemisia; species Artemisia argyi. Next base: position 106,061,886 of record CM060692.1, on the reverse strand, counting down.
TTAGTTGTAGTTTAGTGTAAGTATTAGTTATAATCGGGTACCGGGTTTGCTAGAAATAAATATTAACGAAGTTAACCGGGACTTAATAAAGTCATAAAAATGTTAAAAATATGTTGGGTACAATTACTGAGTGTTCGGGTGATTATTGTTTAGTTTTCACGAAAACCGTCGTAATATTCATAAGCTCATGTTATAAATAAAATAAATTTCCAAAATACTGGGTAAATGAATGTTATAACTTTTATGATGATAAAATAGATTTAAAAATATGTCGGGACCATTGTGGGAATATTTAGATATATTCGTCGTGTATAAACCGGGTGTTAACGTTTATTATAAATACTTATAAGGAAAACATTAAATGTGTCAAATATATAAATTTGAAAATCCTAAGAGTGATATAACATGAAAATGTTGTTATGATGATATGCAGACTATCTCCAGTCCGTATGCAGTGTCCTTACTGATAATGAAATGAATTCGCACCTAAACCCATACGGTTACGCGAATTTTAATACCCGTAAACTAAATTTACGATGAAATGAGTAATGTACGTGAATGATGAAATTTCTTCCGGAATGAATAGTAAAATTTCTGAGTGCTTCTCTGAAGGTCAAACTGACACCAAAAATGATAAATAGTAAAACGATGAATAGTATTTTGATGAATAGTGTTTGATGAATAGTGTTTTTCCAAAGTTTGGGAAATGACATGAAATGGTGAGTTGTGACAGTAATCATTGTAATATTGTGTTGGAGTTGTTTAAGGTTTAATTCGTTTTTGTATTTGTAGATTATTCACAAATATATTTGAAGGCATCATGAAACTATAGGTTACTGACAAATGAAGATGTGTGGATTTTAGCTACATTCATACAAATGGAGGTGTGATGTTTTCAAATGTAGGTTACTGACAAATGGAGTTGTTTAAGGTTTAATTCGTTTGGGTGTGACAAATGGAGGTCTATTACCATGTTATCTGAGATGGTTTTTGTTGGATGTGTGCTGCTTATTATATATTCATCTACTGAATTATAGAGTTTGCCAAAGAATGTGCGATTATAGTAGAAGTTAATGTGTTAAATATTTTGCAGGAAGCTTTGAATAGCTTTTCCAATTCACGGTAAGTTTTAGTCTCATTTAAATTGAATTCCATTTTTTCTTCAACAATCACCATTTTCATCATCTTTTTTCCTTAAAAATATATATTGGTTGTAATCTATATGTATATTTAGCTTGAAATTTTTATTCTTTATGGCATAGCAATTTGTTTATAATGGTGATTTGTTTTCCTTTATGCAGCAGTGGTCCACCCGGTTTAGAGTAGACACCTCGATTATAGGTTGTTCAGGTTCATCAAGGTTTGTAAATTTATCGTTTTCAATTTATTGGTGTTTAGTTGCTACATAATAGTACAGAAAAGAATATGCATGTATCTTTGTTACATTTTTTGTATGTTGTAGCAGGAATGTATATCTGCAAAACTGACCATCCATAAATTCAATGTGAAATAGCATAAGATAGAAATCATACTATTTGGCGTAAAGCGACTCTTTGACAATGTTAATTTTATTCTATCTTTACAGTTAATTGTATTATATTTTATTTAATTCTTATTCAAGTGTTTTTTTATTCATTAATTATATTGTTCTTAGGTTTTCATCCTATATATTAGATAAGCACCAAATACTGAACCAGTGCCCCCAATAGACACTCCAGAGCTGTTATGAACATGGCGATCGTGATGCATTGCTTGGCGAGGTCGTAGCGTTGCATAATTAGGTACACAGCTATGCATGCTAATATATTCTTTAAAGGGTTTAAAGAAGCAATGAATGGTTTTTTTAAACACAGCATGCAAAATTTATGGAATGAACATCATTGTTTGAAAAGAGTTTACAGAATAATCCCATGTGCGTGTTAGTTAAGAGAATATCAGGTTTATAAAAATTCTATAATTATAGCTGTGATTCCCCACACTAAAGCAATCGAGTCTGTTGAGGTCATTTTTTCTTGCATCTTATATGCATTGTTTTTAGAATAATTTGGTTACAGACATGAAGGGAGTTCAGGGGCCATTTGTGGACAAGGTTTTAGAAGTTTCAAGCCTATATAAACAAATCGTATATCATTCATTATGCATTCTTTTGGTGTGGTTTTTCAGCCGACGCAAGGGAAAAGAAAAAGAAACAGATTGACAACGTAGACAGAAATGAGGTAATGGTTTAACATATATCAACATGTGTAAATAAGGTTTCGAGTTAATTAATATGACCAACACCGGCCTACCCACAATTTCTACCAATTCGATAGACACGCGTGCCAATTTCGTTGTTCTGCTCGCATCTTTAAAGGTTAGTAATGTTACAAGTATTTGAATAATGATATGTAAGTTTAAATCACACAATCACATATGTTACCAAGTATTTGAATTAATGCTACATCTAATTTGAGCTCTTAACATTGTATTTAATGAGTTTCATGTGGTTAGGCAAGGTACCGGCTATATGGTGAGTGCGAAAAGGACGACGAGTACAACCCTATTGTTTTATCTGCTAAAAAGGTAGCAAAGGTTATACATTAGTAGACTTGATTGCCCCTTTCAAGTGTCTCTTTTTGAACATTCTAAAGTAGTCTGTAATCAAATGTTCTTTTGCAACTGGACACCAAAAGAATCTTAAAACGGCTTGCAAAGGAAAACCTAAAGCAGCTTGGAAGGTTGGTTGCAAAGTTAACTCATGCAAATCTGTCACATCTCACCATTTCAGGTCATTTCCCAAACTTTGGAAAAACACTATTCATCAAAACACTATTCATCGTTTTACTATTCATCATTTTCGAGGTCAATTTGATATTCTGAGAAACATTTGAGAATTTTACTATTCATTGCCGGAAAAGTTTTCACTATTCACTTGCATTACTCATTTCATCGTAAATTTAGGTTACGGGTATTAAAATTCGCGTAACCGTATGGGTTTAGGTGCGAATTCATTTCATTATCAGTAAGGACACTGCATACGGACTAGAGACAGTCTGCATATCATCATAACAGCATTTTCATGTTATACCACTCTTAGAATTTTCAAATTTATATATTTGATACATTTAACGTTTTCCTTATAATTATTTATAAATAAACGTTAACACCCGGTTAATGAAGACGACGAATATATCTAAATATTCCCACAATGGTTCCAACATATTTTTATATCCATTTTATCATCATAAAAGTTATAACATTCATTTACCCAGTATTTTGGAAATTTATTTTATTTATAACGTGAGTTTATGAATATTACGACGGTTTTCGTGAAAACTAAACAATAATCACCCGAACACTCAGTACTTGTACCCAACATATTTTTAACATTTTTAAAACTTTATTTCATCCCGAATAACTTCGTTAATATTTATTTCTAGCAAACCCGGTACCCGATTATAACTAATACTTACACCAAACTACAACTAATATTACATTACATTTCCTAAGTTACCAAAACCGACTTTGCTACTCTTTTGTACATTGAAAACCGGCCACAAGACCACCCCTAAATACCACAAGTATTATTTCTAACCTCATCCCTTAATGTGAACATATAATACAATATAACCTTACAAGTAAATATCTATAAACACCTTTCTCAAAATTACACTTGGATCATAAAATCAAAAACTCATTTTTCTCATCTCTTCCCCAAAACCCACGACCCAAACCCAATATCCATGATCAAGTGATTATTTTTCAAGAGTTAAAGCTACAAAGTTGTTCAACAAAGTTTATTTAATTATATAAACATATTATATATTTTTGAAAAACACTTTTGGTAATTAAGAAAAATGTTTTATTCATACTAAATATATGACTTCAAATTTTTAACCAAAATCAGTTAGTTTTTCACCAAATAAACTTTCCCCACTAAAAGACAAGGATTTTGGCCGTTTCAGCTGGGTGGCCCCCTTAATTTTAGGGGGCCGGCCTTGATTTAAGGGGACCGGCCACGCTCCTCTGTCAGGATCTTTTGCTTATAAATACCACCTTAAACTTGGATTTTTGCCTCACCTTTTTGCACGAAATTTTCAGATCTATAACTCTCTAAACATCCTCTAAAACCCCTTGATCATTTGTATATTAATCCTTGTTTTAAGTGATTCAATCCCTCATCATCCATTCTCATCCAAAGTGCAAAAGAAGAACACTCTTTCTACAACCAAGTTCAAGAAAGAGTAGTTGTGCATAGTGTATATATATTCATTTGTGAATATTGTGTTGTGCTTGTGATTAATTGTGTAGAAGATATAGAAGTTGTGTAGATAATAGAAGTTGATAAGTAGTGAACTAGGTTAGTTGTGAAGATAGGTGTGAAGTAGAAGATTGGTGTGTAGAAGATAGTTGTGAAGAAGATTGATGTGTAGCATATTGGTATGAAGAAGTTGTGTAGAAGTTGTGATCAAGTTGTGAAGTTGTGTGGTGTGTAAATTGGTGTGTAAGGTTTTCTCCACCAAAAGGGAGTTTGTTGACATAGTGAAGAAAACTCTCGAGTAGGTGACTCGGGGAGTGGAGTAGGAACAAGGAAGGTGTCCTTGTAGCCGAACCACTATAAATCCTTGTGTTGTGGTTTGATCTTTCTAACTCTTCTCATTACTTATTTATTTACCTTTACTATATTAGCCTTGTTAGTTAGTTACCATACAATTGTTCATATAGTGCAAGTATTGAGTTCACATAAATTAGAATCGAAGTTTTTAAAACAAACTTGTGTTTATAAATTTAAAAGGACGTAAAACTATTCAACCCCCCTTCTAGTTTTCCACAAAGCTTACATGAATTAATTTAAGTTGACGGAACACTTTGTATGTGCATAGGGAAGGAACACTTTGTATGTATATGTGCATGGGTTCACTTGTATACATTGAAGTCGCTAATAAATTTTTACATAACCTAATTCTTCTTTTACCAATTTCCCCTTTGGTGTTTTGGTGGTGATGCTGGTGTTGTGGTAGTGGTGGTAGCGTTTGGTTGTTACTGGTGGTGTTGTGTTGGTGGTGTGGTGATCTGGTGGTTGTGCGGTGGTGGTGTGGAGGTCTGGTAGTGGTGTGGTGGTGGTGTGGTGGTCTGTTGGTGGTGGAGTGGTGGTCTAGTAGTGGTCTGGCGGTGGCGTGGTAGTGGTGTGGTGGTCTGGTAGTGGTGTGGTGGTGGTGTGGTGGTCTGTTGGTGGTGGAGTTGTGGTCTTGTGGTGGTCTGGTGGTGGCGTGGTAGTGGTGTGGTGGTCTGGTAGTGGTGTAGTGGTGGTGTGGTGGTTTGTTGGTGGTGGAGTGGTGGTCTTGTGGTAGTCTGGTGGTGGCGTGGTAGTGGTGTGGTGGTCTGGTAGTGGTGTGGTGGTCTGTTGGTGGTGGAGTGGTGGTCTTGTAGTAGTGGCTGGGGTGGTGACTAGGCTTTCATTATGGCGAAAAATTGGGTAATTTCGAAATATAATTTTTTTTGTCATTATAATTATTGTTTATTTCTTACGTATATGTTTTGTAATATATATTTATTATGCGTTTTCGTTATTTTAGGATTATCCTGCGCAAGTTACATGTAGGAGTAGGTTGTCTTTAATTGGTGACATTAGAAAATTGATATTGAACACCCCTAAGGAAAAATTGTTTAGACATACATGTTTTGGTTGGATGTTAGACATGCCGGAAATGCAAGAGAGTGGGGTGTTAGTACATTATTTTATATGCCACCAAGTTGCTTGTGAAGAGGGAGACACAAACATAGTTCCATTAAGATATCGTGTACATGCTCTTGATCGTTTAGGTGAGGTTGAGATTCAGTTTGGGATGGAGGAATTTTGTCTAGTTACGGGTTTAAGGTTTGGGACTGATTTTAGGGAGTCGTATAAAGATGGACCTAACTTCTTTAGGAGACGATTGTTCCCTTCTTCTACCGATTCCCGTAAAATACATGTTGGTACGTTGTTAAAAATGATAAAAAGCAAAGACTTTAATAAGTTGAGCGACATAGATGGTGTTCGACTTTGTTTGTTAGGCGTTTTGATGTTGGTGTTGAAAGGTATTGAGCATGGAAATGTAGTGGATGGATTTTTGTTTAGGCTAGTCGAGGATTTAGATAAGTGGAATGTGTATCCGTGGGGGTCGTATGCATGGCCAACTTTGTACCAACATCTCCGGAATGCAACAATTGAGCGTAGGGAAAAGCACTTTGCCGAGGGGAGGGATCCTCCTAAACCTCCTAAGTACACGTTGAGCGGATTTGTATGGGCTTTCAACGTATGTCATTTATCTATTTCTTAAGTTCATGTATATGTATACTGTTAAAGAGTATAAACAAATTTACTTTTTTTTTTTTTTTAGATTTGGCTATTGGAGATGTTACCGAAGGTGCTAGCCCTTATTTTTTCCGTCATCATCGAGTGTTGCATCCCCGGTCCGTTGCATGGGATTTTAACAAATTGGTCTTTAGAGAACGTATTGACAAGTTTTTGGAAGACCAATTGATTGTAAGTTTGAGATATCCACTTATTATTTAACTATTATGAATTTAATATTGTTTTTATTTTTTTTAATGTCAGATATATTTTCCATGTTTTTTAAAGGTAAAACCACCATTGCCTAGGCTTACACCGGATGAGTATGAGGAATTAACCGAGTGGTGGCGTGATAGTAGAGCGTATTTCGAAGGGGATCCGGTCGCACCTCCGGTAATACAGCCACAAGTATACCATTCTATGGATGATGACATACAGCCGGCTGTTTTACAGAAGTTTAAAGCGTATGATGCTATGTTCAAAGAACATGAACTGAAGTTAAAAGAGATTGAACTGAATGTAAATAGTTTTACATCAATTTATATTGAGTTTCTGTACAAATATCATTGAAGGCTTGTTAATCGTTTCATTAACATTTTTACTGCAGCAAAACCAACTTCGCAATAAACAACCAGTACATAGAGAATCAAGCTTTGTTGCTGATGAAAATGTTGGTTTTAGCGACTTTAGTGTGATTCAAAACACACAGGTATTTTTTACTTGTGTTTTTATGTTTAGTAATTTTTAGTGACGAAAAGGTTGTATACTAACATTACGTTATAATTTAATATCTATGGATTACCACAATCCCTCCGTCCATATAGTGGGCCACCAAATGACTCTTTCTTTGATGGACTTCCTGTTCCTACACCGCCCGTGACGTCTAAGTATCTATCCCCATTTCCCTCAACCGGACATACTGCTAACCGTACACTAATGGGGTTCGCCTCGTTTGCCACTCCTATTGATCACCAGGCTGGTCCATATTTTCGCCCTAACGCTGCTGCTGACATCCAGGTAACCTATTATTTATCGATTATTATTTTAAAACTTTTTCATTATTTGTAATTGATTACTGATTGCCTTTCTTACATCAATTCTATGTTTAATAATGTTAATAACGTTAAAATTTTATTTGGTTAATCTTTTTTAAGGATGCGATCGAGCGACCAAGGAGGGATTGTCGTCCGGGTAAATATCAGCAATTTCCTTGGACCCAACAGGGACCCACTACAATCCTCCCTAAGAAAGGTGGTGCTAAGGCTAAACAAAAAAAAGAGTACGACGAACATTCCACGGTTTAACCTAGAAGAAGAACCGGTTGATGATGATGTTACCTTTCTTGGTTGTGATTTTAGTGCACCTTTAATAGTTGATAATGTTGATCCTACAAAGGTACTACTAAAAATATTTTAAATTTATTAACATTTATTTTATATAATTAACAAACTTGTAACGATATTGTATCTCATATTTTTTTAGATAAGGCGTAATAATTATGTAAGTTTTGAGCAATTCCTCATGGACCCATGTGACATATACCTTGACTGCCATCCAAAGGGTTGGGTAGCAGATCCTATGTTCTTTCAACAACTACTTCCGGATTTATACAAGATGGGTAATGATCCGGATCTAGAGGATAAACGTGGTTGGTTGTCTGACGATGTAAGTCTATTGTTTTAAATTGTTAGAGGTTTAGATTATTTAAGTTTCAAGAACATTAAATGATTTAGTTTAATCTTTTGAATCAGCATATGAATTGTTGGATAGAGATATTAATCAAAAATTGGGTAGACAAAGATACATGGACAGTGGCTAAATCATGGACTGCATCTATTTACCCGACCAAAAATGGTAACATGTCCATGCTTTCAATAGCTCCGTCGCTTAGGGGAACATTTTATGGTAGCACACGTCCATACCCGTCATGGGATGAAGTACGTTGGGTAAGTAAAGATCTTTCAATGTTTATTTGTTTTGTATAAATTACTCTTTACTAGACTATGTAATTGTGTATACATAAATAAATTTTATATGTAGGTGGTGATGCCGATGAATCCGACAGGGAATCACTGGGTGACAGCAATTATCGATTTACATAATTCCAGGTTCTTGGTTCTCGACCCTATGCATAGCATCAACCATTGTGAACAAATAAGAAAGTTTGTATTGGATTGGACCAAAGTTGTGAACAAGTGTTTAGAAGAGCTAGGACATTTCACCAGGACAGGACGTGGACACAACAATTTCGAATTCCATTACAACGACGAACCATATTATATCCCACAACAAGGAAATTTTAGTGATTGTGGAGTACATGAGTTTGTTACAGGTAGATGGCCACCACAATTTGATATGAATAATGTCGTAGGCTTTTTCTACAATATTAGATGTAGCCTTGGTAGCATGTTTTACGACTGTAGGTGTGAGAAAACTAGTTTGTGTGGATATGATTAATTAAGATGACGCTTCACGTTGTTAGTTGTACGGTTTAACCAGTATGTAATGCTATTCTATGTTGTAGTATTTTTTTTTTAACTTTTATTTGATTTATTTTTCAAGCATTTATTCAAGTATTATTCGACTAAATAAAGACACAATACAATAACCGTACATTGACACGAAACAATTAAACAAGACGACGCTGTGTTTCATAAACACTACATAGACAATATTAAACATAAACATAGGGTATAAATATGTAAATATTCATCCACTAAAAACGGTATTCTTGTCGATAACCTCAACCAAGTTCCTTAATGTTATGTTAAGAGCAGGCGGTGATGATTTCGGGGTAAAGACCGAAACATTACGACGTACCAAAACAGCTCCGACTTTGAGGGATTTTTTGTAATCCAGCTCTTCTGCAAGGACTTTGTGATGAATTGCACCAGCCATAGTCCCTGTTGGATCTTTTAGTGTACTTGTAAGGTCACCCATTATGTTAGGAGTACAAGACTTGATTACAGCTACAACAAGTTCAAGTTTCCCTTTTACGCAGTGCATTTTTATATCTCCAAAACAGCCAGTTACGATGACACCTTGAGAATTAAACAGCTTATGAATCGCGCTCAACCATGGCCCACTAGTAAAATGTTCATCCTCAGTGACATCCTCTTTTACTTTCGCTATATAATCTTGTGTTGGTACAACACAATATTCGGGGCCACCTTCCCTAATGTCTGCATTTTTGTGAAGAATAGCTTGTTGAAGAATACCAGCTGGTCCGGGTATTATCCAATCCTGGTCGCTCATAGATGTTGAAGAACCCGCAACATTATGTGTTGGGGCATTTGTTGTGTCATTTTTTTGTTTGGGTGGAACGAATTGGGAATTTTGGTATCATTTTGTGTATCCGGTTTTGTTTTATTGGGACATTGTGTGAATTTTTCTATTTTTGTAGAGAGTAGAAATGTTAATATCTGGATGTGTTTAGAGAAATGGAACTACACACTAGTATTTATAGGAGAAATTTAATGGAGATGTTTAATCTATGTCGGTTGATGAGGCAAAAAATGAACCGTTTTTAGGGGGTCATTTTAGCCCAGATACGAATTTATTTGATCAAATATTGCCCTAAATCATTCCTTTTGTCATTTTAGGTACTTTTGGAGTGAATTATTGAAAAGGAAGCATTTTGGACGTTTTTGGAGCATAAAAGTGAAGAAAACGGCAAAGTCTTAATTTTCCTTACTGGGAACAGTACCTGACGGCGTCAAGAGTTCTTATGTGACGGCGTCAAGAGTAATGCAAGAGGTGGAAGTGGATAAAGTCTGTGACGATCCAGAAGAGTTTTACACTATGGACATGACGGCGTCACCATAGGCCGTCATGGTCCAAATGTTAGTCACGGCCCAGAGTAATATTACACATGACGGCGTCAAAAGTGGATCTAGGCAATCCGATTTCATTATGGGCGGCGAGTTGACGGCGTCAGAATTTCCTTCTTGACGCCGTCACCCTGTAAAATCTATATATAGTTTTGCAATTTTCATTCATTAGAGAGGAACAAGTAGGGTATAACTTTGGAGAGAAACACTAGTACGAATATTACAGCTTTTTCAAGGGTTTTTACTCTTTGAAACCTTTCATGTTCAATTGAGATAAGTACTCTTTCAATTCATTCAATATGTCTATGTGTTGTTTGAATATATCTTACACTTGTCTTGAATTTAACAAGCTTGGCTAGATCTCTTGTGTGTTTGCTTAGATGTAGTGAAACCTAGATGTTAATTATGGGTTGATTGTTTGTTTATAGTTGTTACGGATGATTGTATTCGATGTTAGGCTTAAGAAAACTGGCAGACTTCCATTGGTGACATGCTTGAACATCTTAAGAAACATGATCAGAGGTGTACTATGATTTTTGGTTGTATTTAATGCGTAGGAGAATTCTAATGATCACATGTTAGGAGCTTCTAACAGCTCGACATAAGAGTGAAGTAGGATCCTATAGAGTTAGGGAATATTGTACATGGCCCTACGACTGGTATTAGGGAATACGACCCGTCATCCATGCAATTGTAACAAACTATCAACCTGTTAAAGATATATAGGGAGTAATGAAACCTAAGTAAACACAACTTTCCCTATTATTGTTCACACCACTAGTTTAATTAGATTAATTTTCATTTTTGTTATTTTATTTTGATTGCATCTTAGTTATTGGGTTAGTTGATTAGCAACTAATTCCGCCTACTCTTCCAAAAACCGAGATTTTTAATTGCTTTTATAAAAACATAAAAGTACAAAAAGAATCATCCCTCACCTCTAGACCTAGTTTTTAGGCTTTCTAATCCTAGCGACACTATTCTTGAGTTGAACGATCAATCCCCCAGTACTTGTCACTATACTATACTACAACGATCAGGTACACTGCCTGGTGGGGGTTGTAAGCTTCTCGAGATCCCTCGAGAGGTAAAACCTGGTGCGATTCCCACGTATCAAGTTTTTGGCGCCGCAGCCTGGGGAATAGTTATTGTCTAGGTTAGGATTTCTTTTTATTAGGTCTACTTGCCAGATTCCTTTCTAGTAAGATTTTATTTTTATTTTTTAGGTTCTCTTTAGTCTATCTTTTTCTTCATGTCTTTGTTCGTAACCTTTACCATCCGACATCTTGGAAGGTGGTAACATCCTTGAACCCATCAACCCAGCACAACAAAACCACCCACAAAACCCACCACTAGCGAACCAACCTCTTAGGCCCCGAACCCTAGGAGAGTATTCCCGTCCTAGCCACCAAGGCTATCGAAACACCATTGAGCTCACCCAAGGAGCCAATGTGTCCCCCTTGCGATCCGACACCATTCGGTTGGTGTAAAGCGGATGTGCATTCCATGGACTTCGTTCCGAAGATCCTAATCAACATCTCAAGGATTTCCTTAAAATTGTAGATTCTATAGACCTTGATGTTACAACTAGATAGTCGACCCGATTACGCCTATTCCAATTCTCTCTACGTGATCAAGCTAGTCAATGGCTTGAACGTTTACCCGTGGGATCCATCACCTCATGGGATGATCTCACCACTCGTTTCCTTGCTCAATTTTTCCCACCGGGGAGAACTACCACGCTTAAAAATGACATCTTGATGTTCCAACAACGTCAAGGTGAAACTCTATATGAAGCATGGACTCGTTTCAAGGACTTACTCCAAAAAGTCCCTCATCATGGCATACATCTTTGGCTCCAAGTCCAAATCTTCTATGACCATATTGATCTCTCCACAAGGCAAACCATTGACCAATCGGCCGGTGGCAAGCTATGTGATCTAAGTGCGGAAGAATCATGGGAACTCATAGAAGATCTTGCTCTCTATGACAACGAAAGTTGGAATGATCCCCCGTGATTTGAACAAAACGGTCAAGGCAATATCTTTGCCTTCGAACAATTCTAGCACTCCCGACCGTAGGATCATGGAACTTGAGGACCAAGTCAAGTTTCTCATGAAATCTTACGAAGCTCCTAAGCCTTCAAGCCAAGTGAACAAAATCACTTCTTCATGAAATCTTACGATTGCGTGGAACTCCCCGGAACAGCTTTTGCGGACTACTCATCCTCGCGTACCGATGAAGCGGAAGATAAGTGGTACACTTTCAAACCCGAGCCAAACCCTTACCGTGATTCCTACAACCCTTCTTGGAAAAATCACCCGAACCTTAGGTGGAAACAAAACCAAAACAATTCTTCCAATCAACCGGTCCACCCTCCAACCGTACTTTCAACAACAATCCTTCTAATAACTATGGTAGTACCAATAATCTTGAAGGATTGATGTCCAAGTTCATGGCATCTCAAAAGGCTCGCATAGCTAAGTTTGAAGCCGAATTCAATCAACAACAAACGGAGATGACCAATAAGATTGACAACTTGTTGAAAGCCCTCAACAACCAAGCACTAACTACACCTAGAAAGGACACTAGGGACGCCAATAGCGGAATCCAAATTAAAAACCCCTCGTCATCCAAACACGTCCACTTTGTCAATGTTGTCACTATTAAGCCAAAAGATAAGGATATAAAAGAAAGTGACAAGGATGAAGTTGGAATAGAAACCGAGACTAGGGATGAAACTAAGGAAGTTGAGGTTAATAAAGGAGAAAAGTTAGAGGAAGAAGAAAACGTAGAAGAGTACTTTGATAAGTTTCCCACCAAGGAAGAATGGGAATATCACAAGGATTTATTCAATGATCCCTAGACACCATATATCCTTGGTTCACCCCTTATTAAAGTAGGTGACCCCTCTAATATCAACATACCATGCAACATTGGGCATATGCGTGTATGGAAAGCTTATATCGATCCTAGGTCTCCTATAAACATCATGACTAGGACTTATTATAATTGGGTAATGAAGAAGCAACTTGGTTATAGGATGAGGCCCCGCAAGAATTTGATATGTAATTTTGTAGGAAGTGTGAAAGGATTGCATGTATTTGTAGGAAACTTCACTTATGTTACCGACTTTGTGATAGTGGAGGATACTCATTCGGTAATAGATGATTGCCTAAGTCAAGTAGTGTTCGGAAAACCGTTTGTTGGGGCCTCTAAGATGAGTTATGATCCGACCATAGGGATAGTTAGATTCAAGGAAGAGAATGATGAGATTGCTTACCAAATGCCCTATAAGATTGAGCAATACCGCCTCCTATCAAACCTAGAAAAGGAACACAAGCAAGCGGTTTACTATAGGAATGATGAGGATAGACGTAGAGGAGTAGAATGTGTTATGAATAAAATACTTAGTTTCTACAAAGAATGCTTGCAACTAGGTCCGGAGTCTGGCTAAAGGAAGATAGCATATCATAAAGAGATGAAAAAAATCAAAATGAAGGCGTCAGCGAGGGACCTCTATAAAATTCTCCTACAGCTTCTCCTTATACCCACTAATGTTATTCTTCATCCTACCTTGACTATTGGGAAATTTCCATTCGAGAAAGAGATGTACGAATAAAGGAGCGAAGGTGACTCGACCGGACGGTAGAGGTTGTTTAAGAATCAAGATAGGCACCATGAAACACTCGTTCAAAACATCCACTCTTTCTTCACTCGCTAGGGAAAGATAAAGGATAGATGACTGAAAATCCCGGTTAGAGATCGCAAAACTATAGTCAGAGTAGGAGTTCCCATCCGTCGAGGCCTCGTTTTACCTGCCCGGAACTGATTGGTTGCTTGTTGTGACAGCCAAGGTCTGAACATTGTCCCACTTCCCTCATCGGGTTCCTCTCTGTTCATCATGGGGTTGTTGGGATAAAGGTGGGTTTGAGACGCGCGGGTACTCTTGATGCGAAAGGATATGGATCTAGAAGCCGAGATCAAAGCGTTAGTTCAAGATAAGAGCCCTTACGAACCAAGGCTTCTAAAGTTGCCGGAGGGTCCATCATCATGAATGGCCTAAGATGGTCAGAAGCATTCCTAACAATGCTAGCCACAGCGGAATACTCCGGCAAAACGGGTCGCCATTTCGCGGAATCGAATGCCCTAAGAGGAAGATTTCATTTGCTTTCTATTTCGTAGAATGAAGTTGATCCATGGTCATCGGGATGTCTATGTTGAAAGAGAACCTAACCTGAAGATTCATTGGTTTTCCAGGTCACTGGAACTTGAGTTAAGACCCCTTTCTTCAAGGAGAAGGATGCGTTGAATTTTTTCAAGCATGCGGATTAAAAATAAAGGATTCCCCCCATACATAAAGAGAGGCCTTCCTGTACGAGTAGTGAAGAACTAAACGAGACTTTTGTTGGTTGTTGACCAACGGACAGAAAGGGAGAACGAACACTAATGAATACGCTCCTGGATCGGTCACTTGAAGAAAGTTGACAGCGACGGCTTACTCTTTTGCTGAGCCAAAAAGTGAAAGAATGTCTATAAGTCATGGGTGATCATTGGTCCGATGCTTCGGGTGAAACCTATTCCCAGGGTGTGACGGGCGGTATGTAAGGGCCTGGGTACATTAGGGAGAATCAACTTTATCCATTTCAATCTCTGTCATCGAAGGAAAAAGTGCTAGCATCATTTCTCCATTGGGGAGATAGAACTTTTGAAATGAAAGATCAACTCTTCGAAGGGAAAAGTGAGAGTATCAAAATGCTGTTATATAAGCTATCACTTTTTCAATTCAAGATCAACTCTTCGAAGGTAAAAGCTCAAGTGTGAAATTACAGCTATATTGGCATCGACTATCTCTCTCATCGGTTCTCTAGCATGGGAGTTCATTCAGTATCGAAGTCAGCTAGCCTTCATTCAATCAAGGCAAGTTCAATGGCCGAGAATAAACATGTTGTGCCGGGTGACTGGAATCCTCTGAGGTCAGCTGAACAGGCTGACAATCGGCAGAAGATGCTGAGCAGGGTCCTAGAAAGGTTAAGAGTTCTGCACCGGTTGGAGTGGAATAGGAATCTAAAACAGAATTCGATCAATTGGCTTTAACGAACCTATTTCATTAGAATGATCGAAGAACCCGCTTATCCATAGAAAGAGGGAGAGAGAATGAGAAATCACTCGACTGTTAAGGAGAGATAAGGCCCAGAGAGCACACTTACATTCATTGCCATGTTCGATCTGAGTACAATCAAATTTCTAAGTTACAGCTACTCCTAGTGCGAAGAAAAATAAAGAAAAAAATGGACAACAGCGTGTTGTGGTCGCGTACCCTTTGCACAGTGTTCTCTTCTGACTTTTAGACCTCCACTCCCTCTGCCACCATTCAATAGGCTTGACTTTATAGCTTCTTCTTGCTTGAGCTGAGCACGTAAGCCAAGCCTTCACTTACTTATTCGTAGACTTTTCTGGAATCTCCATCTCCTCGTCGCACTTGTCAATCCACCTTTCAAGAATATCTTGAATAATAGATCCCTCAATAAAGAAAACCGATGGAACAACCACATCAATACAAAAACTAATATTGGGGATGACCTAGAGAATGAGACCAACGATGAGGTCACGTAATTGCCCATGACCTTGAGTCTAGTTACAAGACTCGTAAAATAAAGAAAAGCACTTCTTGGGAGGCAACCCATGTTTCGTGTGATTTTTATTTTGTTTGATTGCGATTTGCTTCCATATGCATGCTTTATTTTATTGTTGGTAGATCATGTTTCAAAACTAAAATTGTGAAAATACTTTATTTTGTCGTTTAACTTCGTCCTAACTACATACAAAGGTATTTCGCAAAAGATAAGTGTAAGGGGAAACCCCAAATATGTTTTTAAGAAAGAAATTGATCATGATTCTCCATAATATTAAATGAACATGTGTATTAGTATTTGTTAGAGTCAAATGCTTGTATCGAGTCATAATGATGTTTTGCAGGATTTTCCAGGAAGTAGGACATAAGTTTTTCCATAAATTTTCCGGAAACTTAACGTAAAGATTTCTGCAGGTCACTTCTGACGGCGTCAGGAATTAACTCCTGACGGCGTCATGTGTAAAATTCTGGAAATTTTGCTAGTTTTGTTTTTCTAACGTAGTCTTGAAGTTTTTGTTAATTCTTTAGTTTTATAAACTCCAGGAAATCTGCAAACATTCATTCCACAAGCATTATATCTTAATTTGTTTTCTAGGACTTGTTAGTATATATAGATTACCGCTGATTTTACGCGAGGTTGTCTGGTTTGTTTTCTCAGGTTTAACAGGTTATGTATGACAAGAAGATGATTTATTTTTCTGGAAGGAAGCTTTGATTGTTCATTTTCTTGGAGGAAGATCTAACCTTGTTACCACACTATCCACACCGAACGAATCAGGGGAATATTTGATTTCATTCTTTTACCTGTTTTACTTTTACATTCTTTAATTGAACATTGGGGACAATGTTCATCCTAAATGTAAGGAGAGGGTAAATGATGATACCTTATAGGATACACTTGCACTTGAGTTTGTTTGTTTGTTTGATGGTATGTGTGTAATAAAACTAAGAGAAATACTTGTTAGTGTAATTTTAGCGCCAAATTTAAAATTTTTTTACAACATTTAAGAGTGAAACTTTAGCCATAGCAAGCGTCTCATGGATAGGAGTCGTATGACTAGCACAAAACCGTACCATTCAGAAAAATTTTCCACCTAAATATGTGAGGTTCGCCTTTAGATTTGATAAGAAAAGCATTCACTATTAGTGCTTATGAGTGTACCAGTAGCATTTAGATTCTAGAACTTGCGTTAGTAATGCATCCCGAGACCGCTAGTGAGACTACGTTCGTGTAGTAGGATTTACTACATGATAAGAGGCATTAGGATCACCCTTGTGTTAAACCCGTATCATAATTACTTGACCATTTAAGTCATATTACTTGGCTAGTAAAGTCAACTAATTCTCCCACACCTTTGCGTTGTACTCATTTTTAGTACACGAAACCCCTAGTACACCCCTCCGAGCCTATCTTTTCGTTTCTAACTTTAAGCATCTTACTTAAAGGAAGAATTTGTTACAACCCACTTAAATGTACACCCAAATTGTCTTAGCCTTCCGTGTATGCACTCATCTTTAGTGCATTATTGTTATATGTTTAAACCCTTTGTTAATTATCTAATTGATTACATGGTTGCTAAGTCGAGTCATATCTTGTACATATTGTTTTGGGACGATTGGGACTCATGGGTAAAGTACTTATGTTATGGAGTAATGGGGAAGATGCGTTAATCTTAAAAGTACTCCAAGTGTTTTGATTATCTTAATTCGAATCATTAGATTAGTTTATTTTAAAGTATGCAAAAATTCAAGTATAAGGGGAATGTACATTCCCTATGATGTATTATTTTGGATGGTAGAGTAAGAGTGTATGCAAAAAAAAAAAAAAAAAAAAAAAAAAAAACGTACGGACTACCATCCCGTTTCATTCTATGTTTATTTTATGTTTTTGTTATTTTTCATTTATTAGCTTAAGTCGAATCTAGTCTTGGCTTAGCAACGCCATATTGTACATTGTGGAAAACTAAAAGGGGGGGGGGGGGGTTGAATAGTTTTACGTCCGTTTAAAAATTATAAAAACAAATTTGTTTTAAAAACTTCGATTCTAGTTTATATGATCTCAATACTTGCACAATATGAACAATTATATAGTAACTAACTAACTAAGCTAATATAGTATAAGTAAATAGGTAAGTAATGAAAAGAGTTGGAAAGATCAAACCCCAACACAAGGATTTATAGTGGTTCGGCTACAAGGTCACCTTCCTTGTTCCTACTCCACTCCCCGAGTCACCTACTCGAGAGTTTTCTTCACTATGTCAACAAACTCCCTTATGGCGGAGAAAGCCTTACACACCAATATACACACCACAACTTCGTCACACCTTGATCACAACTTCTTCACACCAATCTACTTCACACCAATTTCTACTTCACATCTATCTACTTCACACCAATCTTCTTCACAACTACACTACTTTACTACTAAGCAACTTTTTCTCCCTACACAACTTCTATATCTCCTAAACTACTTATTACAAGCACAATCACAACTTCACAATAATATACACAATATACACAATATACACAACTACTCTTCAATACTTCTTAAACTTAGTTGTAGAAGGAGTATTCTTCTTTTGCACTTTGGATGAGGATGGATGAGAAGGGACTGAATCACTTGAAACAAGGATTAGTAATCTAATGATCAAAGGGTTTTGAAAGATGCTTAGAGAGTTTTAGATCTGAAATTTTTGTGCAAAAGGTTGGGAAAAATTCCAGATTTAAGGTGGTACTTATAGGAGAAACTTTCTGACAGATTCTGACACAGGAGCCTGGCCGGTCCCCTTAATTTTAAGGGGACCGCCCCTTATAATTAAGGGGGCCGCCCAGCTGTAACGGCCAGAAAGTCTGTCTTTTAGTGGGGAAAGTTTATTTGGTGAAAAACTAACTGATTTTGGTTAAAAAGTTGAATTTGTATATTTAGTATGATTAAAACATTTTTTTTACTACCAAAAGTGTTTTTCAAAAATATATAATATATTTATATAATTAAATAAACATTGTAATAATTAATTAAATACCCCTTTGATCATGAGATGTATTAAG
Organism: Artemisia argyi; assembly: GCA_030686995.1. NCBI lineage: Eukaryota > Viridiplantae > Streptophyta > Magnoliopsida > Asterales > Asteraceae > Artemisia > Artemisia argyi. The sequence continues at coordinate 106,043,060 of CM060692.1, read as the reverse complement.
CACTTGTTTATTCATACCTTAGTGATTAAATTGGATAAATTGATATAAACAAGCTTAATACTTGTTTACGTAGTAATCTTACGTTTGATGATTTTACATTTTGTGATCGTCAAAACATAGAGATATCGAAAAATATAAATAACGTTTTTATGCATTATTTATGTCAACAATCTCCCTCTTTTTGATGATTACAAAATCTAAACTCATTAAGCGAAAATTAGTATATATACAAGTATTATTGTGAGTTTATAGCAATTCTCCCCCTTTTTGTTAGCATCAAAAAGGTTATCCCGATTTTAATGGAGCTCCCCCTTGATGTATACTCCCCCTCGTTTTGAGGTCATAAAGAAATCGAGATATGGAATTCTTGCAAAAAATATTTAGTGAACAAACAACACAGATATATATATATATATATATATATATATATATATATATATATATATATATATATATATATATATATATATATATATATATATATATATATATATATAGCATGCAAGAATAGAAACTAAACATAACCATAATCATTGATAGAATTAAAAAGGTTACAACAAGCATTACATCAACAAGTATTGCAAATAAGAAAAGCATTGAAGGCTTACAAACATAAATAAAATAAACCAAAGCTCTAACATGAAAGTCCTCTCTAGAGCTTGCCATCCAAAATGGTTTAAGACAATTTTATTTGCAAAATACCAAGCATGTTGAATTGGGTGGAATTGATGGTGAACATGGAGATGGTGATGGTGGAGGAGTGTTTGTTGATGGTGGTGGAGGAGGTGTGTTTGTTATTGGTGGTGGTGGAGTTGTAGTAGTGGTGGTTGGTAGTTGATGCAACAAGTTTTCAATGTGTGAAAACATGTATTGTATCTCATCTCTTAGTCCGAACACAATTGTTCGGTTATGGATGCAACAAAGGCAAGTGTCACCATGAGCTTCAAGTAAGCTCCATGGGACGGGGTTATAGGTTGGTGGATTGATAGGGGATGATGAGAAGTGTGCATCAAGAGGTGTTAATGGTGATAATGAGAGGGTTAATGCAAGAGTTGTGTTGTCAATGGTAGGTTGTGATGGTGGAGCTCTTGGTGGAGGAGACAAGTGGGTGTTTATGTAGTTATTTATGGATGAAGTGGATGGTATGGAAGAAGTGGAGGTTCCATTTGTTGATGGTGTTTTGGAAGGTGCATTTGGTGCACTAGGAGATGAGCATTGAGGTGGTGGTGATGGAGTGGTGTTGTCTTCATTGGTGAGATCAATGAAGAGTTGTTTTGGTGGAATAATGACAAGTTTTTGTTTCTTGCCATTGTTTGAGTAGGTGGTTCTTGGTGATGACATGTTGAAAGGATGAGTTTTGATGAAGGTTGAGGATGATGGAATGTGAATTAACCATGCATGGGGATTATATAGTATGAAAACATGTTTATAAATAGAATTTATTTGAAAATAGATATTTAGATACCAAAAGCAGTTTAGATGTAAAGGGAAATGGTAGCTGAGACTAGCAAAAGAAGTCACAAGATGCAAAAGAAAACAGTAAAAAATATTGTATGGGTGGCCGGTCCCCTTAAATTTAAGGGTCCCGCCCCTTATGAATTAAGGGGGCCGCCCATCTGACGACCCAGAAATCAAAATTTTTCTGGAAAAATGTTATATTCTGTTTTGTTTTTGCAACAAGCTCTATTTGGACATTTCACATTTGTTTTGGTCTATTAGAAAGCATACATGTCATATATATATATATATATATATATATATATATATATATACACACACTGGATGTCGAAGCCCGCCCTATGGGCGGGCATGACTTATAATTATAATTTTTACGGGGTCAGTTAACGGAAAATTATTTTTAAAGATGTTGAGTTTATTTATTTTTGTTATGGTATTAGTTTGTGTTTAAAACATTTTAAGAAAAGGTGAGCTTGACGTATTAAGCCATGCATTTGAAAAGTATTGAAGTAGTTTGAATTATTTCTGATTTTCTCATTCTTTGCTTGTTATAATTTAATGTATATCGAAAGCCGACCGGCGGGTAGATTCATCGATCCAATATGTGGTTACTTCCATGTGCTTTAAATTTTATTTAGCTATGAACCTTTTTATGAGATAAGAATAAAAAGGCCTACCATTGATAGCGTTGCAGAAGCCCCAGCATTTGCTTGTAATGGTTCAATATTGATCAAATGAATATTGAGAGTGGATCAGCAACTTGTATACGCTTTAGTTCATCCCAAGCTCCCAATCACAACATGATCGGAATGAGTGAGGCAAATTAGACCTGCAAATATTAATTATGATCACAAAGAAAAAATATTATTACAATAAAAGTATTAATTCTAAGCTATAAATAACTGATAGGTACTCTAGCTGCTTTTCATAATCACCGACCGAAAGAAAGATAGCTTTGCCAAACTGGTGGTCATTTTTGTATTAGCATAAATTTGTATGACATTTTATTAAAATACTATACGTAATGTGGCTATTTTGACATCGCACCCTTCATTCACAATCTGGGATTCTAAATTGCAATACGCACGCGTTTAGTTGCAATTGAAACATTTACATTGCTGCCTGATCGTTTCCGACTCAACATAGAGAGCTGACTACCAAATGTCAAATAACCTTCCATTGCATATGGTCTTCCACCATAAAATTGAAATTTTGTCCTTTTGGCGTTTCCTAAATCGAGTGATTGAGGATTATGTAGGACAAGTTTTTCCGTTTGGTAAACCGATACCTTCTGTGTGGAGCCCAAGGAAGAACTTGACTACAAAGGTGGCCAGCAATGTATTGTTACCCCGGAGTGGCTTCCACCTGGGTCATCTAAATTATTATTAATACACGGGTTGTTAAAAAAACTTAATAAAATTGTTGCTCATAAATTAACTTATGTGTTTTGTGTGTATCAACTATCAACCATCTCTACAAATAAGTAAATAACATCCCCCACGTAATAATATTAATGAAATACATAAATGAAAAATTAATAACCTCAACAATGATATTATGTAGGTATTTAATGAGTGTATTGAACACAATGAAAAAAAGGTGGACTATCGAGAGGTTTAACTTTTCAATTTCGGTTTTGGTTTTTGTGACATTAATTTATGTAACATTTTAATTTATTTTTTGGGTAAAAGGTCAAAAGAATGTAACATTTTAATTTAGCTTGAGCAACATTTGACTCCACTTACACTCGCACTTTGAGCAACATTCAGTTCCCTTTGATTATAGTACAACATTCAACTCGAGTATAGATGCATCCTAATTTTGTGATCTTCTAATCTAATTTGTCAAGATTTTTAAGAAAAAATCTCACCCAGAGGCCCTTGTTTAAATATAACACTCTTGGATTAATATAAGAGAATACCAAACTACGATTGTGAAGTTGTTTTTTTTAAAGAATATTCTCGCCCCTAAGGCCTTCAAGGTTTTTTTTGTTTTTTTTTTTTTTTTTTTTTTTTTTTTTGTGTGTTTTTTTTTTAAGGATAATCTCACCCCTGAGGCCTTCATGTTTTTTTAAAGGATAATCTCACCCTTGAGGCCTTCGTTTAAACAATTATTGCGTAATCCTTGATTATAATACACGGGTTGTATGGATTAAATTTACTTTATAAACCTTTGTCATATGGAAAGAAAATAAAAGTGATCATAGCGTAATTTCTTATGAAATTAACTAAATCACAAAATACAACATAAAAGTATTAAAAAAAAAGGAAAAAAAAAAAGAAAAAGGTAGTCGTGATACATTTTTACTAAGCATCACTAAATTACTTACTATCAGAACAATCCAAAGATGTTGAGCATACAACATTATAATGCAAATGAATTTTGTTTCAAATACAATATAACAATAATATACATGTATGACTCAGTATCAATAGAACACGCCTTCCATTGATGAGTAACTGCTACAGGATATATAATCTCAATTTGCGATTGAATAAAAATGTTATTATGGGCATTTCACATATTAAAGACATCAAACGAATAGGAAACTGTTGATGAGTATGGTACAACATATAAGAAAAGTTGAAGATCCATATCTAGGATTTACAAACTGGATTGAACCAGATTAATCAAACACCCATTTCATATGTTTTAACCCATTCTGATTTTTACAAAATAGAATAACGTATCGCCCTTATAACGCATCTTATGTTTGTTTGATTTTCAAAAGGGAATGGTTCAAGCATTTCAGTTGCTTTTAGAAGTTCCTCAACTGGAATCTCAGGTTTTGATCACTCCAATGGGACTACAGTTGTATAGTTCCGTTGATCAGAGGTGTGTGGCTGAAAAAAATCATTCATTAATGCTTTGTTGGCTATACTCTATACGTTAAAAAACGTATCTTTGAGTGTCACATACCTGATCAGCATGAAGTTTGTTGAAAAATACTTTGAATATTCTAAAATTAGTCTTTTTAAGTAACTCATCTCCTAATCAAAGATAAGTCAAGGCTTCCATCTTCAGTTTTTGTGGTACCTCTTTGCTGACGCCAAGCAACACAATCATATTGTTCAAGTTCATTTTCACCTGCCATATAAACTTCCTCTCTTTTCACAACGCTAAACACCTAACAGATTATATGTTACATCTGTTTGCAAATGCAACTTTATCTATAATTCACCTACCATACTATTTGAGGAAGGTAATTTACATCTGGTTTCGGCATTTCCATGAAACTCGAACAACTATCCCTTTCAAAACCACGGTCCTCAAGCAAAATCTAGTGCAGCCTATGCTTGGTGTGGGTCCCATCATTTGACACCACGGACTTGGCTTCACGAGCCTTGTTGCTTCCTTCAAGCACATTATAAAACATTTAGTTTATAATTGAAAGTTTCTCAGGGTCAGAAACAGCAGATCCTAATTGGTCATCGGTCACTTGGATTATAAATGTGGCTCACGTGTTGTGGGTCCATATATCAGCATTTAACACATTGCAATTTAAGTGTGAAAACTGCACAAACTTTGGATAGTAATCTGGGTATGTCAGTTCCTATCAACTCGATCATTGTGATGTGACATTCTTTGAGGCTGGAAGGATGCATGAATATGGTTGGAAAATTTACTTGTAAAAGCAGGGTGGTATGCTGATCTCTTCCAATCAGCATACTCCATTGGGTTTTCCATCCAAGTTTCTTGTTCAGCTTCAATTTTGGTAGAACACCCTCTTGTACCGGCCCTTCTGCAGCTTCCTGCTCTTCACCTTTTAGACACCATACTTCTCTATTTTCTAATAGAGCATAATTGCTTATAATTAGCCTTATCAAGTTCTATCGTGTATTATGGTAGTATGTAACAAATCTTCTCAATGAAACGGAAAATACTATATATGACTTGCAAGGGCGATGTTATACACATGGAGCAAGATTTAGAACTTTAGTTTCTTTGTACGCATCAACTGTAATTGGTTTTCTCAGTTATGATAATCAATCATTTTGACACTCATATAAGAAGTGCACACATAACAAACTAAAGAGAATGAAATAGTAACAAAGAATTAACAACAATACCAAAAGTAGAAAAAGTATCCCAGAGCTAGAAGAGACGGAACGAAAAACAACAGCCCAAAAATGGAACCCTCTTCTATTCCTTTATTGATACCTGCCACAACATACAACCTTCCGCGTATCAGTATTACATGAAGCATCAGATATAAGTTACCGAAATTGGTGATAAAGAAACTATCATAGGTGTCTGATTTTTTAGTATCATCTATAATGCAAGGCTAAACGTTTATTATTAAATGGGTGAACTGATAAGCCAGTTTATGGTCGTTGTCAACTCCTCTTGCTTTAAGTTCTTGCATAATTAATTAAATGCATTCCTCCGTCTGATCTTTATACGGATCACCAGTAAATTTCATAATAATGAAAACATATGTCTCAAATATAATCATATGGTTCCACTGATCATTAATAGGTCGCAAATAGTCTGAAAATGAACTTACCTCCTCAGGTGAACCAAAAGTCAGCAATTGACAATAAATCCAACCTACCCATCTACAGTTTTATCGTTTTATCCAATTGTATTTCAATATTACATTTTACAGACAAGTTTTTACCTGCAGTAGCTCTTCGATAACGTCTTCCAATGTTATAATGCCAACCATTTCCTTTTCTTCTAGATCTTTTGGGAATGACTTTCCATCAGTATCTAAAATACCTTAGTAAATTCATGAAGGTAACTCGTAGATGGGAATATGGTTTCAATTGATAGAAAATATTCAGTCTTTCCAATTGAAGATAGATGAGGATACAAAATCATCAAGCAGTACATAGACTGCGACGTCAAGCAGCCAAGGCATGTTTTCTTTGATCTTCGCCCATTCTGTACTTCTTATAAAAATGCTGCATTCAAATGGGTGTCTCAACATCATATGTATATTGCAAGGAGTTTGTATGTCAGTAATTTACATTCGTATTATGCAATGCATAGGGGCGATTTCAATTTCATGGCAGTTAACCCCTATCAAAATGTGCATTCAATCAACCGGCTTGAAATTTGCAATGTTCTTCGACAGTGAGCTAAAATGTTCTTAATGCATAAAATTTGCCCTACAAAAAAAACATTAAGACAGTTAACACATGAAGCTGAGTTTACTAAACATTATGAAAGGTGTAAGCTACATACCTTAAAGCCGAATACATATATCTCTTTTTCCAGCTTTGCTTGGTCTTGTGTAGAAAGAATGTTCAAAGAGACAATAGATGATTTGCTCCATTACAAATGAAGATTCAATCAAAGCAGTTTTAAAATTCCTATGGTGAACTTTTTGTGTTTCCTTGATATCAATACCATGTTTCTCTTTATTGTAAGTCTTCTAGAGAGTGCAAACTTTAAATTGCACCTCCCCTTTGGACTCTAGAGCAGCCTTCATTTCCGTAGCATCTTTTTCATTCATCGTCTGAGAAAAAGAACAGGAAAACAGTAATTATTACAACTCATTCAGTTGAAAATGGGTCAACTTGACTTGTATATTATTGGTAAAAACGCAAACATTGGCATAACAATTTATACTATCATCTTTGCACTGAATAGTTATACAATTTACGTGATCTGTCTCTGATGTTTGTTAACCTATATATTTTTTGCTACCGTTCATAATGGTCAGCTTAAAATTGGTTAGTAGTTAGCCATCTCAAATAAAATAAAATACTAACATTAAAATAAAATTGCAATACTAAATGGTTTTCTTGGTGATTATCTATATCAAAAAGGGTGACAGAAACTGAAATATAGTCATAAATAATCAATACAAAATGAAACATATGTTAACTCAAGTGTACCTTGTGCTTCACTTATAGCTTGCAGATGTCAGAGACAAATAAACTTGTCCAAACCAAATAGATCAGTCACTTCTTTTGCCTATATATTGTACTGATCATCAGTTGTAAAATTTGATATTATTCCCTTTGCATTATTGAATAAACGTTGATCATATATGTCTTCACCTCCTACAGACATGTGATCCACCAGCAGACTCCATACCAAGTAAAACTTCTTCACCAATGTTATAGTCTCGGTCTATAGTGATTTAAGACTTCTTTCCCACGGCTTCATCATTAGGCTACATACATCTTTCTATTGTCTTTATATGAATCATATAGGTGAGTGGCCCATTACTACCTTTCTATGGGTGATTATCTACTTCTCGAATTCTACCTGATCAAAAGTTTACCGATTTGACATTTACAGCGGTTGGAAGCACCGATAATACATGCAGCTTGTAAATCATAGAACCTACTTGGAGATGATATGGTGCTCTTTAGCTACCCTACTCGTGAGCTTATGAAGGTGTCAATTCCTATCTACTGTAATGCTCACATAGAGAGCTAAATTGTTAAGACGGACAAAAAGGGCCGTAGTTTACTTTTTAGGAACAAAATCCTATTAAATCATTTAATTAAAAATAATGACAAAACAAATAATATAACTGCCACAATCATATTAGATCCTTTTTATCCCGTTAAAAAATGTCACCTTGTTAGAGAAAGTGCTACTGAAAAACTGGACATGATCCATACAACCTCATATCAGCTACCATGAACAACACCCCATTACTTTAAGTAATTCCAAACACCCCTTTCACCATAGTTCATATGAACAAAAATCAATCCAATCATAATTCATTAGATCTATTTCATTCTCTAATCAATCCTCAAATGAACCTTCCCAAGTACTACTAATCATTTCTCTCCTACATATATCATATTACCACTGCTACTAACCATTGATCTAGGTATACTATAACCTCAATTTGTTATTCACAAGCCAATGGATCACAATTGCCACTTTTAAATGATACCATGGACTACTATCAAACTTAAATAAGAGATGGGACCAATACACATACATTAGAGACATTCTGTTGCATCAGCATAATGTATGTTCTAGATTGTGATTGGTTCCAGCCTGCACAGCCTTATGATAAACCCATCAAGGCTTAAATGTGGAAGTTCTATCTGCTCTAGCAAATGCCTATACCGTTGATTTTCGCCTGTAATTTGAAGCAGCAAAGACATGTTAGAGATAAGAATCTGGATATTTTCTATTCCACACAAAAAGAAATGGACCTGAAATCAGCAGCCATGAACCCATTAATAGAAGGTCACTAAAAAAAACTCTTAAAAAAATATTAGCTTTAAGGGAAACGGGTCAAACGGGGAAAATGGGTACCCACAGTCTATACTTAATGCACACAAGTGATACAATCTCTCGTAGTGTTTTATTCAATAATTCAGACTATTATTATAGATTTATACTGTTATTTTCTTGCGATCATTATTGAGTAATCAACGGTTACTTTTCTGTGAGCATGGGAAAAAATGTATGCAGTCAATCTGACCTGAACTAAAAAGGACCCATCTCAACCCGAAAAGCGTTTTGCCAGTTACAAATATGGCCTACTTGCGTATAGTATAAATTAAGCGACATAAAACCATTTTGATCCTACCTTTAATTTATGCTTTGGATTGATACCTTTAATTAAACAGATTTTCCGGTCAAATTCTTCAATAGAGTTAGCCTTGCTTCCCCTCTTTATACTTAATCAACTTCCATGTAAAACAAAGTAGCCACCAGGCTTAAGTATCAGGTCAATTTCAATAAGTAACAATCCATCTGAATCGTCCAAAAAATTGTTATCACTATACCTTTAATAGCGAAAAATGCTATAAACTGATGCTTTATGAATTACACAGTAGAGAATCATGTATTCGAAAAATATACATTTGAAGTTACTTCAGATACCAAAGTTTCAAGATAATGATAAAGTAAAAGATATTGTCTAGCACGGTACCTTTCAACAAATTTGTTTGATTTCAGATATCATGCAGCGTACGACTTTTTTTCTCATCAGCGGACATCAACGCTTTCTTTTGCGATCGCTCTTTTGTTCCTTCCAGCCACGAACCTACCATGTCATGAATGAAAGTTATAGTATTTGATATTTAAGTGCCTTTCACTGCACTGGCTTATTATTCAGATTATAGTTGCATATATGCCGAAATGGACCCATGTCGTCTATTAAGTTTCGAGTGTACGTGTTAAAGAACACATTGAATTAGCAACCTTTTATTTCATATTGATGTCCAGAAATGCGAAAAAGGATTGTGACACATATGTAACAAAGTAAATGATGCTGTATTTGCGTTACATTTTGTTATGACACATAAATGTTATTAGACTGCCATATGCCCATTAGTTCCGGCTGTATAGTTGAAGATCAAATGCCTCTGTAAATGTATAGCATCATCTTACCTGCATATGTAGAATAATGATTCCATAAAGTGCAGAATATAAATCTGTACTTCAAACACTTATCCACAAGATCGATTAGTGAGCTTGGGATAACCTCTATAAAATCCGGGCGTCTTGTAATTTGTTTACACCATTCTTCTAGTTTAGTGGATCTCAATGATTGTACTTGATAGAGGTAACATAAACATGTTGCTTTAGTTGTTAGAGAGGCCTTAAGTTTAATCGAAAAGGTAAAGTAACATGCAGAATCAAGATTAAGTAAATTAATAAAGTAAACCTGTTATACATTCTCCAAAGCACATATTAATAATAGAACATGTTATTAAGTAATTCCCTAATTTCTAGATAATACGCTGTGATTAACATCCGCAAAGTATCAACATCTAGTTTTATATATATTTCTTAGTATTCTTACATTAGTGACATATTCTTACTACCTGTTATAAACTCTTTCAAATTACGAATACGATATACAATTTGAGAAAAATTGAAGACTAAACAACTGACTATATACCAGCTTTCTTCTCTAGTTGGATACTCATCATGTGCTACTTGCTGCAAAATACTTTGAGAAATATTGAAGACTAAAGAACTGATTAGTGATTATATACCAGCTTTCTTCTCTTGTTGGATACTCATCATGTGCTACTTGCTGCACAATGTAAAAGAACAGAGACATATAGATCAAACGTTGAAGTTAATATGGGTCTATAAGAATAAAACTCGGAAAACTTACCGAACCTTAACTTAACTAATCACAACTTAATCTGCAATGAGATTGTAGAACGTTCAATCATTCATGCTTGAATATAAACTACGAATAATATACCATACTGCAAAAACATTATAATTATTGAATTAGGGTTTGTGTGATATGGCTTTTTTCTGTATGCATCGTATTTTTTCTTCCGGATCATAAGCCCACACGTATTCTTGTATGTATATCTTTTATATAATTCCTTAAAATAAATATACAAACCAAAGCTAATCCTATTCTTTGTGTGTTTTTTTTTTAAATCCGGTATTAATTATTTGAATATTGTTAACCAGGTATATTCATAATCTATTCCTTAAATATAGTTTAACAATATCAAGTTTTTAAGCATGATTACTTAGTTTGTATTGTAAATAACAAAAAAATGGCTTGGTCTAGTGGTTGAAGCATTTGTATGTGGATTAAATGACTCAGGTTCGAATCTTGCAAAAGGACAATTTTTTTAAAAATTTAATCTGAATATTTTACATTAAATATACGAATTTAATTAAAAAAAAATTAAAAAAAAATAAATACATGTTAAAAAATAGTTTACATGTGATGACATGGCTGAAATTGAATTACTGGGCATTGACTGGACAATGATTGGGCATTTCCTTCAAATGCCTCCTGTTATATATAATGTAGAGATATATATGTATATATATATATATATATATATATATATATATATATATATATATATATATATATATATATATATATATATATATACATAAACTAATCATGCAAGCATATATTAAACATGAATAAGCAAGATATCATCCTAATCAAATATCCAAACAATTATCCAAGAGAATAACAAGTACTTCCGAATATAATTCGGACAAATAGCACATAAATATCCACGATCAAAAGACATAAAAATAAAAATTGTTCAACAATCATAAACTAATTTCCATCATCTTCTTTGCTTCTCGAAGATGCCCTTCAACATCTTCCCGATGGATTTGAAGCCACCTCTAACTTCTTCATGCAAACTCTTTTGTCGTCTAAGCAACTCGGTTGTTCGTTCATGAAGTACTTCATCGGTTTGATCACTAGGAGATGGGGTTGAATACTCGGGATGGTTGAGATCCTCTAGATTATCAACGAACTCGGAGAAAGAAGGGGTACTAGCACCATGGGTGTTTTCCTCCTCATTGTCATCGTCTTGTCGAGAAGATGAATCGTGAAAGCTATGACGACGAGATTTTCCCTTGTCACTTCGAGTTCGTCGAGTTTGTTTTAGAGCGAGAGGACGTAAAGTGGGATAGATGGACTCATAGATGCTATTGTCAAGATCGGGGTAGTATTCGATAACATGACGATAGAGACGAATTAGAAACATTCCATATGGAAGATTGGCTTTCGGAGTTTTTCTAGCACACTAAATCCGTTTGATAAAGAAGTAGACCAAATTGTATGGCTTTTCAACAGCGATACAATACAACATGTGAGCAAGGCACGCCGGGAGATGGTCCTGGTGACCTCCGGTACCAAACGCATTCTCACGAATGAGTTCTTCCCAATGCTTCATGTGGGGGCCTAATTCCTTAAGGAGAAGTTGGTATGAAGAGATTTGGATGTTTTTGGATTTTATTTTTTGGGTTATAGTGGCACGCTCCACACCAAGGACTTGACGAATTTCGTCGGGATAAGGGATGTCGGAGAGATATGGACCAAAGGTTGGTCGACAACGATGTAGAGATTCGAGGTCCCACTCGTTTGTGAAAACGGCTTGACCTCTAAAAGGAATTTGAAGGATTTGACCGAATTGCTCGAGAGTTAAAGTGATAAATTCATTTTGGATCATGAAGGAGATGGTGATGGCACCAAGATCATTGGTTTGAACCGTGACTTGGCTATAGAAATCAACTATGAAACGAGGAACGATTGGTTCATTGATTTCAAAAAGGCAATTGAAGTTGATGCTTGTAAACAAGCGATTAATGTAGTCGGATTGAGCAAAGGCTAGATCTACTACACGTCCCTCATTAACGTTTCTATCTTCAATTTGACGATATATACGTCCAATGGAAGGAGATGTAGTAGGGATTTGGGAAACTTTAGGAATGTAGTTTTTAGTGTGGGAAAGATCTTCGGTAGTCGCTTTTGGCATTTTCACCTAAACACAACAACAATATAAAAGACCAAAATAAATATAAAGAAGAATAAAAGTGTATATATTGTTAAGACTTATGTTGGAACGTAAACATACTTCGACTCTTAGACGATAATCCTAAGAAGTAGTTTACCATGTTCCTTAATATTATTTTTAACTCGTTCTAGATATATTTTACGATGTTTAGTAAGTAGTTATGGACAAATCTAAACGCCCTTTTTAAACATCTTAATATATCATGAAATTTACTAGATTTACTTTAGGTTGTAAAACTAGCCATTTCTTACGAGTTTCTTATGCATGTGATTAGTTTTCGAAAAAGATGATTTATGTTTTGACTCTCAAAAATGTCATTTTTAGTGCTAAACCAAATGCTTCCTTACCTAGACACTTACACTACAAGTATGTCAATATATATATGAATTATATATCTTGACAAGTTCGAATTACAAGTTTTAGGTTTATAATCTTGACAACGTTTTATAAAAAATATAACGACTTAATTTCGACATTATTTGGACATAATCCAAACACCCTCTTATCGTGTACAAAAATAGTTTTACTTAGTCGAAAAATATAGTTTCATGTTTTACAAGTTATAAAAATATAATGTGATTAGTTTTAACAAGTTTTTATAGCATTATCCAAGAATGTGTTTACCAAAATTTTTGAAAAGGAGTGTATGAAATTTTTTAAAAACTTTCGACAAGGGGGTTTATAATTATTAGTTTCTAGTGTTAATTAAGCATCCTAATCCTAAGGGAAGCATTTAGTTATGGAAATTTTAGACCCAATTCGAAAGAAATTATGAATTTGAAAAAATTATTAAAACATGCATAATCTTGAGTTTGACCAAATTAGATGGAATTAGATAAAATGTGTTATGAAAAACTTACAATATGTAATGGTGATTATGTTAAATGAATTTGCCCTTTGCGAATTAACCCGAATTATGTGATTTGGAAGAGGTTTTAGGTGTTTTGGGGTTTGGTTTTTCATCACAGCAGTAGCAGAAGGAAGGGGTGTTGAAAAAGTGGAGTGTTTGGCAAAAGAAACAAGAGGAAAATCGTATTGGAACAATCAGATGGCCGGCCCCCTTAAACATTAAGGGGACCTCCCTTTATTTGGTTTCCGGTCCCCTTAAACATTAAGGGGGCCGCCCTCCAAAAGTTGATTTTTCGAGGTTTTGGTTTCTGGAAAGAACAAGAAAATATTTATATATATATTAAATTTATATTTAATCAAAAATACGTTGGAGAGTATTCGCACGAAAGGAATTACTTGACATTTCGTCAATTAAAATTTCTTGATCATTTCGGATGAAATTTATCAAGTGGAAGAGAGAGTTGTGGAAGGCTTATAAGTATATGAATATATATACTTATATAGTATGGGCTTATAAGACGAGAATATAGGAGGGAGACGTATGCAACGGAAGACGGGAGTTTGTTTCATCCATAGATTATTCGACTCATTTCTCTACATCAACATGAGTGTCGTAGAACATTGAAGTTCACGAAGGCAAGTGGGGGGAAAGAAAAGGTTCGTAAACGAACAATTTCTAGTTCTAGAAAGTTAACAAATAAGTTTTCTAGGTTATAAGATCCTAAATATAGCTAAGTGTGTGTGTATATATATATATATATATATATATATATATATATATATATATATATATATATATATATATATATAGTGAGGATCACGTGCGGATACAAATTTTTAGTGCGGACGTGCGGATGGATCTGGACCGCCCATTCCAGATCTGATCTTGACTTTTTGTAAAAAAGTCAAGATCTGACGCTAATATCACGGTACCAATTGATCATGAAAACGATTTTTTTTTATTTTTTTCCTTCTTAGCGATCCTTACTCTAGTTGTGTTCTTTTATTTTTTTTATTTTTTTAGATTTTTCTGAGCACTTTTTTCTTTATTGATTATGAGTGCTAATGTGATATTAACGATATTATGAGTGGTACCGTGATATTAAGCTTTTTTACATGTAAAAATGAACCGTGATATTACGATATTAAGAAAAAGTTAAAGTGATATTAAAAAAAATTAACTTTGATATTAAAAAAGTATGATAGTTACGGCGATATTAACAATTTTTATTAAGAAAAAGTTTTTACGATATTAAAAAAGTTATTGTGATATTAAATTTTTTATTAAAAAAAAGTTTTCAGAATCTGATTTTGACTTTTTTACAAAAGTCAAGATCTGATTGTCAAGATCAGTTCTTGACTTTTGTAAAAAAGTCAAAATCAGATTATGATATCACAATACCTTTAACGATGAAAACGATTTTTTTTTTTGAAAATTTTTTCAGCGATTCTTAATTATTTGTTGTCCTCTTTATTTTTTTAATTTTTTCAGATTTTTTTGAATTTTTTTCAGAAAAAAAGCTAATACGATAGTAACGATCTTAAAAAAAGACAGGATATTTACGATATTGCCACTCCACCTTTTTCAGATGGTTGACTAGATGGAGGGCTGAGATTCGTCCGTACCATCCGCACTAAAAGACAAAAATGTACCTGATCTGTATATGTATATATATATATATATATATATATATATATATATATATATATATATATATATATATATATATATATATATAATATAGATAGATAAGTATATAAATGTATAGATATAAAATCTAGGGGAAACTATAAGCCAAACAAAATCACATAAGTACTGGAGACTAAACTTAGCATACATTTCTTGACAAGGAAATAAAAGGAAATGTGTACCTTTCGTCTTCAATGCGTTTTTCTTCAAAGTCTTAGAGGAATAGTATGAACAAGAGGTGACAACTAAAATTTCCAAGTTTGAATGGCTAATATTCTACGTTGGTCCCCATTGTCTCATTTGACCAAAGTTATTTGATCCGAACATGTTTAACATTTGGCTAGGATGCATGAAGGGTGGTAGTATTCCCCAAGGATTGTATCTTTGTTGATAATTCCACATTTGATTACTAGTGTTATTGTAGTTTTGCCTATTTTGGTTTCTTCTTGGTTGAGGTGTTTTAGACCTAGGATGAAAGTTATTTGATTTTCTAGGTGGTGGAGTTTTAGATCTTTTCTTAGGTTTATAGGATCCTACGTCGGTTTTTAAAGACGGTTTATAAAAATCTTTTACTTCTTCATTGTTTGCAAGAGATATTTTTCTATCATTAATAAGTATATACCTAGGATTAGATTTTAGAAGTTTTAGTTCGTTAAGTTCACTTTCAAATTTGACATTTTTGATTTCGCTTGTTGAACCTTCGGTTGAGTTAAATCCTAAACCGGTTTTATCTCCGGATACTCTTTGAATACTTATTATTTTACCAAGTGATTGACTACTATTTTCAAATTTATCAAGTTTGCGAATTTTTTCCTTGAGTATTTTGTTTTCACCTTTAAGCTCTTGACATGATTTACATTCTTCAAAAATCTCCTTACCTTTTTTAAGTTGATGTATTTTAGTTTTTAGTTCTAGTACTTCATTTTTCAATTGGTTGTTTATGTATTTTAGTGATTTGTTTTAGCCATTACTTGTTGTCCTAGTTTGCATAATCTATTATATTCACTATCTAAATCTTTTTCATCTAATGATAAATTTTCATCACTAAAGTATTCGGTTTCGGAACGTACCTCACTTGATGTCTTAGCCATGAGACACTTTTCTTCCATTGTCGTTTCTTTCTCATCTTCATCGCTATCACTCCGAGCTCCTCTAACAAACGCTCTTTGATTTTGATCTCTTGTCATCATTGGACATTTTCCAATGAGGTGATTCGGATCACCACACTTGAAACACTTTCTCTCATTCTTGCTATACATGTCATCTTTATTCTTTTGGGATGCTCTCCTTTCATCGTGTGGTTGTCTAACGAATCTTCCTCGCCTTTTGAAGAATTTCTTGAAATTTCTTACGGCCATGGCATATTCTTCGTCCTCACTTTCGGAAGATGAGCTATCTTCGTTGTTGGATTCCTTTCTAGCTTTCAAGGCAATTGACTTGCTTTGCTCTCGTTTTCCTTTGACCATTTCGGAGTCCTTCTTTATAATTGCTTCGTAGACTTTCAAATTTTCAATTAATTCATCAAGTTACAATGTTGACAAATTCTTTGATTCTTCAATAGCCGTCACTTTAGCTCGCCATTTTGGGTGAAGAGCCCTAAGAAACTTCCTAACAAAATTCTTACTAGAAAAATTCTCATCAAGTGCTTTTAAACTTGTGATGATAGTGTTAAATCTAGCGAAAGCATTATCAATTGATTCCTCTTCCGGAATCGTCAATTGCTCATATTGTTGGACAAGTAAATCTATTTTATTATCTTTGACTTGATTATTACCTTGGTGAGTTATTAATAAAGAGTTCCAAATTTCTTTTTCGGTTTCACACATAAAGATCCTTTCGTACTCTTTACGTGGTAGCGCATTATAAATAACCATTTTTGCTTCTTTATTTTTAGCAAGTTTTCTTTTTAAATCATCATTTTGTTTTTCAAAAGGTACGATTGTATAGTAACTAACTAACTAAGCTAATGTAGTATAAGTAAATAAGTAAGTAATGAAAAGAGTTGGAAAGATCAAACCACAACACAAGGATTTATAGTGGTTCGGCTACAAGGTCACCTTCCTTGTTCCTACTCCACTCCCCGAGTCACCTACTCGAGAGTTTTCTTCACTATGTCAACAAACTCTCTTATGGCGGAGAAAACCTTACACACCAATATACACACCACAACTTCGTCACACCTTGATCACAACTTCTTCACACCAATCTACTTCACACCAATTTCTACTTCACACCAATCTTCTTCACACCAATCTTCTTCACAACTACACTTACTACTAAGCAACTTCTTCTCCCTACACAACTTCTATATCTCCTAAACTACGTATTACAAGCACAATCACAACTTCACAAATAATATACACAATATACACAACTACTCTTGAATACTTCTTGAACTTAGTTGTAGAAGAAGTATTCTTCTTTTGCACTTTGGATGAGGATGGATGAGAAGGGATTGAATCACTTGAAACAAGGATTAGTAATCTAATGATCAAATGGTTTTGAAAGATGTTTAGAGAGTTTTAGATCTGAAATTTTTGTGCAAAAGGTGGGGAAAAATTCCAGATTTAAGGTGGTATTTATAGGAGAAAATTTCTGACAGATTCTGACACAGGAGCCTGGCCGGTCCCCTTAATTCATGGCCGGTCCCCTTAATTTTAAGGGGACCGCCCCTTATAATTAAGGGGGCCGCCCAGCTGTAATGGCCAAAAAGTCTGTCTTTTAGTGGGGAAAGTTTATTTGGTGAAAAACTAACTGATTTTGGTTAAAATTTTGAATTCATATATTTAGTATGATTAAAACATTTTTTTTATGACCAAAAGTGTTTTTCAAAAATGTATAATATGTTTATATAATTAAATAAACTTCTTAATAATTAATTAAATACCCCTTTGATCATGAGATGTATTAAGCACTTGTTTATTCATACCTTAGTGATTAAATTGGATAAATTGATATAAACTAGCTTAATACTTGTTTACGTAGTAATCTTACGTTTGATGATTTTACATTTTGTGTTCGTCAAAACATAAAGATATCGAAAAATATAAATAACGTTTTTATGCATTATTTATGTCAACATACATGTAATTAACCAAGATGATTAACTCTCGGGTGTAATTAACCAAGATTGCTTTTATCCAACAAAACCGTGTATTCCATATCCATACACCTAATGTTATAACCCTTTGAAAGACCTCTTTGATAGTTTATCCTAGGTGCTTACGCCATGTGGTGGAGGTTTGATCCTTTCCCAAGCCTATGGTAATCTATTTTGCTATGACAGGTAGTGAGAGATGTTTTCCATTTCCATATTGTGATATATACTTTAGTACACCCGAGAGATGTGAGTATCTAAACACTATTTGGGAGGTGCTAGTATACGACCTCCGTGCTTGTCTTTGGTCTTTAGTGGAACGATCATTTGTTGTAAT
Source organism: Artemisia argyi (assembly GCA_030686995.1). NCBI lineage: Eukaryota > Viridiplantae > Streptophyta > Magnoliopsida > Asterales > Asteraceae > Artemisia > Artemisia argyi. The sequence continues at coordinate 106,024,395 of CM060692.1, read as the reverse complement.
TACTTTTATATTAGTGTTAAATGACCCCCAACTTGTATTTTAATTAAAATAAAAGCGCATTTGCTTGAGGACAAGCAAATCTCAATTGTAAGGGTATTTGATGAGGTGAAAAATGAACCGTTTTTAGGGGGTCATTTTAGCCCGGATTCGAATTTATTTGATCAAATATTGCCCTAAATCGTTCCTTTTGTCATTTTAGGTATTTTTGGAGTGAATTCTGGAAAAGGAAGCATTTTGGACGTTTTTGGAGCATAAAAGTGAAGAAAACGGCAAAGTCTTAATTTTCCTTGCTGGGAACAGTACCTGACGGCGTCAAGAGTTCTTATGTGACGGTGTCAAGAGTAATACAAGAGGTTGAAGTGGATAAAGTCCGTGACGATCCAGAAGAGTTTTACACTATGGACATGACGGCGTCACCATAGGCCGTCATGGTCCAAATGTTAGTGACGGCCCAGAGTAATATTACACATGACTGCGTCAAAAGTGGATCTAGGTAATCCGATTTCATTATGGGCGGCGAGTTGACGGCGTCAGATTTCCTTCTTGACGCCGTCACCCTGTAAAATCTATATATAGTATTGCAATTTTTATTCATTAGAGAGGAACAAGTAGGTTATAACTTTGGAGAGAAACCCTAGTACGAATATTACAGCTTTTTCAAGGGTTTTTACTCTTTGAAACCTTTCATGTTCAATTGAGATAAGTACTCTTTCAATTCATTCAATATGTCTATGTGTTGTTTGAATATATCTTACACTTGTCTTGAATTTAACATGCTTGGCTAGATCTCTTGTGTGTTTGCTTAGATGTAGTGAAACCTAGATGTTAATTATGGGTTGATTGTTTGTTTATAGTTGTTACGGATGATTGTATTCGATGTTAGGCTTAAGAAAACTGGCAGACTTCCATTGGTGACATGCTTGAACGTCTTAAGAAACATGATCAGAGGTGTACTATGATTTTTGGTTGTATTTAATGCGTAGGAGAATTCTAATGATCCCATGTTAGGAGCTTCTAACAGCTCGACATAGGAGTGAAGTAGGATCCTATAGAGTTAGAGAATATTGTACATGGCCCTACCACTGGTATTAAGGAATACGACCCGTCATCCATGCAATTGTAACAAACTATCAACCTGTAAAAGATATCTAAGGAGTAATGAAACCTAAGTAAACACAAATTTTTCTATTATTGTTCACACCACTAGTTTAATTAGATTTATTTGCCTTTTTTTATTTTATTTTGATTGCATCTTAGTTATTGGGTTAGTTGATCAGCAACTAATTCCGCCCACTCTTCCAAAAACCGAGATTTTTAATTGCTTTTATAAAAACATAAAAATACAAAACGAATCATCCCTCACCTCTAGACCTAGTTTTTAGGCTTTCTAATCCTAGCGACACTATTCCTGAGTTGAACGATCAATCCCCCGGTACTTGTCACTATACTATACTACAACGAACAGGTACACTGCCTGGTGGGGGTTGTAAGCTTCTTGAGATCCCTCGAGAGGTAAAACCTGGTGCGATTCCCACGTATCATCGGTGTAAATAAAATATCATTGTCATATTTCGTGTAATAAATTACACGTACCCGTATGTGTCATGCACTTGTCAAATCAGTGTCATAGCATACTTGAAATAACTAGTAATAACAATGACAAATTTATTTTTGTACACATACATAAAAACGTAGTACATTAAATATAAAGAAGTAACGTTACAAGTCATGAACTAAACAACTAGTACATTTGTAGAAACGTTGAAGACATACATTGCTAAGGTTAAAGACCCAAACTATAGCATATAGGTATTATTTGGTTGATCAAGCAGAATTAGTGATTCTTTGTATGGGCCAATGAAGAATGAACCACCATTTGCTTCAATACCCATGTTTTGAAACAATTGGGATGTACGCTCATACACTTGTAGTTGTTTCGTTACCATTTGGTTGATCTTAGATGCAAAAATTGGTTCCTCATCTTTGGTAAATCCAACTAATTTCGCCGCATTCTCAATTGGAAATGGGATTGTGAATAGCATTGTACACGATGATACAATACCACCAGCAAATTGCAACTCCCATGCGCACATAATCTTGTACTCCTCTGCAAGGAAACTACAAGGGAGTTTCGCAATTGTGATATATAGAATGGAGGCGGAATCATTGATGTTATCTCTTGAGGTATGTCTAGTACTTGAAAGTGGTGAGTAACCAAATCAAACGAAACAATCATGTATCATTTGTAGTAATTACCATCATTGTAAACAAATTTTTCAGAACCCACCCAGAAAATTTTTCCACCCACACATGCTTGACCAGACCATTTTATTCTAATTGTTTCCCGTGGCAAATGGTCGTTTTCAAGATTATTCCAATGTCTTGAACTCAATGTATACACTGACACATACCATGGTCCTTCACCGTAATAAGGGTAATTAATCTTTATAAGGGTTGGGTCTAAAGTCTCCGGACGGACACCAAAACCAATGACCATTTTTGGCGAATCAGGTTGATTCAAGAAACTAGGGACGAATATTCCTACAGATCTTTTTATTGAAGGGTTCCAAAGAACAACCATCATGTTTGAACCGTATGAAAAGCACTAGACACCTTCAGAAGTAGCAACTGGCTTAAGAGTTGCAAGATTTAATGGTGTATCTAGATGCGTGAACGCTAAACTTTCATTAACAGAAAACATGAAACCTACATTACCTTGCATATATGTCAAATTAAAACAACACATATCTGACTCACGAAAACCGTATCTATGGATGAAGTTGGAAAAGTCTATGGAAGACCTCCAGCTCTTTGACACACTACGAAACTGTAGTAAAGACTTTACTGGAAGTCTATTCATGATATCAACTTGAAGTTCGAAAGGTATGTTGTCCGACATACTTTGAATATAGAAAAGAACAGTGTTAATTAATGATTTGTAGTAACCAATTTAGCAAACGAATGAGTGTAGTTTGCGTCACGAACTTAGTATTAAATAGTCAAAGAGCGTGTCAACTCAATGTCATATTTCGCATAATTAATTACACGTACACGCAACTGTCATGGAGTTTTCACGTCATTGTCATAGAATTGTCTAGTCTGTGTCATATTTCGCGTAATTAATTACACGTACACGCAACTGTCATGGAGTTGTCACATCATTGCCATATAATTTTCAAGAGTGTGTCATATTTCGCGTAATTAATTACACGTACACAAAGCTAGCATGGAGTTGTCAAACCCATGTAAAAGAATTGTCTCGTCAGTATCATGTTTCGTGTAAAAAAATTACACGTACACCCAAATGAAAAGTACTTATGTTGCAGCATTGTCTATATATATTTAGTGTTTAGGGTTTATTTTTGCATATCAAACACTTTCATCCATATCAAACACTAAAAATGAGTTCATATTTTCAAAAATTCAAATGTGTTTTACATTTTGATAATATCAAACGAGGTGTGATTATGTATACTAATATCACTTACTCATGGTTAGATGAAACTGTGCATTCTAAGTTCAAGTTGGATCCCAGTGTTCGGCTTAATTTTAAATTTTTGCACCCGTCATTTGATGTTCGAATGGATATCACTGACGATGATGAGGCAACTTTCTTTGATGAATACGCTTCCTCGAATCAAGAAATGCCGCATCTTTATATTGCTAAAGCGAAAGAATGTGAAGAAATGGCATATTTAGGTCAAACCAAGAAAACCTGACATTTTATAACTTTTTTGAAACAAACACTAATAAAGAAATCAGGTATTTTGGTTATGAAGACAACTCAGCTTGTTTCAATAATAAAAACCATAGCAACTATTTTTTAAATGCGGGCCCATCAAAAAATTTTGAATCAAATGATCATGAGATTTTTGAATCCGGTTTTAAAGATGAGGCAAATTTCACAAAACCGGATTCATCATTTGCTTTCGGGTCAGATGACAATGCGAATGATGATGAAGATGATGTTTTTGTTGGGAAAAGCGAGAACCCAAAACCAATCCATCATAAATGGGAAAAAAAATTTCACTCGTGCCTGACGTTCCAGAAACCCCACTTTACCAGTCCAAACAAATAATTTCAAACCAAAATAATAGTGATACAGGTTTTTTCAAGGGAAAGTTTTTTGACACAAGAGATGAATTAGACAGAGCAGTTAGGATGAAATGTTTAGAAGAAGGTTACCAGTTTTTAGTCAAAAGGTCAGAACCTATAAGATATTATGCTAAGTGCTATCATTTTAATGAATGCAAATGGAGAATTAAATCTAGACGCGTGAAAGGTACATCTGTGTTTCAAGTTACAAGTTTGAATGATAATCACATGTGTGAAAACTCAAACATATCCTAACCATCGAAATGCAAATAAAAAAGTTATTGGTCACATTTTTAGTGAAAAGTTGAAAGATGCTAGAAGAGATTTAAAACCAAAAGATATGCAAAGAGACATGTTAGCGCAATATAAAACAAGTATATCTTACCAACAAGCATGGAGAGGAAAGGATTATGGATTACAAATGATTAGGGGTTCACCTACAGAATCGTTTGAAATGTTGCCGTATTATTGTCACAACCTAGTAAAAAAACCCAGGCACTATCACACGTATCAAGACAAATGAAGAAGGAGTTTTCGAGATGTTATTCATTGCCATTGGTGTTTCGGTAAGTGATACTAATTTTCATGATTGGTTTTGTTGTTATAGTTTAGGGTAGGTTTACATAGTTTAACGTGTATTCAATTTTATTATTCAGATTCGAATTTTCTTACTACATCTTCGACCACTGCTTATAGTTGACGGGGCACATCTGAAGGGTGTGTACAAAGGTACAAATTTGTTAGCAGTAGGCATGGATGGAAATAACCAAATTGTGCCTATTGCTTACGGTATATGTAGAGGGCAAACTGGTGAATGTTGGTCATGGTGGTTTTCATGCCTTAAAGAATGCATAGGCGATAGACAGGATTTGGTTATCATATCTGATATGCATCCTTCTATCAAATTAGTTGTACAAAAGGAATACCCATTGGCGTTTCATGGTATATGTTGTCGTCATCTAATGATGAACCTTTCTTTAAAAAAGGACACAACAAAGGCGCTATTTTGGAGGATATGCAAAGCGTATACACCTGACGAATTTGATAGTAAGATGCAAATACTGCTGGCTATTCAGCCTGCGGCGTACCACAAGCTAGTAGAAGCGGGTGTTCACAGATGGTTCAGAGCATATTGCCCACTAACTCGCTACAATTATTGTACATCTAACAGCATCGAGTCTGTTAATGCTTGTACTGTAAAATCAAGGAAGCTGCCTATAACAATGTTGACCGAGCAATATCGAAAAATGGTGCAAGACCGGTATTTTAAACGGCGACAAGTTGCTAGTATTTATTGTCAAACAGAATATATTTATAGTTATCTTTAATATAAAGTCACTTCTTGTTAGCCTCACTCTTTTATAAAGATAACGTCACACATGTGAATTGGACTAGATTAGAAACTACAAGGACTACTTATGTAGAATAGGCAAACATGTAGGGTAATGAGCCTATAAATACCCCTCATGACTCTCCATGAGGGGTGTTGGAAAAGTGTGTAAGCTTCACTTTATTTCTTATTTATAAAACACATAGTTTCTCCACCTTTCTCTCTCTACTTTCTCTCTCTAGAAACAACCATGGTTTTCATATATTTCGATCAACCTCGACCTCCCGAACGTGTTTCTTGGTTATAAGAAGTGGTATCAGAGCTAACCGGGGGCGAATTTTTCAAATTTTCAAATTTTGAAAATTTGAAAATTTCATTGTGATTTTCAAATTTTGAGAAAGAAAATTTTCATACTCAATTTTTGGCGGGAAATTACGTAATCAATAAGATCAACCGAGAACGAACTTTCATCTTCACCAAACAATCTAATCTACAACAACAACCTTTGTTATCTTTCAAAAGATCCTCAGAACAACGTTTCACTTTGAATTCAAATCATGGCAACTCAACAAGACATTCATGCTGCCGGTGCCAAAAACCGACCTCCAATGCTTGAAAAAGGTGGATATCTTCCATGGACAAGTCACATGCTTCGTTACATCAAAACAAAGCCTGATGATAAATTAATGATCAAATCCATTGAAAAAGGTCCATTTCAGCCAAAACAAGTTCAAATCGAAGGTGATCCAAATACAACACCTCCTACTCAACCATTCGTGCGTGAACAAACAGAAGCAGATTACACAGAGGAAGACAAGAAGCAGATCGCCGCTGATGATATGGCAATGCATTTAATCCAACTTGGATTACCACGGGAGATCTTTGCTGCAGTTGACAGCTGTGAAACTGCTTATGCTATGTGGGAACGTGTTAGAAGGATATGTCATGGAACTGATATTGGACAACAAGACGTTGAGAACAAACTTCTTACGGAATGGGAGAATTTCACATCCACTAAAGGTGAACAGATTGAATCATACTACACCAGGTTTTGCACTTTGATGAATGAGTTAATCAGAAACAAGTTGACACCTCGACCAATTGCAACAAAAATCAAATTCATCAATAACCTTCCAGAAGAATGGGGTAGTTATGTTACAATTGTCAATCAAACAAAGGACTTACATAAGGTGAATTATGATCAACTCTATGACTTTTTGAAGCAAAATCAAGCAGAGGCTAATGAAGTAAGGAAAGAAAGATTGGCAAAGAATCATGATCCTCTCGCATTAATTGCTAATACACCAACACCATTACCAGTGAACACTCAACCACCATCATCATCTTCCACTCACAACTACATGCAACCATCATGCATTCTACAACCAACACCGGTCTACCAACAACAGTTCTACCCACAACAACAACAAGTTATTCCACAACAGCAACACCCACAATTCCAAGAACCGGAATTCACTGACAATGATGAAGCTACTGCAGCATTGTCCCAAGCGTTTGCTTTTCTGTCAAAGGCATTCCAAGGATGTTATTCTACACCAACAAACAACAACCAAAGGATCTCATCGAACACTCGCAACAAGCAGTTTGCTCAGCCGAGTTTCAATATGGGCAATGAAAGCCAAATGGTTGGAGTTTATGGGAATCAACAGGGATATCAGAATATGCAGAATGCAGGTCAGTTTGCAGGGAATCAGTATGGTCAGTATGCAGGGAATCAGTTGGGCCAGTTTGTTAGAAATCAGAGGGGTCAGAATGTTGGTAATCAGGCAATGGGTAATCAGAATAGAAATGTTGCAGCTCCAGTAGTTGGGAATTTGGGAAATATGAATCAGGGTAATCCGGTAAAGTGTTTCAACTGTCAGGGTGTAGGTCATATGGCAAGGAACTGTCCTACTAAGCCAAACAAGAAAGATCTAGCGTACTTGCAGAAAGCAGTGATGTTGGCACAAAAGGCAGAGGCAGGATTTCAGTTGAACGCAGAGGAAAATGATTTTATGGCTCTTATGGATGACATGGAAGACAGAGAGGATATCGATGCGAACTGCATTTTTATGGCAAATCTTCAGGAGGCTAAGTATGACACGGATTCTGATACACTTCCTGTTTATGAAACCAATGCACCATCTGAGGTATCAAATTTCAACCCATGTCACAATAATGATATATTTGATATGTCTCCTCATGAGGAACAGCATTTTGAGAAGCAAGCACCCACTTATGATACATTCCTGGACACGCCAAGTAGTAGCAATACTCCTTCAGCGACTCCAGATGTGAATCATAATGGAGGCTTCGTTTCACAGCATGCTGAGAATGATGAGGAAACACGTGCTTTGTTTGAATCATTATTGAATAATTGCCGTATTGAAATTGAGAATGTGAAAAAGGTCAATCGCGATGTTAAGGCCACGAATGTTAAATTGACCGCTGAGCTTGAGAGTTACAAGGAAAACGCTAAAGCTTTTGAGTTTCATAACAAAAGATTGTCTGAATTAAAAACTGGTTATCAAAATTCCATTTCAAGGGAAAAACAATTGCAACTCAAGTTTGATACACTTGATGTTAATTCTTTCAAGAAGATAAAAGCTTTAAACACGGAAATTTCTGATTTACAAAACCAACTTTCTAAACAAAAAACAGCTTATACCAATCTTGAAAAAGAAAGGGATGAGTTGAAAAAGGACTTTGCAAAGAAAGAAGACAAACTTTTGACCGAAATCATAGAGTCAGAACACATGATTGCACATTTAGAAGAATTAGTGGTTAAGTCGGGTCAGTCAAGTCAAACAATGAAAATGATTTCAAATCAAACTAATCCAATTTACCATACTAAACATAAAGTGGCTCTTGGTAACAACACCCCCAGTAATCTCAAGAAAGCTCAGCAAGAACAGAATGTTTTGTATAATGGTAATGTGATTTACACTAAACATGATCCTCCCGTCGTTCGGGATTCTGTGCAAACGATAGAACATGTCGAAGAGAGCATAAATAAAATGAAACAAAAGGATTTGAAACCCATTGATTACAACAAATTGAACAAACTTTCGGGAATTACTTTTGTTCCACAAAAAGAACCATCTGTGTTTTCCATAAAACGACCATTCTCAAAAATGTTTTCTAAGAAAGTAATTGTTTCCAAATCTCTTTCAAAAATGGAACAAATGTCTTCTAACAACACTTTTAATACAAGTGAGGCTAGAAACATTCTGGATGACGTTAAAAAGAGAATTCAAGAACTTCAAAATATTGTTGCTTCTAAAACTACAATCGATATTAACAACTGGCATTCCAGTTTTCATATTGAGCAGAAAAAATTTTTTGAAAACGAAATTACTATCCCACTGAATAACATCAGTGCGAGGGTAATCCATTTTGAACAAGCTTTCTTAAAAGAAACGGCCGACTTTGTCAAGGACCACAAATCCCTGGTAAACGAAACTAATGAAACTCGTGAAAACATGAATGTTTTGGAAAACCTAAATGATTCTCTCTTCGAAGCTGTTATGACCATTGACATTATGTCCATCATTTTACAAACATACTCTGTTCAAGACGATGAAAGACTGAGAGCTGAGACCTCCGAAATTGTTTCCAAATATGAAAATGCTCTTATAAAGCTTGAAAAAGAAAATGTGTCATGTTTTAAACAACTTGATCGAAAAAAGGAAGAATGCAAGTATGACAAACTGTCGTATGAGCGTGCTTTCAAGAACATGAAAGAGCAAAATGATCTTTTGAGGGCTCAGCTTGAAAGTCAAAAAAGGAAGGGTGAGGAAACTAAGTTTGCAAAACCATCGACTTCGGAGAAACCAAATGTTCCAAATATGGTTCAAAAACCAAAAATGTCTATTTCACGGTTTGCTCCAAAAGTCGATGAGAAAAAGGATTTGACAAAACCAGTCACTCTAACACCCTTGCCCAAGAAAATTGAAAATGAAAAGATTGTTGATAAAGGAAAAGCAGTTGTCGAAACACCAAAAGTTCTAGCACCTGGCCTTTTTAGGATTAGTCCCACTAATGCGTCTGCCTCCACATCTAAGACTTATGAGGGCAAAAAGGATAATTCTAAAGATTCTAGTGTTGCTAAAAAGGACAACAATATAAATCCTAATGCGTGTGCCTCAACTTCTACAGGATTAGACAGCACCTCTAGGAGCAGCAAACTAAAGCCTAGGAGCAATACAAGGAACAATAGAGTCTCGCCTGTCTCTAAGAGTAGTTGCAAGAATAAAGTTGAAGAAGTAGAAGAACACCCTAGGAATTTATCGCTTTCTAATAAGAGACATATTTCATCTGAATGTAATGTCGAGAGTACTGGTTCTAATGCATGTTATGACACTGTTTGTTTAATATGCAAGAAATGTTTAATTAATGATGTTCATGATGAATGTGTTTCTAAGAATATGAATGTTACGCCTGAACAGAAGAGCGTTTCGAAAGGTCCTAGTGCAAAATCTAGATTTGTTGGAAACCTAATTAAAAGAATTAGGAACACCACTAATAGTCGCACACCTAGGAACTATCTTAAGCATTGTGTTTGGATTCCAACGGGTAGAGAATTTATACTCAAGGATGGCAAATTAGAAATAGTTCAAGCTAAACAAGTAGCAACTGTCCATGAGTGTGATTTTGATTGTACCCCTAATCCCATGGAACCATATTCAAAATGGTTTCCAAATACAAACTCTTCTGTTATTGGCAGGTTATCGAAATATGTCTTTGGATCGTCGACTCGGGTTGCTCCAAGCACATGACTGGGAATTTAAAGCTGCTGATCAATTTCATCTGGAAATTCATGGGAACTGTACGCTTTGGAAATGATCATGTAGCAGCTATCCAGGGTTTTGGAGATCTTCAGTTTGGGAATTTTTTAATCACTCGAGTTTACTACGTCGAAGGGTTGGGACATAATTTGTTTTCAGTTGGGCAGTTTTGTGATGCAGATTTAGAAGTTGCATTCAGGAGAAACACGGTTTTTATTAGAAATTTGGTTGGTGATGATCTCTTAACTGGCAATCGTGGTACAAACTTGTATGCTATCGACATCAACCAAATGGCTTCTACATCACCAATTTGTCTTATGACAAGGGCAACCGAAACTAAGTCCTGGCTGTAGCATAGACGTTTATCCCATCTCAATTTCGACACCATCAACAAGTTAGCTAAAGACAACATCGTCACTGGACTTCCTAAGTTTAAATACACCAAGGAACACCTATGTCCATCATGCGAACAAGGAAAAAGTAAAAGAGCCTCATATAAACCCAAAACCGTACCTAGTTCGGAAGCAAGGTTACACATGTTGCACATGGACTTATGTGGCCCAATGAGAGTTGAAAGCATTAATGGGAAGAAGTATATTCTCGTTATTGTTGATGATTATTCAAGATATATTTGGGTAAAGTTTTTAAGATCAAAAGACGAAGCACCAGGTATCATCATCACCTTTCTGAAGCGTATTCAAGTTCTACTTCAAGCTCTAGTAAGGATTGTAAGAACAGATAATGGCACAGAATTCACAAATCAGGAGTTAAGAACCTATTTTGAAGATGTTGGAATCACTCACCAAACATCAGTTGTTAGAACTCCCCAGCAGAATGGGGTAGTTGAAAGAAGAAACCGAACTCTTGTGGAAGCTGCTCTCACAATGCTGATCTTTTCTAGTGCACCTCTATTCTTATGGGCTGATGCTGTAGCCACTGCTTGTTTTACTCAAAACTGATCCCTAGTACATCCAAGATTCAATAAAACCCCATATGAGCTAGTGAATAACCGAAAACCTGACATCTCTTACCTTCGCGTTTTTGGCGCTTTGTGCTATCCGACGAACGACAGAGAAGATCTAGGAAAGTTGAAAGCTAAGGGTGATATTGGAATCTTCATTGGATATTCAGAAAACTCGAGGGCATTCAGGGTGTATAATAGAAGAACAAAAAGGATAATGGAGACGATGAATGTGAAGTTTGACGAGATTTCACAAATGGCTTCTGAGAGATACGCTCTAGAACCCGCGCTTAATCCAATGGCTTCTAATCAAACCAGATTAGGACCCGCACCAAACAGTCAGACTTCTGGACACATCAGTTCAGGACTCGTGCCTAATGGAGCTCATTCAACAAACACAGACAAACCGTCAGAACAAGAACTGGAAAATTTCTTCGAGTTAATGTTTGATGAATATTATGGTGGAACTTCGACAAATGCATCTCAACAAGATTCCACTGCACCCGCTCAAAATCAACCACCACCACCACTGGATGCATCTACAACAATCGAAGCTGAAGCACCAACTACCTCAACATCATCTACATCTACTCAAGCCACTCCAGTACTTGAAACTGAACTACCAAGAATTGATGAGCAAAATCAAAACACAAATTTTCAAGAAGAACCAACAAATAATTCAAACGATGTTGCGTTAGAAGAAGGAGAAGAAGTATTTGAAAACCCGTTTGCAACAGACTCTGCTGAATCTTCTTCAAGGTTACAAGAACCGTCTAACACACATACGTTAAACCCAAGGTACCCTTCTACGTTTCAATGGACAAAAGACCATCCAATAGAACATGTTATTGGTGAACCTTCAAAGCCAGTTCAGACGAGGAGACAACTTGCCACCGATCTCGAATTGTGCATTTACATTTGCTCAATCAGCCTCAAAGAACCAAAGAACATTCGGGAAGCAATGGCAGAATACCCTTGGATAGAAGCGATGCAGGATGAACTTCTTCAATACCTGTTACATGATAGTTGGGAACTTGTTGAACGACCACTTGATAAACGAGTTCTTGATCTCAAGTGGTTGTGGAAGAACAAACTGGATGAGGAAATGACTGTAATTCGTAACAAAGCTCGTCTCGTGGCTAAAGGATATCCACAAGAAGAAGGGATAGATTTTGAAGAATCATTCGCGCCTGTAGCTAGACTTGAAGCAGTCCGGATTTTCTTAGCCTATGCAGCTCACAAAAACATCACAGTCTATCAGATGGACATTAAGACAGCTTTCTTGAATGGAACTCTGAAAGAAGAAGCGTATGTGAGTCAGCCAGAGGGATTCATCGACAAAGATCATCCAGACTACGTCTACAAGCTTAAGAAAGCCATCTATGGTTTAAAACAAGCTCCAAGAGCATGGTATGACGAACTATCATCTTTCTTGCTCAAAAACAATTTCACAAAAGGAACGGTTGATGACACCTTGTTTATCAAAAAATTCAAAGATGACATTTTGATCGTTCAAATTTACGTGGACGACATAATTTTTGGATCAAACAATCCTAACCATTCAAAACATTTTGAAAATCTCATGAAAAGCAAATTTGAAATGTCCATGATGGGGGAACTAAAATTCTTTCTTGGTTTACAAATACGTCAATCCCCTCATGGTATTTTTATCAATCAAGCTAAATATACAATATAGATTTTGAAAAAACATGGAATGGAAAATTGTGATTCTGTTGGTACTCCAATGGTCACTACACCAAAAATTGATGCTGATTTGTTTGGGAAACCCGTCGATCCGAAAAAATATCGGAGCATGATCGGTTCTCTCATGTACTTAACTGCTAGTCGACCTGATATTCAATTTGTTGTTTGTTTGTTAGCACGGTTTCAGGCAAAGCCTACCGAACTTCACCTCAAAGAGGTTAAAAGGATCTTTCGGTACCTACGAAGAACCATTAACATGGGACTTTGGTATCCGAAGAATTCGGGGTTTAATCTAACAGCCTTTTCAGATGCCGACCATGCAGGAGATCAAGTTACAGCAAAAAGTACATCAGGTGGAGCACAATTTTTGGGTGAAAAGCTAGTAAGCTGGTCGTCAAAGAAACAGGATTGTACTGCGCTATCAACCGCCGAAGCCGAGTATGTGTCTCTATCTGCGTGTTGTGCCCAAGTTCTTTGGATGAGGACACAGCTCACAGATTATGGCTTTACTTTTGACAAAATACCTATGTATTGTGACTCAAAAAGTGCCATAGCCATCTCGTGCAATCCCGTACATCACTCTAAGACGAAGCATATCAAAGTCCGCTATCACTTCATCAAAGAACACATGGAAGAGGGTACTGTTGAATTATTTTTCGTTAAGACTGATTACCAACTCGCCGATCTATTTACTAAAGCCCTTCCAAAAGAAAGGTTTGACTATTTAGTTCGACGAATTGGCATGCGAAGCCTAATTCCTGAGGAGCTAGAACGTCTTCTCGAATCTTCTTGAAAAAGTTTTCAAAATCGCTTCGCTGTAAATATTTTTTGAAAAAAACAAAATACAAAATTTGAAAAACCAACAAAAGCAAAATACAAAAATATAAAATTTCAAAAAATACAAAAACAATATAAAATCAAAAAATCCAAAAATATTCTTCTCATGACATGTCTCTCGTATAAATCAATATTCTGTACGTTTCTAGAAATGTCATTCAATAATGATACGGACATGTACAGATGCTTGAACGGGAGTTCTTTAAAATGTGTTTTCTAAAACATGTCGTTTCTCAAAAGTTTCTTCACAATGGCTTTCGTATACTTCAGTACGAAACCCGGGCTTAAACGATGACTTCTGATTATTTCAAATCAAGGACTCGTATTTTCAAGGACGAAATCTTTTTCAAAAAGTTCGAGTCTAAACAAACGAAAAGGATTTCTATCAAAAACTCGTTTTCAAAAATAGAAATCTTGAGCACTTTTTCAAGATTCATCAAAAGATTTTTCTAAATCTTTCAAATGAGTGCTCAAGATAACTCCCTCAAAACCCTTAATTGATTTTAAAATGTAACAATTCACATTTTCAGGTTAATTACTATTCCCGGAAAATCTTACTATTCATTTTCACTATTCATTTTTACTATTTATTTTCCCGAAATTTGATTTTTATTTCATATTCTCGTGTGATAAATCATTTCCATGGCAAATTAAAAGTTTGACACTCATCAGATCATTTTCGCGAAAGTTATTAAGGAATTACACGTTTTAGGCTAAAACGTCATTCAAAAATTCTACGCACAACGAAACTCGACCGCGTTAATTTTCCCCGTATCAGAAAAATGTTTGATACACTCATGATTTATTTGAGAATAAATCATGACTGTGAAAAACATGACCAAATAAACCTCGGCCGTGAAAAACAGGAATTTTCATTTTTAAGCGTTTTTACTCAGCCGTAACCTTAGCCTATACCTGCACCGCGTTTCTAAGACGATTTGAGTTTTCACATATTTGGAAAAAGTCAGCATATTTTCCTCCTCCTTTGACCAAAAATCATCCCTTGATTTTCTAGGTCATTCCTTGATTTTTAGGCTTACGGTTTTATGTCTAAAAAACATTTAATACCAACCGACACTAGACTGAGCCAAGTCTAGACGTTATAAGTCATTTTAAATTATTATTATCCTATTAGAAAAGTAACATTTTACTTTTCTTAATTTTACACAATATTCGTACGTTTTACGCAATTTACGCGTTTTCAGCTTACAATTTCCAGCGTTAACAGCGTTTTCGCTACCCATTAAACTTATCACTCATTGTTATAATATAATAATGAGTATATTGATAAGTTTAAACATTTCTACAAGTTTCATATTTTTATGATACCCGGTTTTACGTTTCATGACTTAACGGTTTACAGTTAGCGATTAACGGAACCAAAACTCACTCCGTAAAGGTAAGATAATTATCCAAAACTCTTAACTTCCTCAATTCAGACCTAGGTGGTGTTTTTATGAGTCACCAAGACTTTAAGGAAGATTACATAGCAAGCTTGTACACATATGTTGACTTAAGTGCTAAGTTTACTTCAAATATGCAAGACTTAGCTAACAAGCTTGGTTAGTCACCTTCCTAGCACCTCCTCAAGGCCCTATATAACCCTCTCCTCACCCTTTGGTCGTTCATACCATCACAAACACAAACACATTCATGATTTTCTCGCTACTTCAAGTTTTATGCAAGAAATCAAGAGCAATATCATCACATAAACCCTAGTTTGGTTTTGATTCATCAAACTACTTCAAATCCTTTGAAACTTTGGAGATTTCTCTTGAGTTTGAATCCACTCAAGTCACCTCAACTTTCATCATCTCTCTTTCAAGAATACAAAGGTAGAAAGATTGCATGAAGTGAAGTAGGGTGAAGCTAAAGTCTATCAAAGTCCTTACCTTACATGTTAACTTCCTTTCTTAATTGAAAGCCAAAAGTCGTAAGCAAAACCCTAACATACTTCTTGTTAAATATCATAATCATGTTATTTACATATCATTCATGCTATATTATGTCTTGTAGTCATGTCCATGATGTATAAAAATGAGTAAAACAAGTTATTGTATATGATTGTTAAGATAAGTTATTTAAACAAGTAAACTAGTGACTTTCTTATTGAAATCTGATCAAAATGGTAAAATTATGATATTGGATCATTACATATTGTAATAGAGGACCTAACAAGGAATCCATAGCAATTTGAACCACCTAAAACGAGTATACGAGTCAAAAGTTATGACCATTTGAAGTTACCAAAACTTTGCGGCAAAACTGCCAAAATAGTTTTTGTGACAGAATATAAAACACGCAAAAAGAGGCCTTTCTGGTCCGTTTCATGAAAAAGTTAAAGCACGAAAGTTGTCCGGAATCACGTTTTCTTCAAAAACTCAGGAGCACGTCTCCAGAAAACCAATAACGAATGAGATTTTTCTCAGTTTATTAACACCTATTTTACATATATATGTCACTATATAATGGTTATGGTTTAAAAAGACCAAAGAGGTCTTATGACCTAGAATCAAGACCACAATCATGGCTAGAGCCAAGTTGAGTCTCAAGACCATGGAACAAGGACCAAAGGTCATGGCAAGGCCATGACTAAATAACCATATAAACTTACTTAGGCGAAAACATGAGCTAAAAGTTGGCGATAACTTAAACAAACAATTTGGATCTACTTCATCTAAAAGAACCATGAGATATTACAAGAAATTGTCATACAAGTTATAAGAAACTTACCCTAATAACAATCTTCATGTAAAGATAAACTTTCCTAAGTTTATTCAAATATTGGACATGTAACTTTTCGGATCAAAACTTATATATATATATATATATATATTATCAAATACTACAATAGTAGGGAGCCTCATGTGAGGAGTTCATTATGTAAGCCGTCGAGATGAGTTGTGGATTTACGAATTAAAGTGTCCTGGCTCCTCGAACGTTTACTACATGACTTCTGAATTATGTCGGCCCAAACGGTAGTAAACGATATATAAACTATACATGTTTCATGAATCATTTCTATTGGGGTACATCATTTCAAATGATGAAATCACGTAGTAACCCACGACTTTGAGTCTAGCTACAAGACTCGTAAATAAAGAAAAGCGCTTCTTGGGAGGCAACCCATGTTTTGTGTGATTTTTATTTGTTTGATTGTTATTTGCTTCCGTATGCATGTTTTATTTTTATTGTTGGTTGATCATATTTCTCAATTAAAATGTGAAATACTTTATTATGTTGTTTAGCCTAGTCTTAACTTCAACCTAAAGGTATTTTTGCAAAAGATAAGTGTAAGGGGAAACCCCAAATATGTTTTTAAGAAACAAACCGATCATGATTATCCACAATATTTAATGAACATGTATATTCGTATTTGTTAGAGTCAAATGCTTGTATTGAGTCATAATGAAGTTTTGCAGGATTTTCCAGGAAGTAGGACAAAGTTTTTCCAGAAATTTTCCGGAAACTTAACATAAAGATTTCTGCAGGTCCATTCTGACGGCGTCAGGCAATTGCTCTTGACGGCGTCAGGAGTCAAAAATCTGGAAATTTTACCGGTTTTGTTTTCCTAACGGAGTCTTATGGTTTTTGTGAATTATTAAGTTTTATAATCTCCAGGAAATCTGCAAACTTCATTCCACAAGCATTATATCTTATTTTGTTTTCTAGGATTTAGTAACTTATATAGGATGCCGCCGATTTTACGCGAGGTTGCCTTGTCTACTTTTGTCAGGATTTACAGGTTATTTGTGACAAGAAGATGATTTATATTCTGGAAGGGAAGCTTTGATTGTTCGTTTTCTTGGAAGAAGATTTAACCTGGCCAACTAAAATCCATACCGAGCGAATCAGGGGAGTATTTGATTTCATTCTCTTTACTTTTTCACTTTTACATTCTTTACTTGAACATTGGGGACAATGTTCATCTTAAGTGTAAGGGGAGGGTAAAAAGATGATACCTTACATATGCACTTTCGCTTGAGTTTGTTTTGTTTGACAGTAGATGTGTAATAAAACTATGAGAAATACTTGTTAGTGTAATTTTAGCGCCAAATTTAAAATTTTTTACAACATTTAGGAGTGAAACTTTAGCCATAGCAAGCGTCTCATGGATAGGAGATTGTATGACTAGCACATAATCGTATATTCAGAAAAATTTTCCACCCAAAAATGTGAGGTTCGCCTTTAGATTTGATAGGAAAAGCATTCATTATTAGTGCTTATGAGTGTACCGGTAACATTTAGATTCTAGAACTTGCGTTAGTGATGCATCCCGAGACCGCTAGTGAGACTACATTCGTGTGGTAGGATTTACTACATGATAAGAGGCATTAGGATCACCCTTGTGTTAAACCCGTATTATAATTACTTGACCATTTAAGTCATATTACTTGGCCAGTTAAGTCAACTAATTTTTCACACACCCTTAGCGTTGTACTCATTTTTAGTACACGAAACCCCTAGTACAACCCTCCGAGCCTATATTTTCGTTTCTAACTTTAAGCATCTTACTTAAAGGAAGAATTTGTTACACCCCACTTAAATGTACAACCAAATCGCCTTAGCCTTCCGTGTATGCGCTCATTTTTAGTGCATTATTGTTATTTGTTAAACCATAAGTTAACTTTCTAATTGATTACATGGTTGCTAAGTCGAGTCATATCCTTGTACATATTGTTTTGGGACGATTGGGACTCATGGGTAAGTACTTATTTTATGGAGTAATGGGGAAGAACATCACTTATTACCCCCATATGTACGTTAATTTTAAAAGTGCTCCAAGTGTTTTGATTTTCTTAATTCGAGTCATTAGAATAGTTAAATGTAAAGTATGTAAAGATTCAAGTGTAAGGGGAATTCTCATCCCCTATGATGTATTATTTTGGATGGTAGGGTAAGAGTGTATGCAAAAAAAAAAAAAAAAAAAAAAAAAAAAAAAAAAAAAAAAAAAAACCGAAAAAAAAAATAGAAAAAAACAAGAAAAAAGAAAAAAAAATAGAAAAGAAGAAGAGAAAAAACATACGGACTACCATCCCGTTTTTATTTTATGTTCATTTTATGTTTTTGTTATTTTTCATTTATTAGCTTAAGTCGAGTCTAGTCTTGGCTTAGCAACGCCATCTTGTACATGTAATTTACTAAGATTGTTAACTCACCACCAGTAAAATTCCCTTTATCCAACAAAACCGTGTAATTCATATCCCTACACCTAACGTTATAACCCTTTAAAAAGACCTCTTTGATAGTTTATCCTAGGTGCTTACGCCATGTGGTGGAGGTTTGATCCTTTCCCAAGCCTATGGTAATCTATTTTGCTATGACAGGTAGTGAGAGATATCTTCCATTTCCATAATGTTATATTACCTTATTACACCCGAGAGATGTGAGTATCTAAACACTATTTGTGAGGTGCTTGTGTATGACCTCCGTGCTTGTCTATTGGTCTTTAGTGGAACGATTATTTGTTGTAATTACTTTTATATTAGTGTTAAATGACCCCTAACTTGTCTTTTGAGTAGAATAAAAGCTCATTTGCTTGAGGACAAGCAAATCTCAAGTGTAAGGGTATATGATGAGGCGAAAAATGATCCGTTTTTAGGGGGTCATTTAAGCCCGAATCCGAATTTATTTGATCAAATATTGCCCTAAATCGTTCCTTTTGTGATTTTAGGTGTTTGAAGAGTGAATTCTGGAAAAGAGGCTATTTTGGACGTTTTTGGAGCATAAAGTGAAGAAAACGACAAAGTACCAAAAATCCAAGCTGGAAATACAAGGTGACGGCGTCAAGGGTTTGCTCTTGACGGCGTCAGACATGAAGAATAATTTACCGTAGCTGGTGACGGCGTCAGATGGAGAGGTGACGGCGTCAAAGTGGCCAAGAATAATTTACCGTGGGTGGTGACGGCGTCACATAGGCCGTCACGATTGGATCTAGGGCGTCCGAGGAAGTGTATGGCGGCGAGTTGACGGCGTCAGATTTAACTCTTGACGCCGTCAGGACGATTTTCCTATATATAGTTTTCTAGTTTTTTCATTAAAAAGAGAGAAGTTTTGGTGAAACCCTAAAGACGATTTTGGTGCCTCTTTTACAGGTTTTTCAAGGGTTCCAAACCCTTGAGACCTTGCATTGTAATTGAGATAAGTATACTCTTAATTCAATCAATATGTCTATGTGTTGGTTGTTTATCTTTTGTTCTTATCTTAATTCTACTATGCTAGGCTAGATCTCTCTTGTGTTTGCTTAGATCTAATGAAACCTAGATGTTGATTATGTGTTGATTACTTGTCTATTCTTGTTTTGAATGAATGATTTTATATGTTAGGCTTAAGAAAACTGGCAGATCTCCAAATGGTAGCATGCTTGAACGTCTTAAGAAACATGAACCGAGGCGTACTAGGTCTTTATTGGTTGTATTTAATGCATGAGCCACTGTTTACAATCCCTATAGTTGTGCTGGGTCATGGTGTAGGAGGAGATAAGAGCTCATAGAGTTGGGGAGTTATGTATGCCACTCCACGAATGGTATTAAGGAATACAACCCGTCATTCATACAAGTGTAACAAGTAATTGACATGTAAAAGATATCTAGGGAGTAATGAAGTCTAAGTAAACACAATTTCTCCATATACTGCTCACAACCTTAGTTTAATATTAGTTTAATTTTATTTTCATTAGTTTAATTAGTTACAAAGTAGTTTTTGGGTTAGTTGAATAACAACTAATTCCGCCCACTCTTCTAAAAACCGAGATTTTATTTGCTTTCATAAAATATAAAAACACAAAAATAATCATCTTTCATCTCTAGAACTATTAATTAGGTTTTCTAATCCTAGCGACACTATTCCTAAGCTGAACGATCAATCCCCCGGTACTTGTCACTATACTATACTACAACGATCAGGTACACTGCCTGGTGGGGGTTGTAAGCCTCGCGAGATCCCTCGAGAGGTAAAGCAAGGTGCGATTCCCACGCATCAAGTTTTTGGCGCCGCTGCCGGGGAATAGTTATTGTCTAGGTTAGGATTTCTTTTTAGGTCTACTTGCTAGATTCCTTTCTAGTAAGATTTTTATTATTTTTAGGTCTTCTTTAGTCTATCTTATTTCTTCGTGCTTTTGTTCGTAACTTTTTATCATCCGACATCATGGAAGGTGGTAACATCTTTGAACCCATCACCCCACCACAACAAAACCCACCATTAGAACCCCTTAGGCCCCGAACCTTAGGAGAGTATTCCCGACCTAGCCACCAAGGCTACCGAAACACCATTGAGCTCACCGGAGCCAATGTGACTCACTTGCGATCCGACACCATCCGGTTGGTGCAAAGCGGATGTGCATTCCATGGACTTCGTTCCGAAGATCCAAACCAACACCTTAAGGACTTCCTCAAAATCGTAGATTCCATAGACCTAGGTGTTGAAACTAGAGAGACTACCCGTTTACGCCTATTCCAATTCTCTCTACGGGATCAAGCTAGTCAATGGCTTGAGCGTTTACCCGCGGGATCCATCACCACATGGGAAAATCTCGCCAATCGTTTCCTTACCCAATTCTTTCCGCCGGAAAAGACTGCAATGCTTAGAAGGGACATTTTGATGTTTGAGCAACAGCGGGGTGAACCTTTCTACGAGGCTTGGGCCCGTTTTAAGGATCTCCTCCACAAGATCCCTCATCATGGCATAAACACTTGGTTATTAGTTCAAATTTTCTACGACCATGTTGATTATCACACTAAGCGCATTATCGACAGGGCCGCGGGAGGAAAATTGCGTGATAAGGATGCTGAGGAGTCATGGGCAATTATTGAAGAGCTCGCTATCGATAACAATGAGATTTGGGAGTTTAAACATATGGTGGAAGCAGCCATCAATGCAGTCTCGGCATCTGGAGGGACCACCGAAATCCCCGAGGAACTCTTATGCAAAATTGAGGCAAAAGTTGACTATTTCGAGGAAAGGCAAAGGAGACCCTTAAGTCCTAGACAAGCCACGGTCAATTCTGTCTCAAGATCAACCTCGATACCATTATCTGAATCACCCTCTAGAGAACATGTCGAGACTTTTCAGAGGTGCACTCCACCTTGTTCCCCTCCCAAGGAACTTAGCTCGGAATTTGAGGCTAGGATGAGAGAGTATATGGCGACCCATTCTGATCGGCTTGCTAGATTCGAAGAAGCAGTTTATAAGCAAAAGGAGGAGATGCAGGGGAAAATGAATGAGATGTTGAGTTTATTGGAGGAGTATGCCAGTCAGAAGTCCCCCGAACGAATACTGCTAAGGAAAGAAAGCGCCACTCCCACCACCCAATTTGTTAACTCCATCACCATTGTCCATAAAGATAACGAGAAGGTAAAAACTCCTGCTAAACAGACCTTAGAAAAACCGCCTGAGTCACAACCTTTGAGTTACTACCTGAAACACGACATAAACAAAAACACCATAACAAATTGGATTAAGGATGATAGGCGTAATCAATCTCCTGAACAGGTCCCCGAAAAAGAGAAAGAAGAGGAAGATGAGTATGATACGCTTATTGGAGGATCAGTGGTGGAGAGGTTACTGGTACAGAAAGTGGCCACCAAGCAGGTAGCATGTGGAAATTTTGAATTACCAACGAGCATCGGGGACTTGAAACATCTTAGTGCTTTCGCCGACCAAGGATCGGAAGTAAATCTTATGCCCCTGACTATCTACATCCAACTGACGTCGAAGATGCCAATACCCACTCGTGTTAGGCTGTCTCTTGTTGGGCACTCGTACATATACCCCCTAAGAATAGCAGAAGATGTATTAGTCAATGTTGCAGGATTCATGTACCCCGTCGATTTTATGATCATTGATGATAAAGGAGATGGATGCATGCCAATAATCCTTGGGGCACCCTTCCTCACCACCGCTAGGGCTGTAATTAAGTATGAAGATAGGAAGATTGAGCTTAAATCTGGGAAGAGAAAGATTAGCTTCTACATGACTCCGCAAAGTGGGCATGAGAATTTGAGTTGGAGAATGATTAAAAACAACATTGGCACGACGCCCATTCGTATTCAGAATAAAATTCTTGCATGGGAGGCAAGAATCAAGAGCTATAAGAAAGCTAAGGATGAAAGGAGAAAAAGCAATAAAGATCCGATAGAACTCAAACACACCCAACACACAAGCAATCATACACCGTTTGAGGAAGGGAACTTAGTACTCTTGAGACACTTAGAAACCACAATACCACCCGATAAACCGAGTCCTTGGTGGTATGGGCCATTCACCATCGAAGGATTGAGCCAAGATAGGTAGCTAACTTGAGAAGCAAATTAGGTGGGAAGGTGATTGCGAGTATTGATAGATTGAGGCACTACCACCATAACAGTAATGATCGCAATTATATGGGGTACATCATTTCAAATGATGAAATCACGTAGTAACCCACGACTTTGAGTCTAGCTACAAGACTCGTAAATAAAGAAAAGCGCTTCTTGGGAGGCAACCCATGTTTTGTGTGATTTTTATTTGTTTGATTGTTATTTGCTTCCGTATGCATGTTTTATTTTTATTGTTGGTTGATCATATTTCTCAATTAAAATGTGAAATACTTTATTATGTTGTTTAGCCTAGTCTTAACTTCAACCTAAAGGTATTTTTGCAAAAGATAAGTGTAAGGGGAAACCCCAAATATGTTTTTAAGAAACAAACCGATCATGATTATCCACAATATTTAATGAACATGTATATTCGTATTTGTTAGAGTCAAATGCTTGTATTGAGTCATAATGAAGTTTTGCAGGATTTTCCAGGAAGTAGGACAAAGTTTTTCCAGAAATTTTCCGGAAACTTAACATAAAGATTTCTGCAGGTCCATTCTGACGGCGTCAGGCAATTGCTCTTGACGGCGTCAGGAGTCAAAAATCTGGAAATTTTACCGGTTTTGTTTTCCTAACGGAGTCTTATGGTTTTTGTGAATTATTAAGTTTTATAATCTCCAGGAAATCTGCAAACTTCATTCCACAAGCATTATATCTTATTTTGTTTTCTAGGATTTAGTAACTTATATAGGATGCCGCCGATTTTACGCGAGGTTGCCTTGTCTACTTTTGTCAGGATTTACAGGTTATTTGTGACAAGAAGATGATTTATATTCTGGAAGGGAAGCTTTGATTGTTCGTTTTCTTGGAAGAAGATTTAACCTGGCCAACTAAAATCCATACCGAGCGAATCAGGGGAGTATTTGATTTCATTCTCTTTACTTTTTCACTTTTACATTCTTTACTTGAACATTGGGGACAATGTTCATCTTAAGTGTAAGGGGAGGGTAAAAAGATGATACCTTACATATGCACTTTCGCTTGAGTTTGTTTTGTTTGACAGTAGATGTGTAATAAAACTATGAGAAATACTTGTTAGTGTAATTTTAGCGCCAAATTTAAAATTTTTTACAACATTTAGGAGTGAAACTTTAGCCATAGCAAGCGTCTCATGGATAGGAGATTGTATGACTAGCACATAACCGTATATTCAGAAAAATTTTCCACCCAAAAATGTGAGGTTCGCCTTTAGATTTGATAGGAAAAGCATTCATTATTAGTGCTTATGAGTGTACCGGTAGCATTTAGATTCTAGAACTTGCGTTAGTGATGCATCCCGAGACCGCTAGTGAGACTACATTCGTGTGGTAGGATTTACTACATGATAAGAGGCATTAGGATCACCCTTGTGTTAAACCCGTATTATAATTACTTGACCATTTAAGTCATATTACTTGGCTAGTTAAGTCAACTAATTTTTCACACACCCTTAGCGTTGTACTCATTTTTAGTACACGAAACCCCTAGTACACCCCTCCGAGCCTATCTTTTCGTTTCTAACTTTAAGCATCTTACTTAAAGGAAGAATTTGTTACACCCCACTTAAATGTACAACCAAATCGCCTTAGCCTTCCGTGTATGCGCTCATTTTTAGTGCATTATTGTTATTTGTTAAACCATAAGTTAACTTTCTAATTGATTACATGGTTGCTAAGTCGAGTCATATCCTTGTACATATTGTTTTGGGACGATTGGGACTCATGGGTAAGTACTTATTTTATGGAGTAATGGGGAAGAACATCACTTATTACCCCCATATGTACGTTAATTTTAAAAGTGCTCCAAGTGTTTTGATTTTCTTAATTCGAGTCATTAGAATAGTTAAATGTAAAGTATGTAAAGATTCAAGTGTAAGGGGAATTCTCATCCCCTATGATGTATTATTTTGGATGGTAGGGTAAGAGTGTATGCAAAAAAAAAAAAAAAAAAAAAAAAAAAAAAAAAAAAAAAAAAAAAAAAAAAACCGAAAAAAAAAATAGAAAAAAACAAGAAAAAAGAAAAAAAAATAGAAAAGAAGAAGAGAAAAAACATACGGACTACCATCCCGTTTTTATTTTATGTTCATTTTATGTTTTTGTTATTTTTCATTTATTAGCTTAAGTCGAGTCTAGTCTTGGCTTAGCAACGCCATCTTGTACATGTAATTTACTAAGATTGTTAACTCACCACCAGTAAAATTCCCTTTATCCAACAAAACCGTGTAATTCATATCCCTACACCTAACGTTATAACCCTTTAAAAAGACCTCTTTGATAGTTTATCCTAGGTGCTTACGCCATGTGGTGGAGGTTTGATCCTTTCCCAAGCCTATGGTAATCTATTTTGCTATGACAGGTAGTGAGAGATATCTTCCATTTCCATAATGTTATATTACCTTATTACACCCGAGAGATGTGAGTATCTAAACACTATTTGTGAGGTGCTTGTGTATGACCTCCGTGCTTGTCTATTGGTCTTTAGTGGAACGATTATTTGTTGTAATTACTTTTATATTAGTGTTAAATGACCCCTAACTTGTCTTTTGAGTAGAATAAAAGCTCATTTGCTTGAGGACAAGCAAATCTCAAGTGTAAGGGTATATGATGAGGCGAAAAATGATCCGTTTTTAGGGGGTCATTTAAGCCCGAATCCGAATTTATTTGATCAAATATTGCCCTAAATCGTTCCTTTTGTGATTTTAGGTGTTTGAAGAGTGAATTCTGGAAAAGAGGCTATTTTGGACGTTTTTGGAGCATAAAGTGAAGAAAACGACAAAGTACCAAAAATCCAAGCTGGAAATACAAGGTGACGGCGTCAAGGGTTTGCTCTTGACGGCGTCAGACATGAAGAATAATTTACCGTAGCTGGTGACGGCGTCAGATGGAGAGGTGACGGCGTCAAAGTGGCCAAGAATAATTTACCGTGGGTGGTGACGGCGTCACATAGGCCGTCACGATTGGATCTAGGGCGTCCGAGGAAGTGTATGGCGGCGAGTTGACGGCGTCAGATTTAACTCTTGACGCCGTCAGGACGATTTTCCTATATATAGTTTTCTAGTTTTTTCATTAAAAAGAGAGAAGTTTTGGTGAAACCCTAAAGACGATTTTGGTGCCTCTTTTACAGGTTTTTCAAGGGTTCCAAACCCTTGAGACCTTGCATTGTAATTGAGATAAGTATACTCTTAATTCAATCAATATGTCTATGTGTTGGTTGTTTATCTTTTGTTCTTATCTTAATTCTACTATGCTAGGCTAGATCTCTCTTGTGTTTGCTTAGATCTAATGAAACCTAGATGTTGATTATGTGTTGATTACTTGTCTATTCTTGTTTTGAATGAATGATTTTATATGTTAGGCTTAAGAAAACTGGCAGATCTCCAAATGGTAACATGCTTGAACGTCTTAAGAAACATGAACCGAGGCGTACTAGGTCTTTATTGGTTGTATTTAATGCATGAGCCACTGCTTACAATCCCTATAGTTGTGCTGGGTCATGGTGTAGGAGGAGATAAGAGCTCATAGAGTTGGGGAGTTATGTATGCCACTCCACGAATGGTATTAAGGAATACAACCCGTCATTCATACAAGTGTAACAAGTAATTGACATGTAAAAGATATCTAGGGAGTAATGAAGTCTAAGTAAACACAATTTCTCCATATACTGCTCACAACCTTAGTTTAATATTAGTTTAATTTTATTTTCATTAGTTTAATTAGTTACAAAGTAGTTTTTGGGTTAGTTGAATAACAACTAATTCCGCCCACTCTTCTAAAAACCGAGATTTTATTTGCTTTCATAAAATATAAAAACACAAAAATAATCATCTTTCATCTCTAGAACTATTAATTAGGTTTTCTAATCCTAGCGACACTATTCCTAAGCTGAACGATCAATCCCCCGGTACTTGTCACTATACTATACTACAACGATCAGGTACACTGCCTGGTGGGGGTTGTAAGCCTCGCGAGATCCCGCGAGAGGTAAAGCAAGGTGCGATTCCCACGCATCATCCCTATATCATGAACCATTAGTCACTAGCTATAGTGAGCGTGAATATTGTGAATAGATCTATTGGGATTGACGAATCCCATTTGTGTTGAACAACTACGAGTTCAAACAAATGCACTATATTTGATAGTTTGAGGTATAATGGCAGGGCTTCCATAATGCCAATTTTTAGTTCGATTTTAATGCTTTGGTTGCATGAGCTTAGTGCAATAATAACAATTTTGTTTTCTAACTATGAGTGTGAGTCTATAGCTCACACTACGATTATTTTGTTCAACGATTTAACTACAAACTCTACGAATTCCACTCAACCTTTGTGTTGATTGTTTTAAGCATGTATTTCAGGTCCATAATGAACGAGGCTGGCACAAAGGAGCACGGATATTCAAGAGGGCTATAAATTTTATTATCATTCAAAAACCCATTTAATGTAAATTGTAAACATGGAACCATCTGGGACCTCATTTTGTAATATCTGATATTTATATAATTTGAATGATAAATCTTTTAAAACGACTCAATTAGAGTTCGTTTTCTATTATTGTGACTATTGTGCCGTCGAGTAACACCCAGTTTGAATTCCGCTGCATCCATGAATTGGGGGTGTTACATAAAATGTGCTATCATTAAGGGGGAGTACAAAAACAAAATTGTTCCGAATTCATGCAAAATGAAATCTGTCTATCTCTCCAAAAACTTTTTCTTAATCAGTTGATATCAAAAATATCACGATATGCTATTTTTGAGGGGGAGAAGACATGATTAAAATGTGATCAAAGATGTTTAAAGCTAGTGACTGAATCTCAAAAGAGCTAGACTCAGAATGTACCAATGAGTTGACGAAGCTTAAAATGTCAGTAATCGAAAAGACTTGTCCTGGACGGGTAATAATTTCAAGCTAGTCTAACTAGTGATGTAAGCGTGTCTCGAATAGGACTTGTCTGAGTAGAATGTACCGTATCGAGAGACTTTCTTTGGACTTGACCAGGACGGGTAATAACTTCAAGCTAGTCTAACTCGTGATGTAAGCGTGTCTCGAATCGGTCATGTTCACTGAAAGTGGATCAATTCAAAAAGTGCAAACTCCTCACGCATGTGCAAATTTCTTAAAAAAATTCATGAGCACATGTGAAGGGGGAGTCCTTCAAAAGAAACAAAAACTCTCAAAGTGTCAACAAAAATGTGTTTATATTCATAAACACTTTGAGAGATTTTCAATCAAAGGTTTCACGGCAATTATAGGATTCATGGAGTTATAAGGTGACTAAGGTTAGGGAAAACCGTCCTATGATCCGCCAGAGCCGGAGGAATCTACCCAAGGACAATTCCAATAGATTAGAATTAGAAGTCCTTAGGTATGATTGAAAAAAAGGAGAAAATGAGAAAGGAGAAAGAAGGGGTTGAAGAATTAAAAAGAAAAGTTATGAAAAAGGGTGAAAAGAAATAGCCCTCCATATGTTCAACCTTAGGGCAGACACCGGGTTCAATTCATATGCTACTGGTTGTTACTAAGGTGACACCGGTATTGAAGATAAAGACGTCATGGACCCAGTGACGCACTGCACTAAACCTTCTAGCCACTCAAGTTCTCTTAAAAGAGCTTGTTTCATTCTCACGGGGAACCGGTGTAATCTATCAATCTGTCTCTTAGAGATGATTGATATTGAAGCAGGAGACCTCTCCCTAATCTCCGCATAGGAAACCAAATGTGCACTTATCGAGTCTAGAGCCCCGAGATTCATCAAAAGATCTCTTAGGAACACTTAGTATTTCTACAACTGGTGTTCTACATCAATGGACATCAGCTGTAAATTATCGAGTCCTTCGCAGATCTTAGCAATCTGCCGAGAACGTTTATGAGAGAATTTCCTTATGTAGTTTCTCAATGATTGAACGGAAATTCCTGCCAGGGTCAACATCAAACAGCCCTGATAGCAGGTCACTTCGGTAATTCTTTATTGGTTACGCTTAGTGTTCGCGGTGGTTTCAAACGGTCTACAGTCGTGGAGTGATCCCCAGCGACTCACCCAGTCATTGAGCTACTTAGTAGGTCTCGTAAGCTCTTTCGAGAGTATCTGATATGGGAACGGCCATGGTAAGGGTTAAAAGGAGTCTTCACACTATGCTGTTGACGATCTCTAATTCCTTATCTGTAAGAACCGGTTGTTTATTGCTAACTGTTTACCTGCAGCTATACATCATCTCCATGGCGAAAGATTCCACATGCTCATACGTGCATCACAAAGTCAAAGGAAAGTTCTCACAAAGATCAAAGGATAGCAACAGTCAAAGAAAGATTCTACGCAAAAAAGAAGAATCT
The DNA here is from genome assembly GCA_030686995.1 of Artemisia argyi. Classification (NCBI taxonomy): domain Eukaryota; kingdom Viridiplantae; phylum Streptophyta; class Magnoliopsida; order Asterales; family Asteraceae; genus Artemisia; species Artemisia argyi. The sequence continues at coordinate 105,995,018 of CM060692.1, read as the reverse complement.
ACAAAGTAACGTGACAAAGATCAAAGTGAAAGAACGGGAATAACAAATGTATGTATGACAAAGACTTAAGACGTATGAGCATGTTGGAATGGCAGACAACCACCACTAACACAGAAGTGACGAAAGGCAGATGACATCATCGGATCACTTCAACAACAATGAAGCATGATGAACTGGAACTATGATTCATCTAGTGATTCTTAAAGATGTCAAGAGCTATGAATGATAAAGTTTAAAGACAAAGATGATGACGTCGCGCAACCTGAATGACCAACACTTAGGGGGAGATTGTTAGAATCATATTTTTATTTATAAAAGTGTCGGTCATTAACGTATAGTAATAGGTTGCTTTAGAATATCATTATGATGAAGTTTATGTGTATTATTCATGTTTTGTAAAAATCTAAGGGCCATTAGTGTAATAATGTAAAAGATTAGAGAAGCCCTAGACTATGAGTATAAATACTCTTGTAAACCTCATTTGTGAGGTTGGTTCTCTTAGTGATTCTATTAGTAATATCAAGGTTATTATTTCACACACTAGAGTTCCCATCCACTCTCTCTCTCTACTTACTTTCTCTCTCTAGGTTTAGGCTTGATTCAATAGTGATTTAGGTTGTTCTACGGTCCTACACTTCTTAAAGCCTATTTGTTTATGCAGTAAAAATGAAGTATGAAATAACTGATTGGGCATCCCATAAAGTGGAAAAGAGAAAAATCAAAAGCGCAACCTGGAATGTATACGGGGTTAACCAAGATCGGTTCCAGGTTTTTGGTGGGAGATACAATCGGGAAGTGAACTTAGCGACTAGGACATGTGATTGCCGCAAATGGCATCTTTCCGGTATACCTTGTGGTCACGTTATTGCTGTAAGTAGGTTTTTGGGTCAAACCAATTGTGTGCAATACGTTCAGGATTGGTTTAAAAAAGCAAAATACCAAGCCACATATGCAGAGGCGGTGAATTTTATTAGAGAGTTTCACAAATGGGAGTATCCAACACATATACAACCAATCACTCCTCTACGAATGGACAACCCACAACCCGGGCGGCCAAAAAATACTGACCGTATACGATCCCAGGGTGAGGAACCAAGGGTAAGACATTGTGGTAGGTGCGGTGAAGCTGGACACACACGTGGGCAATGCAAGCAACCATTCGTCCCTGATGAAATGTTAAACAAAAGAAAATAGAATCCCAAAAAGAAAAAATCCGTTAACGAGCAACAACAAACTCCTCCTTTATTCGACTCATACCCAAGTCAAACTGATCATCACATCGTTCCTACTTATGACACATACCCATCTCATGTGTTTGGACATAACACATTCCCAACACAACCATATAATCAAAAAATTTACACAACATGCCAATATGACCAAGGGAAAGCAAGTCATGAACAACATGCTCATCATAACCCGGCACACGGCTATGAACAATATGACTCCCAAGCATACCCCTCACAACATTTAATTGATCTAAACACTCAACAGTCTAATAATAGTTCATTTAATTTGTTTGGTTAGTAACCAGTTTGCACTTGTTGGTTATGTATTTTAATGTAAACGTATTAATTTTGTAACATTTGTTACGAAGCTTGTAATAAATTCCTTTTTTAATTATAGCATATATTTCCAGAAAACCCTAATAAAATACTAAAAATGACAACTAAGAATAAAGATGCACCACGTCAGTTCCACTATTCATTTTCCACTGTCATGATAGCACAAACAGTGTCCTTGGTGAAAGTATTAAATACGAGTTTGAAGGTGGTTTAATTGCTTGCGTAGATCCGGTCGGTTCTATATAAGCCAAAATGTTGCACTTTAAGTTCAATACAACATTTTATTCCTTTTTCAAATATTACTAAACTTGAATACATGACATTCAAAGTTCTACTTCATCATTACGGGAGGTTCACTTCCCCACCTGGAAGAAAGTTTGAAGGTGGTTTAATTGCTTGCGTAGATTCGGTCGAGTTTGAAACTTTCTCGGCCGATCAATTGAAACTAATTTTAACAAATTGTTTAGGTTACGATGAAAACTCCCCAACCTTTATTTATATACAAAAACCAAATTGTAGTATTGATTCAGGGCTAGTACCATTGGCTGCTGCAATTGAAGACCGCGAAAGTCTGTTATCGTACACACAACTTCAACAAAACAAAATGCATGTGTACGTTTCAAGAGTTGAGTTATTCGAACTCGTAGTGGCCAACGCATGCAACATTAAGCATACCAAGAAGAGTACACAAGATAAACCTTCATGTTTAAAAAAGTTATTTAACTAATTTGTAGTTATGGGTGTTCTTTTGCCTTTATTGTCGTGTTATGCTTTTCATTGTCTATCGTCCAAGTCATAATTTAACTAGTTTGTAATTCTAGGTATGTTCTAATAGTAATGTCCTATTATGATTTCGAATTTCTATTATCCAATTCTCGATGTTTCTTTATATGTTTTCAGCTTTAATGTAAAAATAATATTAAATTGATTACTCGTAAACCACTTCTGACAAAGAAATGACTACTCACCTTTGTGGCATCTAAATTTATATATATATATATATATATATATATATATATATATATATATATATATATATGTGTGTGTGTGTGTGTGTGTGTGTGTGTGTGTGTGTGTGTGTGTGTGTGTGTGTGTGTGTACTTGGGGTATGTGGTTTCAAGTTATCAATACCAATTGTGTCTTCTTTCATTCACCAAATGTCAACATCTAATAACCATACATTCGAATTCACTATCAACTACAATGGAAAATTTATACTTAACCCACTAACATATGCAAGTGGTTTACACATGAATATTATTGTTCCACAATTTGATTTTCAAGATATGGTTACCTATCTGAAGAGAAAATTACCATCAATGGTCCAAAGTCTATATTACGCGTTGCCACAAAACAACACGTTAAATGGTATGAAAGCAATTAAAAACGATTATGATATTGAGGTTATGTATGACTTCGCAAAATGTAACACCCCAACCCGAAATGGTTCAAAATGTCACATTATGGTGCCAAATCAGAACATACAAACGCAAGCGGAAGACTTATACATAAAGGTTACAAAGATATACTAAGGTAACAAGGAATTACTAAATCTAAACAAAATGAAATACAAAACCAACTAATCTAACTTATGCTAAAACCAAGTCTAATCCAGAAGCCAGAGGTATCTAATCATCAGAGAAGTCCACTAAGCACTCCTATGCACTCTTAACTCAATCCCAGCTTCCAACCTAAAACCTACCACAGGAAAAGAAATGCGGGTGAGCTTAAAAGGCCCAGTGAACAGATATATAACAAAACAACTAATCGAAACGTATATAAGTATATGAAAAAGGAAATCATAAGCTCCTACTGAAAAAGAATATCGTCTGTCAAATGAATAAGAGATGAACGATCAACTGAACAAATATCATAAGTCAACTGAATAAAGAATATAAAGAATCAAATGATAATACGAATCATATAGTAACCAGAATCAAATGAGCAGCTAGAACAAAGGCTTGTCTAATGAGATACTCGAATAGACACAAGAAACATAGGAAAGCCAAGAGCCGACCTAACGAAATACTCGAATAGGTCTCAAAATCACAAAATCACATATCCGTCAAATCATAAGTGTACAAGGAGTAGCTAGCTCCAATGTACCCGAAGTGAAATGGGGTGCAAGGCACGCACAGCCAGTCACTGTCTTTACAAATCAAACAGAACCTAGGATGCATCCATATGCCCCCCGCAAAACAAATCATATATATACACCTGATCGCATGACAGGCATATACACATATCATAATGGCCAAGCGATCACATATCTTATCAGAACAGAAGGGGACGCCGTGGATCAATCACACCTCCACAGAAAGTGTCATGCCATTGGTGACATCAATGACATGCCCATGGTACCTCCATGAGTAGACTAAAAACTTGGGCATCAGAACATAACATATCAGAGCAAACAAAGCAAGGCTATCCATAATCATAACAAAGCTCCCAGAGCATAATAGAACAGAATCTCATATCAAAGAGATAGTAATCAGATCATCATAACAGAATGGATAGCAAACAGAATCATATCAAATGATAATATCAAATGAATCATATCAAGGAATCATAGCAAAGGCTCATATCAGATGAATCATATCATAGCAAACGAATCAAAGTCAAGGATCGAAAAGTCATGAGAAATCCCTACAGAGAAGGGATAGAATATCTGTACCTCAAACCGCAAATCAGAAGACATAAAGATCGAAAGTTACTCCTTCTTCAGCGAATCTACACATAATGATCGTCTTTATTATTCATAAGCTTATTTTAAATCATATTACTCCTTTTCGGTTTCTTTCATTTTTTTAGAAGCTTTTCATTTTTAGTAACTTGACAAATATAGTAAATTTCCATTATTAGTAACTTTCTATTTATAGTAAGTTCCCACTTTAAGTAGCTTAACCATTTTAAATAACTTTCTATTTTAGTAGGTTTCCGAATTAGTAAGTTTCCAAATTAGTAAGTTTCCCGAATTAGTAATTTAATACTTTAAGGTTATTATTGACGATTTAGTAAAGCTTAGGGTCATAAATATAAATTATCAATATTTAAAATTAAAAATGTCAAATAAATTATTTTAAGGTTTATACTATAATTTTATATTAAAAATGATAATTTTAGACCCCGTCGTTTTATAATCCATTCAAACGCATTCTCGACATTAATTTTAGACCGCGATGACCAAAAATACATTTATCATATGCATACTCACACGACTCATTTTTATACACAACACATCTCAACATACACATCACGTATACATATGTATACATGCTTACACATCTCTTTTAGTTTGTCTTAGAACTATCATGCATGCACCTTGATATGGATTTAGTATAGCATGTACACATACAACTCATCCATGAATGCACTTTCATTCGACCTTGTTTTAATGAAGAGGTATATATATATATATATATATATATATATATATATATATATATATATATATATATATATATATATATATATATATATATATATATATATATATACACCATATTTTAGCAAATTTAATGATCACTACAACTTCCGCTATGCATGCCTTATATATAACCAAATTCAAAAGTCTTATAAATGAAATCCTCAAACAGAAAAATATCTTATACATGTATGATTTAGGAAGCTTATCAAAGCAGGTTTAATATTGTTCATTTTAACATTGTACCAGTCCATGCACGCCCCATCTTTATTCTTTAGTTTGTATGACCAGATTTAACTAGTACTAATATGTTTAACGAGGTCAAACGAGCCTTAATGTTTGGCCAAAATATAGAATCTGATTCACCTACTAATATATAATTTAAATACGACACGACATACACGTTTTTCCCTTTATATCCAAATCATGCACACGTTTTAAACAGCCCCTATGGTCACACATTTATCACACACAACTCAGTAACAACGAGACACCAAGATTACACAAGGCACGCAAGCGAGACAACCAAGGTATCCCGAGATTAGATTTTAAACCATGAACCCTCGCGAGACCAACACATGTACTAACGAGACACAAACAAACTAACATTCACACCATTCATTCCGCATAGGTTTAATTCATTTATCTTACACAGGTTTTACAACCCTTAAAGATCACACATGCTCGGCCCTTCATTCACGTAAATATATATGTATTCCCACTCTTTTATTTCTTAAGTTGTATTTCCAGGTTTCAGTCATGTATTAGCGATCAAAAAGAGTATCCAACGGCCAGATTCAAAACGTATATCACACATATTTCGAATGATTCAAAACAAATAGGTTAGATTCAAAAATGAATATCGACACCTACGAGTTATAGTTTCATAATTCCATGCGACATAATTCCATACGTATTATCTTATTAACAAAACAAATAGGTTAGATTTTTTATTATTTCTTATTCATATTCATATTATATAAATCGGTTTCAACACGGAACGAATGGAGGGTACCTTTCCAGGCTGTGTATATGAGGTTAAAGAAACACGAAAAGGAACCACGAAACAACCCCTTCGAACTCTGACTTCTACACACGATCCTACCAAAGCTGGTACACCACCAGACCGAGCACCACGTTGTCAAACACCCCTCGTACCTTCTTGTTGTCTAGAGAGAATTATAGGGCTGTCGTCACCTTTGTTTGGAGGAGAAGACAAACGATTTACCAAATGCATGCTACAACTCTTCTCTGATTTCTTGGTGGAAGGACAAACGATTCATAATGGTTTAATGTTTTCCTTGAAGAGCAAAGAACGGCCGTCACTTTGGTTTAGGGTTTAGTGGGTGAAAGAAATAGGGTATACGGTTGTTATATGGCAGCAAAAAGGGTGAGATATATTGGGAAGAAATATGCCGAGTCTTAGGGGAGTGTGGGGTGACTAGTTCCCTTCTAAATATTTCAAATAATATTTCTGGTTTACTTGTTGTAATTTTCAAAGCGTGTACCATTTTATAAAGTTTAGGAAATGGGTACAATGCACATGTAACGTGTGATAATATATGTACTTAGGTTATACGGATTGTCGAATTTATATTGTCGAATATATATATATAGTCCTTGGTTTTGGATTCGTATTTTGTAGTTTTTAATCATAACATATATTTCAACTTGGTTATATTCACAAAGCTTATGAAAAATTTCAAATTATATGGAAATTTAGGAGAAACGGATTTTAGTGTTTTACAATTCTTCCCATCTAAAAAGAAAATTTTTGTCCTAAAAAATTGAAGTCGTAAAAGTTAGATGGAGACGTAGCAAATCACAAAAGAACGTCACAATTAACCTCACGCTCAGGGAGGTCCTTCACAAAGGATCTTCAAAAACAGAATACTTTCTCATGACTCAATCCCGACAACTCGGATAGCCTCAGGCTCTCCACAAAACACAAATCATAACAAATCTGATCCAGAGAAGGCGAAACAAATATGTAAGAAGACAGATGATAGTTGTGATCTCACAAAGAGATACACGAAACACACGTACCTACGAGGCAAGCACAGAGATAGTACTAAACGATATATCTTCATCAACTCCTACCAAATTCTGAACAAATAAAGGAACTTGCCAAAGTTAGAGGAGCACAAATCGAATCATCAAACGTATCAAGAGTCTCATAAAGAGATTGACAATAAATTCGTACTAACGATCAAAATCACCAATCAGAGTATCAAAACGTATCAGAAGGCATAATAGAATAGGTAGAATAATTGCACGGTTGAGAACGAATCTAAGGATTAACGTGTCGCGAATCAAAACCGCCTCAAATGCCAAAACGTCTAACTCTTCTATACCTCTTCTGTAAGCATGATGCAAATCACAATTCTCTGTCACGATCACTGCAGGTGCGCCATATAGCTTGAATAATCTTCTTGCCAAAAGAATTTCTGCCAATCTTCCAAACGAGTCGCCTTAGTCCACGCTCCACTGTAACTCCACTCATGTTGTCCCTCCCACCTGTTTCCACGCTAAATGCTTCGCTGCCAATGTATTCACCGCCATCTTCATACCATCCCGTTCAGCTCCTGCTTCAAGTCTCCATTCGTCATAGTACTACTAAGATGGATAGAGTAATTAGAAATGTATGCTTCAATCGACTGCTTCCTTCGAGTCCCCTAGCATAGATGATCTTCTGCCATCTTTCTTCTAAGCTTCTTCATGTCTTCCTCCTTGAGTAGACAATTCTCTTTCCAGTTCTTCCAACCTTTCTCCTCCTTCCTCCTCCAACGAAAGTTACTCTTTAAAAATATCACATGGAGTTTCTTCTGATGTAGAAATGTCAACACAAAATATGAAGATGATCATCGTGTTTCTCTTTCGTCTCTAAACACACCAATATGTCATACTATGACAAACTTTCCAAGTATTCATGAAAAACATGATTCATCAAATCCATAAGAATAGTAGGAGCCGTAGCCAATACCATTGGCATCACAATGCTCATAGAGATCATAACAGATATGAAAAGAATTTCTAGGGACATCTCACTCCTTCACACAAAACATGATATGATTTAGCTTCCAAAAATCAATCCATAACTTCATGTTGTCATCATTCTTCTCCCTGAATAAAACAGAAGCACCTCAAGGATACACACTTGCACAGATGAAACCTCTTCCTAGAAGCTGGTTCTTCAATTCTTTCCTTTTCACCTAGTAGTTCATAAAGGAATACACAGCGAACATTTCAAGCAATCCGAATAACTCTTTAGGTGAGTTTCATCAATCAAAGTTTCTTCTCAACCGCGAGGGATTAACGCACAAGTTTTCAAAAGGTTATCATAATTGTTTACCATGTTAGAAACAATGGTACAGAATTTCGAGTTTCTCAAATTGCCAAAGATAACAAATATAATATGATAGTTGGTAGAATCACAATGCTCAATCAACAGATCCATATCCAGAATAATATCGAATCGAACATTTCCAACGGAAACAGATTAGCAAAATGAAACTTATCTTCAAATATCTTTAAAACGCATCGAATAATTCGGATACTCGTAATGGATAATCACAATATTTCTCATAGAGATAGATTAGGTAGGGCAAAAACCAATAATGTAGAAGGAACCTTAATATGCTTATCAGAAGTAAGAGAAACCACATAATGGTGCCTAACACATCGGATTCATACATGTACGAATTCTCTGAATGAACGAAGAGGTATCTAAACTAATGTCAAACGAATCAAGGATCGAAGTTCAAAAGAAGGTGATAACCTCAGTAAAAGTAACCTATAAGGCATTCTACAAAGTCTCAAGGCACCTTAGACTTATGTTGCGTATCCTGATAAATCTTCAAAATCTCCGGAATGAAAGATCTTATAAAGGCTTAACTAAAAACAGAGGCAGAAATCAGAGTGATGCGGAAAAAAGATAACTAACTAATGTCTTATTATATAATCTACCCAATCCTCACTGGTCATAACTAAAGTTCTTAAGGGGAGAAACCTAAAGCAAATCCTTTCAAGGTTATTCCATAATCTCCTAAAGTGCAAACCTAAGGGTCCAAATCTTCACAGGCCATAACTTATGTACTACAAGTCGCAGCCTGGGCTTTGATACCATAATTGTAACACCCCAACTCGACATGGGTCAAAATGTCACATTATGGTGCCAAATCAGAACATACAAACGCAAGCGAAAGACTTATACATAAAGGTTACAAAGATATACTAAGGTAACAAGGAATTACTAAATCTAAACAAAATGAAATCCAAAACCAACTAATCTAACTGATGCTAAAACCAAGTCTAATCCAGAAGCCAAAGGTATCTAATCATCAGAGTAGTCAACTAAGCACTCCTATGCACTATTCACTCAATCCCAGCTTCCAACCTAAAACCTGCCGCAGGAAAAGAAATGCGGCTGAGCTTAAAAAGTCCAGTGAACAGATATATAACAAAACGAATAATCGAAACATTTATAAGTATATGAAAAAGGAAATCATAAGCGCCTACTGAAAAGAATATCATCTGTCAAATGAATAAGAGATGAACGATCAACTGAACAAATATCATAAGTCAACTAAATAAAGAATATAAAGAATCAAATGATAATACGAATCATATAGTAACCAGAATAAAATGAGCAGCTAGAACAAAGGCTTGTCTAACGAGATACTCGAATAGACACAAGAAACATAGGAAAGCCACGAGCCGACCTAACGAGATACTCGAATAGGTCTCAAAATCACATAATCACATATCCGTCAAATCATAAGTGTACAAGGAGTAGCTAGCTCTAATGTACCTGAAGTGAAATGGGGTGCAAGGCACGCACAGCCAGTCAATGTCTTCACAAATCAAAATAGAACCTAGGATGCATCCATACGCCCCCTGCAAAACAAATCATATATATACACCTGCTCGCATGACAAGCATATACACATATCATAATGGCCAAGCGATCACATATTATATCAGAACAGAAGGGGACGTCGTGGATCAATCACACCTCCTGATGAGGCGAAAAGTGTACCGCTTTTAAGGGGTCATTTAAGCCCGAATTCGAGATTATTTGATCAATTATTTCCTGTGGAAAACTAGAAGGGGGGGTTGAATAGTTTTTCGTCCTTTTCGTTTTATAAAAGTTTGCTTCTAAAGAATAGACTCAAATTTCAAAGATCTTCGACACAAAAATATAGATACTAGTTTATTCACAGTTTTCGTATAAACACTACTTATATAGAATGTTGAGTAAAAAATTATAGTATCATATATCACATATAAATATGTATATATGTACATGTGTTTTAATATGAATTTATCTATTTAGTTTGTTTGTATAAAATTAGTGTTGTGAATGGCACCTAGTTTGATCTTTATGTGAAATCAATATATGCACAACACAAGCAATTATAACTATATATGAAATGCTAATAAGTAAATAAACAAAGAGTGAGAGATGGAAATATCAAACCGAGAGACAAAGGATTTATAGTGGCTCAGCTACAAGGACACCTTCCTTGCCCTACTCCACTCCCCGAGCACCAAACTCGAGAGTTTTCTTCACCAGGTCAATAACCTCCCTTATGGCGGAGAAAACGGTACACACCTTGGCTTACACCAATTTAACGACACAAAGCTAAACGTCGGGTTCTAATCATAGCTAGAACCAATCTCACAACTATAATCACAACACAACTTATTCTACACTCTTTCACACCTTCTACACTTCTTCACACCACTTATTTCTTCACACCTTCACAACTTCAATCTATCCACTACTTCAAGATTTATACTTCTTCACAACTTCTAGGCTTCTATGTCTTCTCAACTTTAAGGCTTCAACTTCTTTGTCTTCACTACTAATCTCTGCTACAATATATTACCACCTCTTATATCTCCTACCACTAATCCTATGCACCTCTACTTCTTCACTTCTAGTACCTCTTCACACCTTCAACAAATCTAGATCCTATATCTAAATCTAGCTAACCAATGTATACACTTTATACACCAAAGAATGAATGATTTACAAGATGAAATGATCAAACAACTTAGATAGCAAGATGATACTAAGTTGTAATACTTCTAGTCTTGATAGATAGAAGTATTCTTCTCTTTGCACTTGAGTGGATGAAGCTTTGGATCACTTAGAAACAAAGACTTATGAATTATATGATCAAAGGATTTTTGAGATAGGAATAGAGGTTTCAATCAGAAAGATTTTTGTGCAAAAAGGTGAGAAAAATATGTGGAATGATCCAGTATTTAAAGGGCCAGAAAACACTATTTTGGAGCGTGTCGGTCCCCTTAATTAAGGGACGGTCCCCTTAATGATTAAGGGGGCCGCCTAGTATAATTAAGGGGGCCGCCCTCCTGAACGTTGGATTTTCTTATCCTTTTGTGAGCAAAATTTTTCTGGATTAGATTTGCCATTTTTGGTTAAAAATTTGAATTCATAAATTTGTAATGAATTAAACATATTCTTTTAATTCCAAAAATGTTTTATGAAAGATATAAAATGTTTTGTGACATTTTATAAAAATCTAGTGATTAACAAAAATGTTCCTTTGATCTTATAATGCATTAGACACTTTGTCTATTCATACCTTAAGTGATTAGATGGTGAAAGTGCGTATTTACTACTAAATACTTGTTTACGTTATGATCTTTGGTTTGATGGGTTTTCGTTTTGTGATTATCAAAACATAGAGATATCGAAAGATATGAATAACGTTTTTAGTCATTTATTTATATCAACATTGCCCTAAATCGTTCCTTTTGTCATTTTAGGTACTTTTGAGGAGAAATCTGGAAAAGGAAGCATTTTGGACGTTTTTGTAGCATAAAAGTGAAGAAAACGGCAAAGTCTCAAAATTCCTTGCTGGAACAGTACTTGACGACGTCAAGGGTTTATACATGACGGCGTCAAGAGTGGCAAAAGAGGTGGAAGTGGAAAATACACGTGACGATCCAGAAAGTTTTTAGGCTTATTGGCCTGACGGCGTCACCAAGGCCGTCAGGGTCCAAATACACGTGACGGCCCAGAGCTCATTCCTACATGACGGCGTCAGAAATGGATCTAGGCGATACGAATTTCATCATGGCGGCGAGTTGACGGCATCAGAGGCTAATACATGACGCCGTCAGGATGCATAGTCTATATATATTTTTCCAATTTTTCATTGTAAAGTGTGGAACTTTTGGGGAACAAGTTTTGTAAAAACCCTAGGTTGAATTTCCTGTATCTAGAAGGGGTTTCAAACCCTTCTTTCTTCCATGTTTGAATAAAGATAAGTACTTCAATAATCATTCAATATGTCTATGTATTGTTTGATTTTATCTTATGTGTATCTTTCTTTTAACATGTTAGGCTAGGCTTTTATTGTGTTTGCTTAGATGTAGTGAAACCTAGATGTTGATTATTGGTTGATTGTTTGTTTATAATTGTTACGGATGATTGTATTCGATGTTAGGCATAAGAAAACTGGTAGACTTCCATTGGTAACTTGCTTGAACGTCTTAAGAAACATGATCGGAGGTGTACTACAATTTTTTGTTGTATTTAATGCGAAAGAGAATTCCAATGATCCCATGTTAGGAGCTTCTAACGGCTCGACATAGGAGTGAAGTAGGATCTTATAGAGTTAGGGAATATTGTACACGGCCCTACGACTGGTATTAAGGAATATAACCCGTCATCCATGCAATTGTAACAAGCTAATCAACCGGTAAAAGATATCTAGGGAGTAATGAAATCTAAGTAAACACGAATTTTCTCATTATTGTTTCCACCACATTAGTATATTAGCTTTATTTTCATTTCTTTTATTCTATTTTGATTGCATTAGTAGTTAATTGGGTTATTTGGCTAGCAACTAACTCCGCCCACTCCTTCAAAACCCGAGATTTTACTTGCTTTCCATAAAATATAAAAACTACAAAAAGAATCATCCCTCACCTCTAGACCTAGTTTAGTAGGCTTTCTAATCCTAGCGACACTATTCCTGAGTTGAATGATCAATCCCCCGGTACTTGTCACTATACTATACTACAACGATCAGGTACACTGCCTGGTGGGGGTTGTAAGCTTCTCAAGATCCCTTGAGAGGTAAAACCTGTTGCGAGGGCGCAATTCCCACGTATCACCTCCACAGAAAGTGTCATGCCATTGGTGCCATCAATGACATGCCCATGGTACCTCCATGAGTAGACTAAAAGCTCGGGTATCAGAACAGAACATATCAGAGCAAACAAAGCAAGGCTATCCATAATCATAACAAAGCTCCCAGAGCATAACAGAACAGAATCTCATATCAAAGAGATAGTAATCAGATCATCATAACAGAATGGATAGCAAATAGAATCATATCAAATGATAATATCAAATGAATCATATCAAGGAATCATAGCAAAGGCTCATATCAGATGAATCATATCATAGCAAACGAATCAAAGTCAAGGATCGAAAAGTCATGAGAAATCCCTACTGAGAAGGGATAGAATATCTGTACCTCAAACTGCAAATCAGGAGACATAAAGATCGAAAGTTACTCATTCTTCAGCGAATCTACACATAATGATCGTCTTTATTATTCATAAGCTTATTTTAAATCAGATTACTCCTTTTCGGTTTCTTTCATTTTTTTAGTAGCTTTTCATTTTTATTAACATGACAAATATAGTAAATTTCCATTATTAGTAACTTTCTATTTATAGTAAGTTCCCACTTTAAGTAGCTTAACCATTTTAAATAACTTTCGATTTTAGCAGGTTTCCGAATTAGTAAGTTTCCAAATTAATAAGTTTCCCGAATTAGTAATTTAATACTTTAAGGTTATTATTGACGATTTAGTAAAGCTTAGGGTCATAAATATAAATTATCGATATTTAAAATTAAAAATGTCTAATAAATTATTTTAAGGTTTATACTATAATTTTATATTAAAAAGGATAATTTTAGACCCCGTCGTTTCATAATCCATTTAAACGCATTCTCGACATTAATTTTAGACCGCGACGACCAAAAATATATTTATCATATGCATACTCACACGACTCATTTTTATACACAACACATCTCAACATACACATCACGTATACATATGTATACATGCTTACACATCTCTTTTAATTTGTCTTAGAACTATCATGCATGCACCTTGATATGGATTTAGTATAGCATGTACACATACAACTCATCCGTGAATGCACTTTCATTCGACCTTGTTTTAATGAAGAGGTAGATATATATATACGCCATCTTTTAGCAAATTTAATGATCACTACAACTTCCGCTATGCATGCCTTATATATAACCAAATTCAAAAGTCTTATAAATGAAATCCCCAAACAGAAAAATATCTTATACATGTATGATTTAGGAAGCTTATCAAAGCAGGTTTAATATTGTTCATTTTAACATTGTACCAGTCCATGCACGCCCCATCTTTATTCTTTAGTTTATATGACCAGATTTAACTAGTACTAATATGTTTAACGAGGTCAAACGAGCCTTAATGTTTGGCCAATATATAGAATCTGATTCACCTACTATTATATAATTTCAATACGACACGACATACACGTTTTTCCCTTTATATCCAAATCATGCACACGTTTTAAACAACCCCTAAGTTCACACATTCATCACACACAACTCAGTAACAACGAGACACCAAGATTACACAAGGCACGCAAGCGAGACAACCAAGGTATCGCGAGACTAGATTTTAAACCATGAACCCTCGCGAGACCAACACATGTACTAACGGGACACAAACAAACTCACATTCACACCATTCATTTCGCATAGGTTTAATTCATTTATCTTACACAGGTTTTACAGCCCTTAAAGATCACACATGCACAGCCCTTCATTCATGTAAATATATATGTATTCCCACTCTTTTATATCTTAAGTTGTATTTCCAGGTTTCAGTCATGTATTAGCGATCAAAAAGAGTGTCCAACGGCCAGATTCAAAACTTATATCACACATATTTCGAATGATTCAAAACAAATAGGTTAAATTCAAAAATGAATATCAACACCTACGAGTTATAGTTTCATAATTTCATGCGACATAATTCCATACGTATTATCTTATTAACAAAACAAATAGGTTAGATTTTTTATTATTTATTATTCGTATTCATATTATATAAATCGGTTTCAACACGGAACAAATGGAGGGTACCTTTCCAGGCTGTGTATATGAGGTTAAAGA
Organism: Artemisia argyi; assembly: GCA_030686995.1. NCBI lineage: Eukaryota > Viridiplantae > Streptophyta > Magnoliopsida > Asterales > Asteraceae > Artemisia > Artemisia argyi. Next base: position 105,979,795 of record CM060692.1, on the reverse strand, counting down.
AACACGAAAAGGAACCACGAAACAACCCCTTCGAACTCCGACTTCTACACATGATCCTACCAAAGCTGGTACACCACCAAACCGAGCACCACGTTGTCAAACACCCCTCGTACCTTCTTGTTGTCTAGAGAGAATTATAAGGCTGCCGTCACCTTTGTTTGGAGGAGAAGACAAACGATTTACCAAATGCATGCTACAACTCTTCTCTGATTTCTTGGTGGAAGGACAAACGATTCATAATGGTTTAATGTTTTCCTTGAAGAGCAAAGAACTGCCGTCACTTTGGTTTAGGGTTTAGTGGGTGAAAGAAATAGGGTATACTGTTGTTATATGGCAGCAAAAAGGGTGAGATATATTGGGAAGAAAGGAGTGTAGGGTGATTAGTTCCCTTCCAAATATTTCAAAATATATTTATGGTTTAATTGTTGTAATTTTCAAAGCGTGTACCATTTTATAAAGTTTAGGAAATGGGTCCAATGCACATGTAACGTGTGATAATATATGTACTTAGGTTATACGGATTGTCGAATTTATATTGTCGAATATATATATATATATATATATATATAGTCCTTGGTTTTAGATTTGTATTTTGTAGTTTTTAATCATAACGTATATTTCAACTTAGGTTATATTTACAAAGCTTATGAAAAATTTCAAATTATATGGAAATTTAGGAGAAACGGATTTTAGGGTTTTACACAAAAGTTGCAGGAAAGATCCAAAATTTTTGTTTCTGACAATCGCGAAGATCTAACCACAATATTGATTCCAGATGATGATTGTTTGGAAGAATCATTTGCATGTGTAATTTTAGAAGAAATAAAATTAAAACGTGAAGAGCGTGTCCGGTATCTACATCAAATGGTTGAGAAAAAAAACAAACGTGAAGAGCGTGTCCGGTTTAACATTGAACAAAAGAAAAAAAAACGAAACCTACGGCGCCGTATTCCCAAACCATTTTCAATTTTATTATTCACAATAATGGTCAATTGGTTTGCAATGAAGGAAATCTGGAGTATGTAAACGGTTGGAAGATGAACATCAATATTCCAAGAATGAAGCTGGATGAGCTGAAACAATATTTGTCTAACATTGTCGATACGAAGATTCATGCTCTTTATTATGAAGTTCCGCACACTGGGTTTTCAATCACCGTCAAGCTAAGAAACAACTATGATATGCATGTGATGTTTGATATTTCAGCATCACAAGGCGGCCAGTTGGAAGTTTACATTGACCATGGCGGTGTCAGTTTTATTATTGAAAAATATGTATGCCCAAATGCTACTTTGGCAAAAATGATGGATCATGGGATAACAGACTATACAAGTGACAACGAAGACGGAAAAAAAATCATAGGATAATCAGATTACACTTAGATCAAATGGTTGAATGGGCGGAACAAGAACAATTTGAGAATGAGGATGCTAAAGCAGATGAACGTCATAAAGCCCTATGCAAGAATCGTTTCAATTATTAAGAATATCAATCAATAAGTGTCTTGTATACTTTAAGAATGTCATCTTTATATGATTTTTGTTATCAGTGTTTCAATAAACATTAGCATATGTATCCAAATTAAAATTTTATTCAAATAAGAGTACAAACGTTCATTAATAAAATACAAACCACTTAACATAAAACAAGATAAGCGCAATTATCTTATTTGTTGGGTTGAACAACATACAATTGTGCCACCCCAGCAGAAGCAGTACAAGCACATTCAACAAAAAACATTACCTCATCATCCTTAGTAATGTCAATACGATAGTTAAACGAAGCCAACTTACAGGACAAATTAATCGGAATATTTGGATCTAAATTGAATTTCTTCAACACCAACCCAACTAACCCTGAGTACGTCAAATCATCATACATAATGACACCTCGATTCTGATCATCATAATGTAACACACATTTAAACTTCTTAATGTTAGAATCCATACATACTATAAAGAGAAGTAGCAAATCTGTGTATATATCAAATCATAGCTAGCTTATAAAGCAATTGAGGTCAGACAATTTTTTAAAGGTTCTGAACAATGAAATGACAACTCAATGATAATGTCGTGTGCGCTTAAAATTTTACACGAAAGATGACACTTTGAAATGACAACTCAATGACAATGCCATGTACGCTTAAAATTTTACAAGAAATATGACACTTTGAAATGACAACTCACTGACAATGTCGTGTACGCTTAAAATAACTGATTTTACTACACAGTGACACATATAAACTTTGTGAGTAACATTTTGCAGTTGGTTCCAAAGTCTTTTTCAGGTAATACCAATTGATACGACTATAAATACCCTTTTTATTATGTCTCTCATAGAGGATCACAAAACACAAACATTCCACACAAAAATCTAACAAATTTCTCTAAAAATTAAAACGAAACAATGTCACACAACAATTCACCAGATAACGCGTCAGTTTACAATACCCACCCGAAGATTTGTTTCCCGTATTCCCATATGACAATCCACCACAAGACCTGTTTCCGCATTCGTATATGACAATCCACTACAAAACAATCCATCGGATGTTTTGTTTCTACCGTTTAACAATCCACCACAAAACAATCCACGTGCGTTGACTGATGAAGAACTTTATGAGCAAGATATGCAAATGGTGTTAGCGGCTGAAGCGGAGGAAGAACGTGAGGCAAGAGCTCGTGAAGCGTACTTAAAAGCTAAACAAGATCGAAGAAACCGTCGAGCAAAATGGCGATGGGCTATGGGATTAGACCGTGTCCCATCTAGTGAGGACGATTCCAGTGCCTCATATTCGACTGACGAGGGCTATGTCACAGACTGAATCATTTTCTTGATTCATAGTTTAATAGTGTTATCGTAGGTTAATCGTATCTTGTTTAATATATTTGAATTTTATGTAATGCGTGTTTTTTTATGTTTTTTTAGAACAGTTTGAATGCGTGTTTTTTTTTTAATATAATATGTGTTTTTTAGTTAAACAACTTCATTTACCGTTGCTCAAAATTACTTTATATTCAACAAAATTACGACAATAGCATATACGTAACTAGATAAAGAAAAAAATTCTTCACTACCATTTCGTTTACAACATATATGTGTAACAACTAAACAAGATGTCGTGAATGCAAGATATATGATTGATAGTTTGATCCTCGACAATTTTTGCTAAATTTATAAAACAAACCAAAAGGCGTTTGTTTTTCTTTATATCAACTCATTTTAATTCTTGTCATTCATTTCAACAACCTAGAGCCTCATTTATATAAAGTTTCAAATCTCTTGATTAATTTTATACAAGTAAGCTCATGCGTATAAAAAAGCGGAATGAAATTTTGCACTTGTTGGCCTACCATTCCAAAAAAACCCTAGGAATTTTTTTTTTCAACTTTGGGCAAAAGCTTTTTCAGTAAAATGTTCCTTCCCCATGCAGCTACACATACATGTCGCGTATATATATACGCGACATGTTAACTTTTATTTTGATTTTTTTTCGAGCTCGAAATGATGACATCTGTCCTTCAAGTATGTCGCGTAATATTTTACCGGAATGTTGGGGTAGAATTGAAAACGGCTAAAAGTTGGAGCATTTTGAGACACAAACCCCTGAACTCAGGGGGTGTGCAGTAATTTTCGCTTTTATTTATGAAAAATTAAAATAGTGAACCTTTGAAGCATCAAAACCCCTTTTCACCACCCCACTCACAACATCGTCCTGTAGCAATTTCCAGAACCAACAAAGGTAAATTAATCTTTTTGATTTATAATTTCATAATCGCTAATAGTTTATCAATTGTTGTCTATATAATTTCATTTATTTTCTTTTATAAAAAGGATGATTGTAAGACTATTTGATTATTTTGGGGAATGTTTGATATTCCTCTAAATGTATTCCTTAAAATCAAATGGGTTGATTTATTATTAGTTGCTGCGAAATAGCTTTCATTTTTATTGATCATGCATGTGCTGTATTTAATATGATTAATTCTAAATAAAATGTATATTTCGGTATAATACGGTCAAAAAGCTAGTAGCTAAATAAGGGCTTTGCTGTAAATTGTTGGGTGATCCTATGTGCAATCTCTATTTTTGGATTGCCTTATGTCAGCTTCGAGTCTGTTTGGATGGGCAGATGACTCATATATCTAGCTGTTTTAAGAGGCTTTGTTGGCTCAAGTACTTAGTAGGATGTATTAGTGAAAACTTACAACAATAATACCCAAAAGCTATTTTAGTTTATTTTCTCCGATGTCTCAAAAAGCTGCTAGATTAAAGTCCATCTTTGTTTAATAGTATTTCTTAGTATTTTAATGAAAGTTTGCAGGGGTGCTGTCACTGTACCCAAAAAATGCATGTTGTTACTCTTATCTGTATTTAACTCTCGTCTTTCATGGTAACATAGTGTCTTAGTCTGGAACACATGACATTTACGTGTTTAATGGTAGAAGATTCTTTGAATGACATATTAGTATTATTTGGGCCATATAAAACTTTCTCTACAAGAGTATGCGACGAATTGATTTATTAATAATGAAGTTAATTAAACATCAACGAGTTACACAAAAAAGTCAATATAACCTGTGCTTAAGTCCACAAAAGCTGTCATTCGCATTACGCTGATCCTTAATTATTATTATTATTATTATTATTATTATTATTATTATTATTATTATCATTATTATTATTATTATTATTATTATTATTATTATTATTATTATTATTATTATTATTATTATTATTATTATTATTATTATTATTATTATTATTATTATTATTATTATTATTATTATTATTATTATTATTATTATTATTATTATTATTATTATTATTATTATTATTATTATTATTATTATTATTATTATTATTATTATTATTATTATTATTATTATTATTATTATTATTATTATTATTATTATTATTATTATTATTATTATTATTATTATTATTATTATTATTATTATTATTATTATTATTATTATTATTATTATTATTATTATTATTATTATTATTATTATTATTATTATTATTATTATTATTATTATTATTATTATTATTATTATTATTATTATTATTATTATTATTATTATTATTATTATTATTATTATTATTATTATTATTATTATTATTATTATTATTATTATTATTATTATTATTATTATTATTATTATTATTATTATTATTATTATTATTATTATTATTATTATTATTATTATTATTATTATTATTATTATTATTATTATTATTATTATTATTATTATTATTATTATTATTATTATTATTATTATTATTATTATTATTATTATTATTATTATTATTATTATTATTATTATTATTATTATTATTATTATTATTATTATTATTATTATTATTATTATTATTATTATTATTATTATTATTATTATTATTATTATTATTATTATTATTATTATTATTATTATTATTATTATTATTATTATTATTATTATTATTATTATTATTATTATTATTATTATTATTATTATTATTATTATTATTATTATTATTATTATTATTATTATTATTATTATTATTATTATTATTATTATTATTATTATTATTATTATTATTATTATTATTATTATTATTATTATTATTATTATTATTATTATTATTATTATTATTATTATTATTATTATTATTATTATTATTATTATTATTATTATTATTATTATTATTATTATTATTATTATTATTATTATTATTATTATTATTATTATTATTATTATTATTATTATTATTATTATTATTATTATTATTATTATTATTATTATTATTATTATTATTATTATTATTATTATTATTATTATTATTATTATTATTATTATTATTATTATTATTATTATTATTATTATTATTATTATTATTATTATTATTATTATTATTATTATTATTATTATTATTATTATTATTATTATTATTATTATTATTATTATTATTATTATTATTATTATTATTATTATTATTATTATTATTATTATTATTATTATTATTATTATTATTATTATTATTATTATTATTATTATTATTATTATTATTATTATTATTATTATTATTATTATTATTATTATTATTATTATTATTATTATTATTATTATTATTATTATTATTATTATTATTATTATTATTATTATTATTATTATTATTATTATTATTATTATTATTATTATTATTATTATTATTATTATTATTATTATTATTATTATTATTATTATTATTATTATTATTATTATTATTATTATTATTATTATTATTATTATTATTATTATTATTATTATTATTATTATTATTATTATTATTATTATTATTATTATTATTATTATTATTATTATTATTATTATTATTATTATTATTATTATTATTATTATTATTATTATTATTATTATTATTATTATTATTATTATTATTATTATTATTATTATTATTATTATTATTATTATTATTATTATTATTATTATTATTATTATTATTATTATTATTATTATTATTATTATTATTATTATTATTATTATTATTATTATTATTATTATTATTATTATTATTATTATTATTATTATTATTATTATTATTATTATTATTATTATTATTATTATTATTATTATTATTATTATTATTATTATTATTATTATTATTATTATTATTATTATTATTATTATTATTATTATTATTATTATAGATAGAATTGTATTTTTTTCTTCATGTGTGTTTATCATTCAGCATTTTACTGTTGTAGTGTAGGAGTTATGGCGTCAAAGTTGCATACTTTACGTTCAAAGGCAGCTGAAACCTCAAAGTTTTTGTCCAAACATGTAAACACTTACTATAAGGAGACACTAGAGAAGAACAAGAAATACATTCAGGATCCACCTACCATTGAAAAATGTCAGCAGCTATCAGATCAGCTATTTTACACCCGTCTTGCCAGGTTTGCCCCTACTAGTCATATATTGTTCAAATTTAAATTTATCTTAATGTGGTCAAGCAAATAATATTCATTAACCCATCCCCTAGTTTGGGCCCAAGTTGTAAACTTGTAAGTAATATAAAATTGCATATTTGATCCTAGTACAAAACTAACAAGGTCTTGTAGCTTTATACAGGTTAACTAAAGGGTAATAATTTTATGAGACAACAATGTTCGATTAACATGTCAAAACATTTAACTTATATCATCATCATAATTTCATAAAGAGTATACATATGGCTACTGCATACATAAACGACTAGTCGAGTCTTTACTTCAATGGAACATGGCCGTAGTTGAAATTGCATTTTATTATTGTGTGTTAGTAGTCTAATTTTTTTCTTTACCTTATACATGATAATCTGCGACTTATTACATTATAATAATGACATGTTCCAAATATCTTGTAAACTGACTCTCAAGTAAAGTAAGCATGTCCTGCAAATTACTGATTTTTTTATAAGCTTTTGTTTTCATGAGAGCACCTGTTAAATTTGGTGAATTAGTGAAGCTGTGAAAGAAATACATACAACTTGCTAATTTCGAAGCTCAGATATCTGCTCTGTCCTTTTACTCTATCCCGAAAGAAATCCCCTTTCATTCATTTGTGATATACGGCATACTTTTGAAATGTTTATTACTGCAATAATTCTTTATAATTTACTGCAGCATTCATTTTCTAACCTACTAGAAAACGGTTTATAAAATTTCTAAATTTTATGACTCTATGTGCCTCAAGTAATTACAAGCTTGCAAAGCTTTGATTTATTACATTGTTTATTGACAGGGTTTGTTAACAAATGTATCAGTCAGATATAAAATAGACGAATTATGCTACCAAAACCAATGTTCTTAGTATTGTTTACTGATCGCTAGCTGGATTTGCTAAAAGAATTAAATTATAGTATACGAAGAACTTTTGGCAAGAAATAGGTTTTGCATTAGAAAGGAAAAGCATGGCATTAATTTTGGGACTGAGGAAGTAACTCATTTGGCTCCTTTGTATAAGCTTTTGAGAAGTAAGTACTTCCGCTAAAGAGAGAACCATGACAAAGGTAGTGGTGAAACAAACAGAAGGTGTCTATATAAGTTTTAAGATATACACACATAGCCGTTGTTCAACTAACTAATTAAGTGAAATTTTGTTTGTAAAATCATTTGTACCATTACAAGCTTTGTCATGTGCATCCATGTTATGTTCAAGTTTTGAGTCATATGGGAATCATTCTTTAAACTGTAAATAACATATAGCAACAATAAATTTGGCAAATACACCTTTGACTTCCAAAGTCAAATGATGATAATATTGGAGGGAGTAATACATGAGTTCTCTCTTAATTATCCAGATGAATGATCTAGTATCAATGATAACTTTCCATTAGATTTGCCAAATTTGACTCATTTTTATGAATGGGTTCATTTTGTTTATGTATTATCTCCAACAGGCAAACAGCCAAACATGAAAAATAAACTAAAAATAGGTTCAAAGGAAACAAGTCAAATGAGTCGAAAGTCGTCAGGTGTATAATTCTAATGCATGAAATTTCCCAAGTCATTTTGTAGAATTAAATTAGATTAACGTTGAACTAATATTATTTTGCAGTCATTGTTAACACACTTATCTGTTATCACTCATGAAATTTAGACAAAAATGTTACGTGTCAACCTGACCCAGTCAAGTTTTCCCCTATTTCTCAGATCCCGTCTGTACTTAGTTTGCTTCTAATTAATACATGTCTTATTGAATCAGCATCCCCAATCGATATGATGCGTTTTGGAAGGAGCTTGATGGTGTGAAGCAACTAGTAAAGACAAGGAAGGACCTTAAACTTGAAGATTATGGCATTGGTGCTCTGTTTGGAATTGAGTGTTTCGCTTGGTATTGTGCTGGAGAGATCATAGGACGGGGGTCTCTTATTGGTTACCATGTTTAACTTCTGCATCAACCTTCGCTTCTTAGCTAAGTGCTTCAAGGTAATAAGATAGTCTACTTAGAAATGTAGCTTCTCTTAGTGAAGAGCTGAATACAGAACCATGTTTTGTGGGAACAAATGTGTCACAACTAGTGCCGAATAATTATTAGTTTGCTGACTTTACAACTTATGGTATATTGTGTCAGTGTGTAAACGTGTGTAAATTAGAGACCCCTGATGAACACTGGTGGCGAGATGGGTAGGTCGGGTGGTTTGGGCACCCGTCAAAACGGGTTTGGGTTAGAAGTCTTTTTCATTGCAGGTCAACAAGGGTTGTGTCGGGTTGGGCCGACTCCCATATAGCTTCTTGTCAATTTTTTAAAGCGGTTTTTTTTTTTTTTTTTTTTTTGGTAAAATGGATTTTTCACCCTGGTTAAATAATTTTTTAAAGCGAATTAAGATGTCACATATCTATATCTATACTACTATATAATGCATTTGGGACTATTCTATAATTAGAAAGGCTTAAAATTCAGACTTTTACTTATTTATTATGGAAGGATTTCAAAATTAATTGGTTAGGAAGGGTTGATTAAGAAGCAAGTTGGTTAGGAAGTTTGTTAGGAAGCAGGTTGATTGTTCAAACTAAAATTATTTGGCTTAACCATCTCTACTATTTCTACTTATAAATCATAAAGACAACTAAATGTGTAACCGAATAACGCAAAATATAGTCACAGGTATCCACCGCCGCATTGTGCGGGTACCGTTCTAGTATTAGAATTAGACATGAGCAACTTTTAACAATTTTGACCCGTCTAACACTTTGACCTGTTCTCTTATCAGCTAAATCTTTTTATACAGCCGTGAGAAATACAACATACACCAAATCGACTTATTCATTGTTAAAAAAGTGTTGCAAGTGATGTAAAACACATGGACGATTTTTGTATTTAACTCTTATTAACTTTTGGTAAGTTATTCATTTCATTTGAAATCTGAAAAAAAATCGTGTTTTGCAGAAAAACACTTTAACTTGAAATTCAAGTTGATCAAACTAGCAAAAATCTTTTGTGGAAAATTTGGATTGAGTCATACACAATTTTCGTTTTATTTGTGATGGCTATAACTAATATATGCGAGCTCACAAGATTAGTTTGAAACAAAAAACAATTTTGGTAATTTTAAAGATAATCTCAGAAGAACCAAGGTATAAGCTATTTCGCTACAACAAGCGGATAGAACTAGTGTTACAGGATACGAGATAAATGACCAGACTATAAACTACTCAACTGATCTCACCAATTACAAATGTTTATATACAAGAAGAGCTTTTTTAACATAAAGCCAACCACTAACAAACTTAACGACTTATCACATATGTTTACGACATTAATAGTTATATTTTTTGTCCCAAACTTTGTAACTTTCTAAAACATAAGTTGCATCTTGTCATTTGAGAATTTTTTACTTTAAGGATGCCACTCTAGACTCTCATACACTTATTTTTCTCTTTTACAAATGATAGACCTGTATCCCTCCTTAACTGATATTGAGTTGTTCAATATGTGCTGTATCTAGCAGAGCTTGAAACTCTCAATAATATAGCTAAAGGAATAAGAACAAATATTGTTATTATGTTGCGAATATAACAAAGTGCCTTTTGGCTTACATTGTTTTCGAACTAAACATTGCTAGTATCATTCACCTGCCCAATCAATTGTCAAGATAAAGATTAATGTATTATATGTCAATTGCCATAAACATCCTTAAACACATATTTAGATGGTGTTAATTACAGATTTTAAAAACTACTAAATTTGAAAAGCTGAGTCATATATGGCTTTATTGGCTACTTGCCTACTTGTCAAATACCAAAATGACATGAGGCTCAACAGTATTTTGTAGATTATACCTGTTTTTAATTAAAAAAAAAAAAAAAAAAAAAAAAAAAAAAAAAAAAAAAAAAAAAAAATCTAAGACTAGCCGGCATGAGTGAGTTCTTATTAAGTGAGGCTCACTTCACTCGTGAGACTCATGTCACACAACACCCTTAGGCGCCACATAACCTAAAAAATGACGAGAAAAGGTGAGCTGGTCACCTTAGTGTTTTAATATTTTTATTATTTGGTTTGTAAGTGTGTGTGAGATATTTAGTGATGTATATATGTATAAAGAGATTATTTTAATAAAATGTGAGGTAGGTGACTAATACGGGTGAAAGATAAGAAGGACTAAAAAAAGAAAAAGCTAAGGTGATGCTGATATGTAATGTGATGATAAGATGACCATTAACTTTAGCCTAATTAAAATCTCATACAATTTGAAAAGTATTATCGGGTGAATGTGAATCTACATTTTTTTTTTTTAAAGGTGAATGTGAATCTACATAAATGATTAAATTCTTTTTTTTCT